>JAOQGH010000069.1:14990482-15029054 GCA_025769975.1 Gallinago jamesoni | reverse complement strand
CCCAGGGAAGCAGTAATAATGCCAAATGCTTTAGAATCACCTGGTTTATAAAGAAAGCCGCCTTCTCGTAGTCTCACATCTTCTCACAGCAAAAAAAGTGTAGGTTGGTGTACCTTGTGTAGAGCTGTTTCCCCTATTTCCAGAGAATTGATTTGAGGAATTTAACAGCTCCTTTCTCGCTCCTGGCTTACCTCGTCAAGCTGCTGAACTCCAAAGGGACTATGGAGCCTCTTATCATTTCTTAGCCCCAAGGATTCAGACCAACATCTGCTTCCAGCTTCACAGCAGGCCAGGTAACAAAGCAACCCTTCCAACTGGCTCCCGCCAGAGATGCCTAAAGTCTCTGTTACCCTCAGATTCTGCCCTTTCATTGTTTCTTACTGAGCTCTAAAAGAAGAAGGACCAACTCATTATTTTGTTGCTAAGTCCACAGTGTTCTAAATTGTACTGACTCTTTGGTCAGAGTTCAGTGCAACAAACTGTGTAGGGAATATTTTTTTGATTCAGATAAAGCTTTGGGAAACATTTTATGTATTGCTTGCAATTTTGAAACTGACCCAAACCCATGAACAAAAGCCTGAACAGCTTGTCCAGGCAAGACCTAGCCTATTCATTATGAAACTGAAAATACATTTAGAGGGGTTTCTTGGTTGTTATTTTCCCCTACAGTTGATAACCCATTGATAATCTTGACCAACACTTCATTTTCAAGAAGAAACCCTTAGAGAGTCACAAAGTGCTGCTGGTGTTGTTAAACATTATTGCTTTATGTAAAATATAATTTATATGAATAAAAGGCTGAATACCATTAAAACGTTATTTTAATATATATTCAAAAGTTTAAGAAATAACCTCTTTCCTTTGGATTGTTCAAGTCATTTTGAATCACTGTGATATCTCTATAAAAATATTTTAGCTTTTTAATGTACAGTGAATTGAATTGGTTTTGAAAATGACTATATAAAGGTACAAGATATTTAAAATGTCTCTTGCAGCAAAATTCGGAAGTGTTGGAATTTGCTATGATAGTAAGCACTGAAATCTGGGCCATTTTTTTCTTAGGAAGTAGAAAACAAAGGTAGTTCCACAGAAAATACACATTTTGAATCCAGGCAGTTTGTGTTTATATATAAAGCCTATGTAAAATTCACGGTCTGAAATGTCATTGGCATTGCCAGCTGCTTGCTTGTTCCCCCCTACCCTCAGTGCAATGGAGGAGAGAATTGGAAGGGAAAAAGTGAGAAAAACTTGTGGTTTGAGTTAAAGATGGTTTAATAGGTAAAGCAAAACTGCACACACAAACCAAGGAAAATAAGGAATTCACTCACTACCTCCCATTGGCAGGCAGATATTTCTCCATTTCCAGAAAAGCCAGGGCTTCATCATGCATAAAGCTTCCTTGGGAAGACAAACGCTTTTATTGCTGAGCAGGACATCAGATGGTCTGGAAGATGCCTTTGGTCAGTTGGGGTGAGGTGTCCCAGCTCAGTCCCCTCCTGACTTCTTGTGTACCCCCAGACCAGTCGCTGGTGGGGCAGCCTGAGAGACAGAAGAGGCCTTGGGGCTGTGTTAGCGCTGCTCAGTGAGAAATGAAATGTCCCTGTGCTTTCAACACTGTTTTGGTCACAGCTCCAAAACACTGTGGGCTGCTGTGAACAAAATTAACTCCATCCAAGGCAAACAGATCATAGCAGGTTTCACTGGATCTCAAAGAAGTTTCCGCAAAGTGTAGAATATTTATGATTCATTTTTCACTACCCATTTTACAAATGAGAATACCCAGACTAAAATTAATATATTAATCTCAATTATATATAATAATTATATTAATATTATACATTATATATTATATATTACATATAATTATATATTTATATATATTATATAATATTATATATAATCTATATATTAATATTATATATTAATCTCAATTCATGCTGTGAACCTGAGCTGATGCAGAAATAATGTATTTGTTTGAAAGAATGTTCTTGCTAAAAAAACTCACCCCAAACATTTTACTAATCAATGCATTATCATAATTCCCATGATCTCCCATTCCCTTCATCTTCCCTGTCCGTGTGCTTTTAGATATGTGTGAGCATGACTATCTGCTCTCAGATAAGTCTTCCTAACTCTAAATAACCCCCCAACCCCTTCCGTAATAATTAGTTTGAATTGAGAAACTGCACCAGCTGAACAATTTACAAATTGTCTATTGCTTATCTCATCACTCCAATGATGCAGTTGTTGATATATTCACCAATGACCTTTGTTAAAAGCGGCAACCTCGCCCATATCAATATATCTGAAGGACTTGTACTTGCTACTTTGCTCTTCAACCAAAGAGAGACAACTACCGTATTGCATATCATTACTTCTAATAGCCTAATAGTTTATATTTAGTATATTAGTATATGACTAATAATTAATAGTTTAGATAAGCATTTTGTGGTGTTGAACCCCAAAATACCTCTGAATATGACTGCAGTTTGAAAGGATGTGGCTCAGAAATGGTTCATAGGTTGCATTGTTCAGTTTAAAATGCATTTTACCAGCCATGGACGTTTTTGGAATTAATTGTATGAACAAATCATGTGGACTTTGTTTTCCAAATTAACTAGTGACTTAAGATGCTATAGGTTTTTAATTCTTGACTCGAAACGTTTTGATATTTTCAATGGACGCACAGCACTATTTTAAGGTTAAGTATCTTGCCAGTTGTTTGAATGCAAACAGCAAAGCATGTGTATCACTAGCCAGTTTTCAAAAACTTGGAGCCTACCAGTTCCTTGGTCTCTCATCTCAGAGAGGGTGTGGAGTCTCCTTCTCTGGAGACTTCCAAACCCCCTGGACATGTTCCTGTCCAACCTGCTTGTGGTGACCCTGCTTTGGCAGGCGGGTGGACTAAATGATCTCCAAAGGCCTCTTCCAACCCTGACCTTTCTGTGATTCTGTGATCTTCCTTTCAACTAATAAACTAGGTGATTTCTAGTTCTGCCTCAGAAATCACCACTACTGTACCTAACTGTTGATGCTAGAGGCTATTTCAGTACATGTGAAGTCAGCAAAGTGATTAATGACTCATTAGAAATTAATATATTTCCCAGAAGAATTTGCAGGGATTTGACTGTGAAATTCCTGCTGTACTCCATGGGAGCTACATGACTTAATCCCCATGACCTGCTCTTTATAAGTAACTTTTGGAGAAAATAGGCAACTTAAACAGCTGGAGACATACACTGTTAAAAGGTGTATGGCATTACAGCACTCCAGATAAAAATCCTTCTTGAAACAAAAACATTATTGAGAGACTTAAACTGGAAAATCGAACTCAAAAAAACTGATGTTGGTAGTGACTGACTTGGGGGGATTTGTGTTCCAAATATTGAAAACTTGATGTTGTTATCCATGACAAGGCTGAAAGAGGACACAACGAGTGGGATTTCACCACAGTATTCACATGTGTGGTCAGTCAGTCTACTCCTTCCTTGTAGCAAATGAGTATATCTTAGAAATATGTCATGAAAGTTTCCAACAGACACACAAAAAAAACCCCTACTGTGACTGAGGAAAAATGTGGTAGTGAAGGAAAAAGGTGTCTTTGACTTCTAAATATGTACACAGTAATTCATTACAAATGTAGTTCAAGAAGGAACATACACAGTGTGCTGCAGAAATGCAGTAAAAACCAGCTGTTTCTAACATGCATTATCAAATGGGTTCTTCATGCATCTCAGTAAAATATAGAATCTTCATTTAGTCATTAATTTTTTGGTGTGTTCCATCATTCCAATTCCATGTAGAATCTTTTATTTTCCCCACTATACAGAAATTATTTTTGATGCAAGTGGTGATGTGCAAGAAATGTTTCTGTGCAAATACTTGACTTTTAATCCAAAGAAACTGGTAGTTGTTTTACAGGCTTGCATAGATAGATCTCCTGAAGTCAATTATGGAATATCTTTCTAAATCTCTACTATACTTACGTTAAAAAGTGTAATAGTGGTGCTTATAGTGGTGCTTACTTGGGTAACATATCCATTGACATCGTTTAAGGCTACATGAGGGACCAAATTATTTTACTCTCAGAAAGCAGATGAAAACTACCTGATGCTGAAATTATTTATTCCTTATGAATAACCGAAGCAAGATGATTAACCTCATTCCAGCACTGTGACCATACCCTCTTCTCCACACACTGCTCTTTTAATAACACCATTGATCATTCATCATCTTTCATACCATATTCAAAAACTTTGTCCTTGCCACAAGGGACATACGCAATTCTAAATTCTGTCCTGTAAAACACGGAAAGTTTTAAGGAAAAGGGAAGCAAGACTAGAATGAATATTTTTCATTTTTTTTTTTTTATCATTACTTGTAAGCAACTGTGTTTATGATCTAGTTTTGAGATGCTTACACAAGCCATGACTCTTCAGGATATGTATTTTTTTACGTGTATCACTTATCGTGTGGGAACACACCAGCATTTAGCACGATTTAAGTCTGGTGTTCATTCAGCTGTTGTAACAGTGAACCGTAGACGCGCTGTAACCGTTGGCTCTATGTGAGTGTAGTAGCTCTCTCAGAGGAGGAAAGGTTCTGCATTTCAGCAATGAGTCTTCTCATTGACTTTAATGGGCATTAATCAGGCCTGGTGCCAGTGACTGTTTATGTGCATATTTATGTTTAAGCAGTAAACACTGGAAGCCTTCATTAAGCTCAACGGTAAAAGTGGATGACCTCTCAGTATCAAAACCAGTGACATACAAATAGTAAATTAAATCAAGCATTAATCAAAACTTTAAAATAGCCTGCTTAATCCTTTCAGAAACAACACACCCACAACCTTCCCCCAAACCCTTGTCAAACAAATGGTTTTTGCAGTGTATCTGGAAGGTCATCAAGTCCTGGGCTATTTCAGGAGCAAGTTCCAGATGGTCTCTAACATGCTGAATAATGTATGTCTATGTGGGAGTGGGGAGAGAGGGGCTTGAAGGAACTATTATCCTGATAGCAGTAACCCCATGCATTATGTATTCATATATGGCAAGCTAGGTGTTATAATTAAAAAAGCTCTTGGATCCTTTGTTTCAAGTGGTAAAAATAACTAGTTTCAAGAATCTTTACTGATAATATCAATTTCATGTTTCACTCAGCAACACTCTATACAACCTTTAGCATTTGTTTTGACTACATTTGTTTTGATTACGGGAGTGCTAGTATTTTAATGGTGTGTGGTATTCTTAGCTTGATATTACATGAGCAGTAATCTTTTGTCTTGTCATTCTTACAGTACTATAAGGTGAAAATCTAGCAGCTATATAGGTGTTATTATACATAACGTAATTATATTGTATAATCCAAATGTGTGTGTTTAAAACTGTTTTGCATTAATTTATTTTAGATGCACAAGACCAAAAGACATTAAATGCTTTTTGAGCATAATATGGAAAACTCCAACTGTCTGTATGCCTCTAACTACATCACCACCTTGAATGAGTTTGTTCTGCGGCTGCCTGTCTGCCCACATTATGTGTAATAGGGAAAAACACTGACCAGATATTAAGCTAAGAAGAAAAGCAGACAACCTAAGGCAGTTTTTTTTCTTAGGTCAGAGGTGAAAATGGAATCCATTAACCAATGGTTCTTTCCAACATTAGCCCTAATGTTACATTCTGACCCACGCTATGATGAAAGGTGAAGGATATGGAGTAAATATACTTTTGGTGCCTCCGTTTCTGCAAGCAGGAAGATACAGATGGCACTGTATTGATATCAATTATAAAATTAAAAAAAGAAACAAAACCAAATACATTAATGGTAAATAACAGTAATGATGCTAATTACATCACAGAATGATAAACTCCTTTTCCTGTTGCTATCTTTTGAGTTCCCTTATGGCTGTAACTTTAAATTCATGATATTGGTGAAATGCCGTTCATGTGTAAAGAGACCAAGGATATGGAAGAAATTGCACGTAGATAAATCAATGCATAGGTTTTGTCCTAAGGTAATAATATTTCAAAGTACTTTCATTCTGATGGTTTTCAGAATAACTATTTGAAGTGAATTGTTGGCCTTGGACAAATTCCTGGAGGAGAGTGACGTACATGTCACAAAAGAAATCATTGTTATAGGCTCAGCTAGTGACAGTGCTCGGTGTCGACAAACAACTGAGTTGACATAAAGCCTACTGTTCAATTACTGGCATAAAGAAATCTCTAAAACGAGATTGAAGGAATGGCCTATGGCACCTCAAGTTTGAATAATAGAGCAATAGTGAAAAATAGACAATATCAGTAATGCAGTAACAGAAAAATTTAATTTCTAATTCTTATCCTGTGCCTCTTCAGTGGACTAGTACAAAATTTATGTTTCTTATACAATCAGTGATCAATAATTGATTTTTTTATAATATTTTGTACATAACTAAAAACTTGTTTCCAGTTTGACACTCAAGATAAGTAAGATTCTGAACTCTCCGTTAGAGTTGTCTTCTCCAGATCTGTCACCATTCACGAGCTCCAAAGTGCATTGATATCATTTAGCCAATCAGCTTATGGAAGAGAATACACAAACCCATTCAACACTGCAAATTGTTTCCTGGGAAGTTTGGATCTCTAAAGGCGATACAGAATCATAGAATCATCTAGGTTGGAAAAAACCCTTGGGATCGTTGAGACCAACCATCCACCCTACCTTGCAAAGTTCTTCCCTATACCATATCCCCCAACATCACATCTAAACGACTCTTAAACTCATCCAAGGATGGTGACTCAACTCTCTCCCTGGGCAGCCTATTCCAGCGTCTGACCACTCTTTCTGTGAAGACTTTCTTCCTAATGTCCAGTCTAAACCTACCCTGTTGCAGCTCGAATCCATTCCCTCTTGTTCTAACGCTAATTACCTGTGAGAAGAGACCAGCACCAACCTCTACAATATCCTTTCAAGTAGTTGTAGAGAGTGATGAGGTCACCCCTCAGTCTCCTCTTCCTCAAACTAAACAGTCCCAGCTCCCTCAATTGTTCTTCGTATGATTTATTCTCTATATGATTTATAGGCTGTTGAAAAATGTTATCCAGAAGACAGTAGAAAACCAAAATAAAAACCATTTTCAAACAACTGCTATCCCTACAGCATACATTAATGCTTAACTTTGGCTGGACAGTGTTTGCAATGCACTTTAAGGTGACTGATGAACATTAAGTGTGAGAACTCTGCAAGATCGTGTCCTTCAAAGAGAAATCTAATGAAAGAGTAAGGAAATTATGAGGTTCTCACTGATGACTAGCTGCAGGTATTCTTAGGGAAATGTGTATGAGTGAATGAGAACTACAGATATTAATTACATTATGGTCATGATTAAAGGGCATGTGAATTTAAAAGTAGACAGGAGTATGGACAGATAACTCTTTAATGATCATACACATCCTGAAGTCTAAAAAGAAGTAAAGCAAGTACAAGGAACTACAAAGACTGGGAGAAGGGGAAAATTAAGTCGTTAGGCTCAATCTTTTCTGTGTGACAAAATCTAGTGATTTCCATAGGATGTTGCCTCATCCTTTGGGGGTTATTGCAGATTTAGATACTGATTCATCTGTTCCAAATACTCAGTTCTAAAAGTGCAACTTAAGTTGTCATGTCAATAAATTAGTGGCATAACACTATGCAATAAGACTATTTATGAAGGTGACAGGTGTGTTTTCTAGATGATCCTGTATGATCTCTGTGATTTTGAGTTAGTTCAGACAACCCCAACCTTTTAAATAGCTCAGCTCAGTGAGGCCTCGGCCTGTCCTTGAGAAATAAAATTCTGTTGAGCCAGTCTGGTTGTTTGCCATGTCTGTGCTTCCTAGAACATGAAGTTGTGCTCTCTTTCTGCGTAGGCTGGAGTTACTTCATCACCCTCTATTGTAGGGATTCTGATGTATATACCTGCGATCCAAAAGTTAGTACAAATTTCTAAGTGCTCCCTTTTTAGACAGGAAGAGGTAGAAGAGGAACTAATGATATCACTGTATGTGAAAATTTTAATTTAAAAGAAAGATGCTTGGTAACAAAGAAACAACCAGAGCATTAATTCTAGCCATTTGATTGTTGCTGTTCAAAGCCAGATGATAAAATAATATGCTTGTTCACTGAAAGCAACTCAGAGGAACTTCACAGAAGCCTATCTGTCATTCAGGTGGCTTTCCTATAGCTTCCTGCCTGCAGGAATCCTCCTCAGGATTTAAAGTTTCTGCTGTTTGGTTTTTTTAAAGTTTAAATGCTCATATATGAGGGATGAGATGATAAATTTATGAATTTGATATGTTTCCTGATTTTCATATGGAGAAATTTAATTTTTTTTTTCTTTTCTAAGGCTTAATTTCCAGTAAGGAAATGCTTTATTCTACCAAGTAATGTATGTGAAAAGGCATTTTGAACTCTTTTGGAGTTTTACTGTTAAATTTGGCGACATGAAACTTCACAAACTTTAATTTTTGTTTTTTACTTGAAAAATCTTTAAAAGGTGCACTGCGTTTGATTTATTTCAAATTTCCTAACATAGCTCAACTTGGGGTGGACAATGTGGTTCTTCTACATTTAACATTTTAACATTTTATAAACAGTTGAACAAGAAATCTTATTTTAAGTAAAAAACAGCTTCAAATACCCATTTAAAGTCAGCATCTAGTCACAAGACTGCTCCCCGACTCTGCACAAGAGAATTGTGATGGATTAACTGAGTGCATAACAGATATTGTTTTAGTGCATTAGCCCTGATTTCCTGCTCAGAGTGATTGATTGAGCCTCAGTCAAGACAGTGTCCACAGCAAATATTAAGCAAACTTACCCAGACACAATCAATCACTCTTATCAAAGGATCACCATGTTGGAGCAAAAAAATGCTAAAGCACTACCTGCTTTGCACTGTGTTCATCCAGTTTAAATTTTTTTTCTTAAAAGCACAGAAAACCAAATTGCCTTTGTAAAACTATCATTTGCTTCAGTGTATTTCTTCAGGCTCATCACCTGTCACGTATAGAGGTGCAATTTGCTTATATTGCAGCATGTTTGCTATTTTAAGAAAATGTATGTTTCAGAAAAGACATGGTGAGGGCATCATAAGCTAATTAGAATATTTAGAGAATAACCTGACAGTAAGAAAGGTCGTTTGTCTATAAAAACTAACCTTGGTGGTTTTAGCCATCATTGATTACCACTAGTAACAATACTTTTTCTCCAATGACTGCATTTCTAAAGAATTCTGTTATATTCTGCTTTTATTTTACTTAGCTTATTTCACAGTTATGTAAGCACCTATAAATATTATTCAGGTATAGTAAAAGGCCTTATATGTACCAGGCAAATGTGATATTATCATTTAAAGGGTATGGAAGATTGTATTTTTCCTGATAGGTGAGGTGACTGAGCTCAGTGTTGCAGCAGGCTGTTGTCAAGCAAGATGTTGTTAGTGGCTTCCTGTTCAGATGGGTCTCTGCCTGCAAACCCTAACAACAAACTGACACAGCACAGGGCATTTTGACCTCTGTCTTGAATACTCTTGGTAGGATCCAATTTAATCACCAAAAGAAAAAATAATTTTTCTATATAGATAGGAGTGAAAGAACCTGCCAAACTGGTCTAAAATAGAGAATGAATAGTAGTGATCCTTCTCTACAGGAAAGAAGTGACGAAGCAAATTTTCATCGCTAAAGGTTATTTTTGTTTAAAAGCTAAGAAATTACTAATAGAAATTAGTGGAAGAATGGAAAATCAGAATTAAGGAAGTTAGTAGTCAACCACAGGAGAAACTATGGAGTTAGAATTGCTCTATGACCCAGGATTTCACCACCATGCAGCAACATAAGTTCATGAACTTTCTTCACGGGCTTGGGATCTATAAAATAGTGATATCAGACATCTTTCCCTAAAGAAATTCTCCCCGTGAATCACTGCATCATCCGTATGGCCACTATGTACCATCAGCCCGCTAGAAAGCAATTGAATCAGGTTTTCTCAGTTTAGCATCAGTACCAGCATATCCATTTTAGACCCATGTTAGGAGCTCAAGGCACCAGTACCAACTCTGTTTCAGCTTCCACTTTTTTCTATTTTTTTAAGATTAGCTATGAAAATAATCTCTTGAAACCAACCTCTGCTTTCGTGATAGAGGGGTTCTTCCACTCCTGTTCATATTCTAGCTGGAAATAGGAGTTTGCCCCACTACTATGACTCAAGATTTAATCCATGCACATTTCCGCAGTTTTCACTTGCCTTCCATCCAGGTAACTCACTGGAGTGACTGTCTGGAGTCTGACATTCCACCAACCTCTAATAATCCTGGTTAGATAGATTTTTATAGCATAAGCAGAGTAAAACAACTTCTTATCGTTCAGACAAAACACAAATGCTTGTCCCGTTTATATCCAAGGCAACATCTGTAACAGACTTTGTTTCAGAGCATGCAGTGGGAATGTCTTGAAATGAATTTAAATTGCAAGCTTGGTCAACTAAAATGCTTTTAATTGTTCACTGGCAGCCATTCAGCGCAACTTGTACACTCTGACTAGTGCATAGCTGCTTTGGTGTGTGCATGTTAATAATATTTAGATATATCCATCCAAGAAAATATTATCTAAATGTATGTGACAGCATGTATCAGAGTTTTAAAAAACTTACAGTCATGGAAAATATATTTATACTGTACATTATTAGATCCACCTAGTAAGCAAATACTTTCCCTTTCCTATGTTTTCATTTTCTTCCTTTACGTACAAAATGAAAGAGAAATGAGGGAAGTGGAACAGCCACAGTGAACAAACTGCAGCACTCCCCACTCCTGCCTCCCTCTTCTATCTCCTCAAAGACAGGCTTCCAAGCTTCCTCCACACCAGTGGACAGATGTTCACAGCAGAGTGTGATGTCTCCTTCCCTGTTCCTCTCTTAAGAAGCTCTTTCCCTTTTTCTTAGTGGTAGAAGAGTCGATATAAGGAGGAACTGGAGGCAGTACAAAGTGTCTTGTACACCCATGGGATATTTCACTGGCCATCTCCGGATATTTTTGCTTTCTGTCATGTAGGTCCCGGAGAGTCAAGCTTGAAGAGTTCAGAGCATATTGTCCAGTTTTGACTAATCGTAAGTATACGGTCCTTTACCTCTAGGCCACTTTTTTTTTTTTTTTGCACTAGCTTTTTCTTTTTCCTTTTCAATAAATGTGATAAAAGTCTTTTGGTGTATGAAATATGACTGAAAGCCATGTTTGCTTTTTATTATGTGCTGTCATATTCACGGTAACCTTTTCAAGCTAACAGTGGAAGCTGCCTTTTTGCACTACTGATTCAGTTACAGCAACATGTAGTAGATGATTTATGTGATAAAGAGATTTCTTATTAACCTTATTGATGTTCTTTTAAGTTTCTCAGTAATTTTTTTTCCCATTATATGCTATCTGTGCATATTTGGTTTACGTGGGAAGGTTTTGGTAGTGGGAAGAGGCTGTAGGGATGTCTTCTGTGAGATCGGGAGCTGCGCCCATGTGAGCAGAGCCAGTTTCAGACAGCTTTAAAATGGACTCGCTGCTGTCCAAAGCTGAGCCCATTGGCGAAACACCTCTGTGATGTTTAAGAAAGTGTAAAAAAAATGCTACATAAAATGTTTACTGTAGTGATTTGTCTGTCTGTGCTTGTATAACCTGTAACCTGAGATTGTGCATGTTATAGCGCATAGGCAGATTGTCAGCAATTGTATCTTCTACACTGTAGCTTCTTAAAAATAGACACACACTAAATTATACCCACAATAAAAAAGAACAGACTTCAGAATAATCATAATAAAATCCGTGAGAGTACACATACCTGTAATGGCTGCCTTTGGGGCTCTGCAGAGTGTTATAGCTGGGTTAAGGAGGTTTTTTGGTGTAGTAGTAGTAGTCTCAGATCAAGCCATTCCATAGCAAGTCATTTAAGTTGTACAAGTTTCCTAAATATTCAGAGGCTTTCTTAAAGCAAGTTTAATTAAGATATTTTAGAAATATAAAGAAATATGCTCTTCTAATTTTCTTTACTTAATAGACTAAACCAAGGTAAACCATTGGAGACTGTATAGTCTTTCAAGGAAATGTCCTCATCAGCTAGAGGTTTAATTAGGTCATCTTGATAACCTGGTTTGGTGAACCAAATTGGTTTGATATTTGACAGTACCTCCCCTAGAGTTTTGGGTTAAAAATAGTGAAATTGTAAAATAAAATCTCCAAAAGGGAGTTTGCATCTCAGCGGATGTTTTTCCTTTGAACAAAATGATGTTTCATTTTATAATTGAAATACAGTATGCCTTTGAACTTTCAATAGCTAAAGCTATTAAGTAAGAGTATCACATTTCATTTATTATATTACGTTTTAAGTTCAGTCCATGCATTTTTAATTCTGTTTATGTCTTGAGAGCTTGCCTCTAGTGGAATAAAACCAATCAAGTATCTAGAACAAGAATTAAAATTTAGGTCCTAATTCACCGTTGCCCTGTGGTTCCTTTGTGTTTGCTTGAATAAGTACAAAGGACAAATAAAGTAAATGTAAGGACCCTCTGGAGAATACTATTATTGTACAGGGTCAGATAATGCTTGAATTCTGCCAGGCCTGCCTAAAAGTCCCTTAATGTAAGAAAACTGTGCTCCACGGTGGCTAAAGATAGAAGGAAGTATATTAGCTCTATGCCAGGGCAAGGTAGGAGGAAGAATGGCCACAATAACTGGTTTCACAAAGAATCTGTGTCCACAAGATTTTACATTAAAAAAAAAAAAAAGAAAAAAAGAGAATTGATGGTGAAGGTAAGGTGTATGTGCAAGTTAGCCAGTTTGTCAGCTAATTGTGATGTTTCTTAGCTTTCAGAAGTTTGAGAACAAAAAAAATTAAAATTATATAGGTGGGAGGAGATGAGGTATCAGGGTACTGGGGAAAATGAGAAAAACTTGTGACTTGAGATAAAGGGTGTTTAGCAAGTGAAGCGGCATAGGCAAGCACATTAAAGTAAGGAATTCATTCACTACTTCCCATCAGCAGGCAAATGTTTTGCCATTTCAAGAAAAGCCAGGGCTTCATCATGCATAGAGCTTATTTGGGACAACAAATGCAGTAACTTGTATTGCTTTTATTGCTGAGCATGACATCAAATGGTCTGAAAGATGCTTTTGGTCACAGTCCCCTCCTGACTTCTTGTCACTGACCAGTTGCTGGTGGGGCAGCCTGAGAGACAGAAGAGGCCTTGGGGCTGTGTTAGCGCTGCTCAGTGAGAAATGAAATGTCCCTGTGCTTTCAACACTGTTTTGGTCACAGCTCCAAAACACAGCACCCTGTGGGCTGCTGTGAACAAAATTACCACAACTGCTCCAGCACAGGGCACAGCTGAGCCCCCCAGGGAGGCTGGTGGCACTTCTGGGAAAACACACTTCAGGAGGAGCCAAACCCTGTCTGGGAGCGAGGAGTGAGGGGACCAGAGTGAGCCCTGGCCCTGCAGCCCCGGGGGGGGGGCAGGAGGGACAGGGAGGGCTGCGGGCGCCGGAGCAGGGATTCCCCAGCAAGTAGAGGAGTTGGCTGAAGTTGAGCCTGGGAGTAGAAAAAAGGGCTGGCTGGGGGGAAGGTGTTTTAGCTTTTGTGTTTGTTTCTCATCATCCAGGTCTATCTTTAATTGGCAATAAGTTAATTCATTTTCCCGGAGTCAAGTCTGTATTCCCCATGATAGTAATTTGTAAATTAATCTCTCTTAATCGTGACCCATCGGCTTTTCCATCTTATTTTCTCCCCCTGTTCTGATGAGGATGGGGAGGAAGAGAGCAGCTGGGTGGGCATCAGGCAGGCAGACAAAGTCAACCCATCACATCTAGGAACCGAAGATGTCTTCCTCATGTGCCACTCTCTGGATACATGTGTACATGTTTGTTTTCGTTATTTTTTCACTCCTGACCTTGCTATGTAATTTTTATTTTTGCTTCTTTTCAATCAGAAAAAAAACGATGTAATCTTAAGGTACAATCTGAGCTCAGCTTTGTTTAGCAACTGTTTTCAGCTAAAACTTCACAGGCTTTTTTTATATTCGGTTATTTTCTTTGTTATTAATGGCCTCATAATTCTGTCAAAACAAAGACTGGAAAAATGACATGTGTGATTTAATATTCACCTTTTTAAAGGACATAGCCTTTCTGAGTACAGGAGGAGGATTCAGGACTGAATGTGAAAACTCACAAATTTAGCAAGGCCTTTTGTAGTTTTCAACCCTAAGGACTGTTCTACATCCCTGGAATTAGAGTAAGGCTAGATCTTAGAGAATCTGTGTCTCTCTTGTTGATCATTTTTTGCATTTATGAAGGAGGCATTTCTCCTATTACCAGATTGGTCTGGCCAATTTGAAGTTTTGGGTGTTTTTTTAGAAGGGATTAATTTTTTTCTTTTCTTGTTGGGGAATCCTCCTAGGTGGGCTTGATTTTGAAGTTAATTTTTGCCATTTAATGATAGGAGGACAGTACATGGAACCACTAAAAGGAAGAGAAGCCCAAGTGTGTTAGAGCAAGGCTTAGGAACAGTCCTCTGAGGACAATCTAAACCCTAATGCTATTTAATATCAGACTATGTACTATATTCCAGTGAATACCTATCTTAGGAATACAGGGAATACCTTTCTCTTGTGTTTTTGCTTTCACCTGTCTATGACTCATCTTTTTATTGTTGATTGGGGAAAGTACAGGAGATGATGAAATATTTTAAACTTTTACATAAAGACTTTTATATACTGTTTTTGTTTCTTCTACCTTCCCAGGCATCCTTCTGCACTCTTGAGGCTTTATTCTTCTTGTTTGTTTGTTCCTTCCTACCGGTCCTCTGCGAGCAGAGGGGTGGGAGTCTTTCTTTAGCTGTTTGTACTCACGTGTCACGCGCTTCTCAGGACGTGGATATTTTGGTCTCTCTCCCTTCCTCAGTTCTTGATGTTCTGTCACTCGGATGAGTCACCAAATGCATTATTTTTTTCGGTTGTTAGATTGATTTCATATGTGAAATTCATTTCAAATGCCTGTTTTGAATATACTTGCCTACCTTCAACTTGCCTGGCATATTGAACAGAATTCGATTAGATGCGTTTATAAAATGACTTATCTCCAGGCCTGCAATTCAGTTGAAAGTGTGAGGTGGCTGGGTAATTTGGAGCTCGCAAGCTTCAGTTGCTGGAACATACTGAGTCATCAAATATATCTTCCTCTGTAGATGCAAAGCAAGTTTCACCTTGGGTATTTAATTACGACATGCAGCATAGTTGGGTAGTGTGGGGGTGTTAATGTCAGCTGAGTCTACAGAGTAATATCTAAACAGCCTTCTTTTATCTAACAGACTAGATCTGGGTTCAAAACCCTAAGGTATAGCTTGTATTTGAAACCAGTGTGATAAGGTGTGAAATTCCCTGCACAAATTGCAAAATACTTGCTAGTTTACAAGTCAGCACGTTTACAAGCGTTTTTAGTATGCTTTGTTAATAGTAAATAAATAAAACTAATTTATATATCTGATAGGAGCAGGTGGATATTACATTGATTCTCTTTACCATCAGATTGGGAATGTATTTCTACTGATATATTTGCATTTCACTCTTGTGTATCAGCTAGCAATGCTGTACTATTTCCAGGTGAGAATAGTAAACAAAACATTTATTTCTGTTTTAATCAGCGAAGTCATGTATAATTTTAAAACTATGTACAGAGATAAGGTAATCTTCCAAAACCAGTAATAATCCTAAAATTATGTGTGTACGATGAGAAGTTTCTTTGGTTAATTTATGTGAAGGTAAATTAGAGTAACATAGATGCTATTTTTTTCTATTTATTTATTTATCATATAGAATAACTATATCTAAAGATTCTAAGACTATGTTCTCTGCTTTACTGCTGCCATATGGAGTGTTACCCGCAAGTCAGTAGAGAATGTGCAGTCTAGTTACTGTGTCTTTTATGGGATTTCTGCTGGTGCTGACTTTGAGGAATGTATCGTTAAAGCACCTTATCCTTAAAACATAATGTTAAAGCAACATTTCTGATGATGTACTACTGTGATACATCATCAGCACCAGGCTCATTGCTGCTACATTCCTCAGAGCATAATATTGCAAAAGAAAAGTAAAAAAGAATACTGCAAACCCATGGTGTTAACTTGATAAGTTAATGTACCGAACATGTTGTAGTACCTCTGTCGTTGTCTCAGGTCCTCAGCGTCTCCTCTATATAGTGCCAGTACAGTATCAGAAAATTCATATGATTATGGTGAAAGAATTCTGTCATCAATTAACTTCCCTGCTTTAGGATAAAATCTTACTGATATTTGTAAATATTTGCTTGCTTTTGCAGATACTTAATGAAAATGTGAATATGATTCCAACAAAAAACCTGTACGCAGCCCAAATTTGGCAAAGTTCAGGCATAGATTTCATAGCAAAGGCCTTTCTTTAACAAGAATGTGAAATCTGTCAAAGGAAAGGGGCCATAAAATCAATTCTAAGTAATCTTGGAGATGAGATAATAGACCATTAATCTCCTCAATATAAGCATGAATTTTTCCTCTGCACTTCATGCCTATACATTTGTAAGAATTTTGTCAGTGAAAATGGGAGAGAAGCCGTAGGTTTACTGGAGGAGTGACTTCCTCACGCTTCCATTGCAGGCTTTTTTTCAAATTTATTTTTTTCTCCATTTGTGGAATGATGCCAACAAAACTTGTTACTGGTTCTATATTAAATGAGAATTAGTGGCAAGCTTATAACGTATGACTCATAAGTCAGTGTTGAAAGTTTAAGCAGCAGATATTAGCGATTAGCAATTAGTGATCTGCGTGGTGGGAACTACTACTATAACAACTATATGTTGTTATTTAGATATGGTTAATCCATGTATATAGAAACTACTAGATAATACTCAGAAATTGTTTCTTAGAAAAGAAGCAAGTCTTTCTATCAGAAGTTCCATTTCTAGATGGCTCCTTCTCTCACCTGGTCTCTCAGTATCTGACTCTCTCTCTGACCAGAGGAGTTTCCCTGGGCTGGCTGTCTAGGCAAACCAAAGCATCTATATATAACATGAATTTTGTTATCTTTCATTTCTAGGAACTGTCAAAGAGAGTGCAGGCTCTTAGAGAAATCATAATTTATTTTTTTCCTTCCCCTAAAAGCTTCCCACCCCTTTGAGAACTTTTCTATGGGTAACAAAGTGCAGTTGCCTTTACAGAAGCAGAATCTACAAAACCCACGACACCTTAACTGCACTTTCTCCAGTTTCCTGAGGTGAGCGAGGGTATCCCTTTGCTCCTCATTTTCCTATGAGTTGCCTTATTCCGTTATTCGTTTCACTTAGATTTTCCCACATTTGAAATACCATCATGGGATCTTGGCATGAAGGTGGAGGCTGAGAGGAATAGCTTCAACGTAGTAAGGTTCTTTCCATGTAACACAATCTAGCGGTCTTGATTCACTGAAATAGAGGGTGAAATTTCTGTGTCAGTCTTGCAGGGCAAGTATTATTGTGAGTGGTGCAAGGCTTGTTTTCCTGAGGTAAGCAGCGAGAAGATAATGAGAGCTGAGTACCAGAAGGATGTTTGCCAGTATGGATCTTCTTTAATTTTTTATGAAGAACTTCTGTTTTTCTCAAATCTATTAATTACTTAAAAATCTGATCTGAATAATTCTGTCTCATCATGCTTGCCATCTATGCTGTATACACTAGAAAATCACTGTCTTTAGTATTCAGAAATCTAAGAATTGTAGTTAGTCTTGCTTATATGCAAAGGTAGTAGGTTATCTGAAACTTCTTAAAATTGGTTTTCGTTTTGTTTTGAGGGGTACATTGTAGTAGTATGAACTAGCTTAATTTGAAAGGTTGAATGAAAATTGCAAATTTCAGAGGCTATCAAAGGCATTATATTCTTGTTGGAAAATGATAAAGATAAGAAAACAGGGAATTCTGTGTGGCTTGTAGTGGCAAGTTCTCCTTTTGTATTGATTTCTGGTAATTTTTTCGACAATAAAATAAAAGACTTTTAATTTCTTTCAATTGAAGAAATAAGTGTAGGTACTAAAATGATTGTTACTTCATTATCACTTAAGACAGTTAATGATGTGAATAGTGGTTCAGAACTTTCTCATGGAATTCCACTAGGCTGATTATTTGATTTTTGTTCTAGACTAAATGTTATTATCTATGATACTTACTTTTTCTACAGCAAGATCTATTTGTGACACATACCATATTTTAAATGATGAAATAAATTGGAGACTTTACTGAAGATTTTTCTTCCTAAGGAGATTAAAAACTGTTATTTACTGATGTTGAGTATATGCCATATCACAGGCACTACAAACATAAGTTTGTGTAGCAAAACTACTATGGAACTGTTAGGGGAGGAATACAGTGAGACGATTTCTCCATCACATAAAAAAGTTACTGCATATATCGTGTCTTAAAACCTCTGGGAGTATCTAATTGGACAGATATTAACTAAAACAAAAAGATACTTTTGGGTTATTTCAGCTTTTTAGTTTATTTAGTTTTATTTTTAGTTTACCTTTTACTAAAGGTAAAGTTACTGTAGTGTCGTCAAAATAGGGTGTGATCACAATGTCTTCGTCCTTCTCTATGTAACACTTTTTTGGATAGTATGCTATTAAAACTGTGCATGTGCTTTTGTTTTAGTGTAAATATTACCTAACTGATAATGCAGTAAATGGGAAACTATAATTTGAAGCATTGTTTGATTTTTTTCTTAAATTCTAAATTCTTTTCTTAATTCTAAATTCAAATGCAGGGTGTACTCTGTTTGCATGGCCTGCTGGGCCTGCATTGCACCAGTTGGAGAGACTTGGGTAAATGGCTTATGGATTGTCATAGGAAAGAAAAGTTGTATTTATGTAGCTAGGGATTTCAAAATTGGAAACAGTTTTTGGTTTATATACTTTGTGTGATTCTTACCTGACTGATTATTAGAAGCAGCAGAAAGCTTTAGATGGAAGCAGTACTGTCTATTTATTTATAAAGTTTTTTTAAAATCATCTGCTGTAAGACAGAAGACATTCTAGTGAATCACCTGGAATTCCATATAATGCAGAAGCATGCAATATCAGACTTAGAACTGTAAAACACTGCTCATTGTCGTGGTTAATTTTTCTCCAAACACTTGCCACAGCTTCACATAATTTTTGCCTTAAATAAAAATATAGCAGTTACACATATAAGTGATACTCTCACCCAGGACACTAAACAATGTCTGTGTCTGTAGCCTCTGGATAAATTAGGGGCCTACCTTTGGATTAGAAGCACTTGCATCATAGGCAAATATTCCATGATGCTACATAATTTCAGGCTTAATTAAGTTTTCCAAACCTTTCTCTTTTTGGCAGAGAGGAGTGAGTGGGGAGCAGTGTGTGCTGAAGCTGTCTCAGTTTGCAGGGAAAACCTAACTGAGGTGACATTTTTGTCATTGATTACTGGGGAGGTTTTCTCCGGCTGGATGCTTTCTGCCTGGTCACCATAAATTAGTTTTGTGTCACTGCCTCTAACAACCAAAACACACTGATAGTCTTTAAATGATGGTTTATATGACCTAAGACAAGATCTAGCCTTATTTTTCTGCTCTATTACTTTCAAAGAATAGTCTTTCTATTATTAACATGCTGTAGTGAAATAATTTTAAATGCCTTTAAAATTTATAGTGGTATTCAAACCTTACCAGAGTTGTAAACTATTAATGAGCAGATATGTGTATATGCATTTTGATAATGTGACCTTTTTTCATTATTTTAGAATGGTTTCCAGTTTGATGTTTTTTCAGAACTCTTCTGGCTTGATTTTTCTACAGCTGTATAAATAAGATAGGAATTCTCTGACAGCATGATGAAAGTATAAAAATATAAACTAGCTATGAGGGCAGAGGCATGGCTGTAAGCAACTAGATCTACTCTAGCAGGTACGACAGGCAGAACCTTCTCTGATGGCAGTCAGCTTTCATGGAGCAAAAAAGGTGGTGAATAACAGTACCTTTGGAATTAACATTTCTGCTATAATTTAGCATTTCTTATCTGATTTTCAGGTAAAGATCAAAATTTGAAACAGTCTAATAGTAGTTTTTAATACTTATTTTAAGTTTGTGGCATTGCCAGTTTCCAAATGAGTAGTCCATTGCTTTCTATATAAAAGTTTTCAGAGAGGTAAATACATAAATTCAATTTTACACATAATTGCACTTTTGATTAGGAACAGAAAATTTCTCTTATGCTTTATTGTCTAAGTCTCTGTGTGTGTGTGTGTGTGTATTTTCTTGAATTTGACACATTGAATATGTTTTTCAATCTACTGCTGTAGAAATGCTAAAAGAAATCCCCAACTGGTTCAAGTTAGCTCCCGTGGCCCCAGAGCAGGACAGAGCTGAGCCCAACGGCCAAGATGGTGGTGGCTTGGAAAGAACCAAGCTTCTCTGGTTGAAGTCCTGGTAGCCATTATACAACAAATTGTGTGTGTTCCTTGAGTTGATCTCCTGCCTCAAAGGTTTGTAAGGCAAATTACATGCTCCTTCAGCTCCAGGACTGTTCGGTGGGCTTACTAACCCTAACCCACCTTCCGTGGTTTTATGGTACTTCTGAGCCTTGTTTGTAAAGGTTTATGAAAACAAAATTCTCCTTGTAGTAATGGTAATCATGAGGTTTAAATAATTTGAACTTGTAGAAATGAACAATATCTACTAATGATAACATAAAATATGATAACATATTATTCACATAAAAGTTTATTATTTATTTACTGTAGTGAAGGCCAGCCTTCTACTACTGTGATCTTTTTTTAAAAAACCTTGGAATACTTTGATTGAAAGTGGAATACAAAGGGGATTTGTGAGTGGATTACTAGAGTACGATGTCTTGACGCATGGCCTTTCACATCCTGTTTCACAAACTTTTCATCACCTCATTATTTCCTGACACTTTACAGAAGGTGAAGAATGCTCAATGAAAATACATAAATCATGAGAGCTCTTCAAAACTTCCTGTCCCCTTTGCTACTCAGGAGTGATAAAATGGTGACAAAATTTCACTCTTGGCACTCAAGTCATAAGAGGTTGTCCGGTGAAAAAAAATGTAAAATAGAGCAGAATACAAGGAAACAAAGGTACTATTATGAAACAGAGAAATGAGGAAGCATGTAGGTAAATGAAAGACAGCATGAAGAAATGGAGGATGAGTGCAATGATTTTATATTTAAGGCACTAAAAGATGAAAAGTCAAGAAAAGGGCAAGGGGGGGTGATTTTTTTAGTACTGTGGAAGAATTGTGTCTCGCTGGAGACCTTACATATATTTTTAATTCTAACAGATAAAGTAATTGTAAATTATAAAGAAGTTCCTTTTTCTTTGTTGGTATGCAATCAAATGTATCTTTCAAACACAGATTTAATATCCTGACTGAGTACAGAATCAGGACAGAATATTCTTCAGAACACAATTAGCTTTATGTAGTGAGCAATGGTCAGTTCAACTGAGTGTGGTTCTAGTCAATGAAAGGGGAAGGAGGGACCGTGTGTCACAGGTTTGGGTTGGTTGTACTTGTGAGACAGAGATAAGTGGCAGATAAGTGCAAAGGTGTATTGCTTGTCCATAGTGAGTGACAAACATGGTGGATTCTGCTCATAGTGCTGTAATTTTCTATACAGAATGACTTCTCCGTCTTTGTTTTAGCTGGTTTGCACAGTGAATGTCATAAAGGATCCCAACCCCCGTGTGATGAGTCTACAAACTGTTGCCTCACAGGCTTCACTGCTGTGTGAATTTAAGTGGTGAGGTTCTGGTAGCTGAGGGGCTGCAGGGGTGGCATCTGTGAGGAGAGGGCATTAAAAAAGCTTTTGAGGTCTCATTTACTCTTTCCCTTAACCATTTATCCCAATGTAAATTTAAAAAGCTTATATAAAACATGGATATGCTGCCTTGGATTTCGTATGCTTTCATGCACTGTGGGGCACAGGGGAACACCTGGGTAAGGAATACAACCATGAGACGTCAGGCCTTGTACTGCTGGTCTTCACAGCTGGGACAAGAGCCTTGACAACGTGGGCAGGACATTTTCTGGTACTGATTTCTCGCCTTTGTAGGAAGCAGGAATAACAGTTCATAGGTACAGGAAGTCTTCCAGTTTTTCTGTGTGTTGATGTGGGAATTTAAGCATAGCTAGTTACATGGCAGTATTGACTGGTCTTTTAATGAGTGATTCAGGGGAAGAATCTCACCAAAAGTGTGTGCTTTCTTCATCTCAAATCAATTTCCTTGCCTTTTTCATTGTTTCCTACCTAATTAAATCGATGGTTCTATTGCTGAGCTTAAAATGAAGCTGACACAAACTCCCTAAATGCTGCAGAAACCAATGGTCCTTGCAAGAGGTCTTTGTTTTGATTGCCACAGAGTTCAGGTGTTTTATGCCTGTTTTATTATCCAAACTAAATGTTTACACCATCATGTTCCCATATTTCCAAACTGCACTAAATGGAGGTTTCCCATTACTGTTACAGAAGTACAGTCCCAGTATTGTGCACAGAAGGAAAGAGAAATGGTCTTACAGATGCCTGTTTCTCACCGGTTACAAGGAAAGTATTATCCTAACATCAAGTTTGGGTTTTGTTTGTGTTTTTTTTTTTTTTAATTGTGCTGAAATATTTTAACTGTGTTTGATGTAAGAATACAATATAAATCCCATGTTTATAGGCTTCTGGAATCTTTTACCTGGGAATACTTACATACATATTGTAGTCCACCCTTGTTCAGGCCTGGGAAACACAGAAATTGTGAAATGCTTCTCCTTCAAGAAAGACTTCTTTTTCAAGACATGTTCCTTTTTTTTTTTTTCCCCACACATACTTGTAAAAAGCATTATCTTACCCTGCACTTAGTCTCCCTGCAATCAAATAAAGGGCATGGATTAATTGGAGACCCACTAGAAATATTTTAAAGAGATTAATGTTAATGGAGAAACAAATTATATTTCTATCAAATTAGCTTAATAACAAAAATTAGTAGTGGCCCCCTACACTTACTGAAAAACCCTACAGTCTGGTAAAGATTAATCACGCAACTTTTTCTATAAAATATATAGAATTTTGAGTAGTTTAGAGTCCTAACTCTTATTTTGATAAAGATCAAGCCCTTTGGAAGTCTAACTCTTACTGTTGTGTCAGATTTCAAAAACTTGTTTCCTCAAGGAATAAATGAAATAAATTTTAAAAAAAGGAATAAAACGTGAAGGGTTTTTTCTGGATCAGGAGACACCTGGTTGAGTTCTCATGGAAATGAACGTTATACAGGGCCCTGGTTAGCCCGTTACAGTCTGTCTTGTTCTCAGTGTAAAATTACTACGGGTTCATTAACACTTTAACTCGTAATTAAGTTCATGTAGTAGACTGGAAGAGAGAGTATTATTTTTTTATTGGCTCTATTCTATAAAAAACATAATTACTTAATCCCTTACAATATTTAAAGCAGTTATGCAATTAGCATGTGGCCTTTATTTGCATAAAGGCAATTCGCAAAGGTGATTTGTAAAACCATATTAAGCAATGTTTTGATCTGTGTATTGGTGTGATATTTTCTGTATTCATTGGCTGGCTGCAAATATATGTTAGAAGGTCTTTGGCATGTATCAAAGTACTGAAGTGTTGCTGCAATATGACTGTCATCACTTCCAGTTGATTATTTCAACACAATTCTTACAAGAAAAGTAGTCTTTATTAAGATAGGTGTAGCTGAAATAGCCGTGGCTGCATAATATTGCCTGACATTGTATGTTTGTGGGATTGCCCCTTTTTGTAAGCATAAGTGTCTTAAGGAGTGCAGTTTGGTTGGGGTTTTTTGATTAAAACATTAGGCACAGGGACAATTCTCAGATTACTTCCCAACTCGTCTGTATCTAGGCAGCCAGTAGGCTACCAGTAGGCTACCTGTAAGCTAAATTTTCACTTGGTCTAAGAAGAGCAGTAGAAGACTAAGTCAGTTGTAATTTTTAAAATCTGAAAATATGAATGTAGTGTAGTGAATGATGATAAATAGAGAGCACTGGACACGGTTCTCCAGTGGTGTTCTGTGCAGGTGCAAACTGGTCCATGAGTACAAATCCTACATCTGCTTTGGTTAAGGTGTCAAGGTGATGATATAATCAACCTTGTAAGCAAAAAAAAAGTGCCTACTTTCAGTCACTTTCTTGGGAGAATTCTTCTGATAGATTAAGCATAGTTGAAGTACTTAAATTTGCAGAAAATCTTATAAAAACTTGATTTATTTAAAACACTAGTTCCATATATGTAGTTACAGAAATAAACTTAGTGGCTTAATTTTTAGTACAGAGTCTATCTGAGCATTAGTGGCCTTCAGCATCTCTTCACTCAGACAATGCTGGAGAGGGGTTGTCCTTCCCAGCATCAGTCGTTAGAGCTGAAATGCTGCGGATGGAGCGGCTGGAGTGTTACGCTGGGAATCGCTTCGAGAATACTGTTTACTGTCTGCCAAGACAAAGGTGGGGATCAATCTCCAAGTCTTCTCCCTTATGTGTATTGAAAAAATGCTTAAGGTGCTATACGTTATCACATTCCTTTAAAAATCCCATTAATCTAAGCCATAATACCAGAAACATGAAAAATCAAAAATAAATAGTGGTATGTCCCTGTGCTTTCTTTCAAGTAAGTCTGACTCAGAAGTACTCCCATCTAACAACGGAAAGTAGAAATTATGCAGTTAAGGAGAAGCTTTTTTTTTTAACAGTTGCATAGCCAAAGGTCCCTGGTGAGAAGGTTTTCCTAATAATTTTCCACTATAGAACAGAAAAACCTTAAAGGTGGTATTTCCAGAGGAGTATATTATTAGAAAGAATTGATATTTGAGGAGCTTTATTTTATTAAAAATGTGCAGGAACTCCTATGTGTTTAGTTTCACATATAGCTTAGTGAAAGGTTAGAAAATTAGCTCATATGTGCTGTTTATACACTTGAGTGCATGAAGGAGACTTTACATTTCACAACTTCTTGTTTCTGACAAGTTCCAGAGTTTCAGGGAATTATTTATGTGACCACTTATCCTATAAAGACAGAACTGAAGGTACAAACTGAGTTCACAAATGGTACCAGAAAGCCTTCAGGTGATAAGATGAAAATGGACCTTGGTCACTGCTGATCTCAAACCTGGACTTGAATTTGTGGCCTACGGATGAAGGTTTTGTGTCTTACATTTTTCATCTCTAACTTTGGAATTTTTGCAGTTTATGAACAATTCATGAACTTCTATTTATCTTCAGCAATTGCCTTATGAATCAAGGATTTAACTGGAATAAGATAATCCAGGAAATAGTAAATTTCAATTCATTTTTATGAATCTAATATATATTCCGCATATGAGAGCAGAGTTGTGAATACATTAGTGATAAAAAGACTAGAAAGAAATTACCTATTTCTAACTGTAGTTTAATTCCCGAAGATGTTTAGTCAGAGATTGTGGCAGATCGAACTTTTTGCAGCTCTTGGATTTTCTGGGACTTTCTACCCTTAAAAGTGAGTGAATACACCACTGCAGGTTTTTTTTCTACTATTTCTTATTTATAATGGGCTACTTTTTTGCTTGATCCTCTATCTAAAGCAGTAGGGATATACAGCTAAATGTTTTGGAAAATATTTCATTGTTTCTAGGGAATTTATTTCTGTTTCTCTTGGCTAAACAATAACTTCTCTGTATCTGTTGTTGGTAACACTGTATTAAATCCTTTCTCTGCTGTCAGACATAGAATCAAGTGTGATGTTAGGCAAGTGGTTGCCACTTACATTTGTCCACACTCCAGGATTCGCTATCTTAAATTCTGAAGTAATGCCAAAACCATACTGCAAGTAGGAGGGCAGGTAATAATTTGAAAATCCAGTAATTCATGAACTACAGAGGCTTTCTAGGAACTAGTGTTTTGGAGCATTGAGAATCAAGCGGTTTTCATGAAAGATTTTTTTTTTAAATTCTCTCTTTGAGCACAAGTATTTCAATCAAATAAGAAATTTAAGTTTTTCATATATGTAAGTGCAGCTGTTGATCAGTTAGCTCCCCAAATGTAGGGTGAAAAGTTAGAGTTTGTGATGAAAATGTTAGCACACTCTGAAGTTGTTGTAGTGTTCAGACAGCTCTAGAAAGAGTAAACTGCATAATCTGCAAGTATGGAAAAAGTACTTCCCAACCTGTACAAATGATTCTATATCGAAAAGTTTTATTAATTATGGTATAATCAAAAGAAATTACACTTGAAGAAACCCTAAAAACTGTCAGTTCTTCAGTCACCCTGAATCCTCCTATAGCAATGCAAGCCTTTAAGACAACATATCACAGCACCAAATATACCCGGAGTATCTTCTAAAATTGCTTGACTAGACTCTCCAGCTCTGATACTTTCCCCATGAATTATTACCTAAGTGTTGAGAAGATGAGTATTGCCTCTTACTCTGTTCATGACAAGAACTATAAAGCCTTTCTGTAGCATCTGCAGTGTTTCCTTTGCTTAAAAAAGGAGAGTGTACTCCTTGGACCTATAACAGCACGGTCCATACAGGCCAGCACGCAAGTCCTCGGTAGCCTGGCTTTGTGTTTACAGCTAAACAGTCTCGTAGCTCTTTTACAAAAAAAGTCAGGATTGTTGCTGTCATTTTTCAGGGAAGAAAACCATTTCAGAGCTGAAGAGAAAGAGAAATCATCTTGTGGTTTGTGGTAGTGGCATCTTCAGGAGTCAGATGGAGATCGAATTGGATTAAAATTTCCCAGAGTCATGCTCTGGTTCTTTAAGTACCTGGGCATGCTTCATCCCTTGTAAATGTCCCAAACTTAAAGAAAGAAATGGTTACGTGGTTGCTTTTAACAAGTCTTTTCAACATTTCCATAGCCCTGCCTAAATATAAATGGAAATGAAGCCCAGAACCTGATACTGTTTAATCTGTGAACCAGTCCAGCCACACAGGGTAACAAAAAGACAACATGCAAACCTGTAATTTTCCTATAAGAAAGGTCAGTTAAATCAGCTTGACCTTTTTTCCACATATAAAGCAATAAGGTATCAGCCCTACCTGAACATTCTCCAATCCTAAGATGCTCTCAAAATAACTTGGAGATAAAGCAGAGAGATAAAAATCAGTAGATGCTGACGAGTCGGGACGTGCAGTTGTTTCTTCGAGATGTTTCTTCAAGAGAAATTTTACATGTGCTGTAAGTCAAAGTCAGGGGAGAGAAAAAGGGTATTTCAGAATAACAACTCCCTGGTGAACTGGAGCAGATTAACATTTTATCACAGGCAAATAAGTTGGAAACTCTCTAATTTATAGATATTTAGATATAAACACATGAAGATACTGCTATTAGGGCATTAAAAATAGTATTATAGTATTATCATTCTACTAAACTAACTATAAATTTCTAATTAAGTAGAAGTTAAATCTGTGTGACAATATAGTTAATTTTATTCTTTGGGATGGAAATCTGAAACTAGTAACTTAAAAGTTTGGGTCAGATATCCCAGAATGATTTTCCTAAGTACAACTATATGAACAAAACGGTACCAACAGCAACGGAGCAACACTGGCTTAAGACTGCCTTCTGACAGCAAAACAAAAGCATTAAACTATTCACCCTCTAGTATTTGATGTGCAGCAAATAATCCTTTCTCCACAAAGCACAAGCAAATGAGAAATCTAACCAGAACTCCAAAGCTGGCATCGTTGTCCCTATTCAGCTCCATTCAACACACCATGCAGGAAACAAGTGTTCAAGATGCTATAAATTGTCAAGAATTAAAAAGCGCTAAAGAAATCTGAGATTAAACTAAAAAAATCACCACCATCAGAATGTTACAAGTGCAGAATGGTACATCTCATTTTCATATTCTTTGTGGGAAAACTGATCTGGCCATTTCTTTAAGTTTGTGTCACAGAATCACAGAATCACCTAGGTTGGAAGGGACCTTTTAAGATCTTCTAGTCCAACTTGTGGCAGGATTTCTGTTTTGTCATGAATGTGAAGAATCAACATACCATCTTCTTCCAAATCATGCAAGGCTGCACTTCCTGATAATGTCTGAAGGGTTAATTGTCAATGGACCAAAGTATATACCAATGCCTAGTTATTCTGAAGATGATTCATGACGTGTTTATGGCATTGGAATTTGTAATACATTGGCAGCCACCACAAATGGATTTACTTTACTTCAAGCTCGGCTGTTTTACTGCAAATAGCTCATGTGTTCACTTACCATTGGTAATGAAATGAAAAGCCCTTAAAATGAAGGAATACATTTGCAGCGGTTGTGGATGTGTTATAGATGTTCTTTGCTGCAAATACATTATGAATTTTGAAAGCATTAAGTATGTATGTGCTATTTATACCATTCTTACAAATACATGGAATCTTTATGTTTTGAAGACTTCAGATAAATTTTTTACCACTTTTCTCTTGATTTTTTTTCTTTTGTTAGAGCATCTGCAGCATTTTCTTAGTTTGCTGTTCAGAACGATTATTTTGTCCAAGAAATCACCATCTTTTACCTCCAGTTCATCTCCCACCATATACCTGTTTTCTGTATCTCATACCGTAGACCTGTTTTCTTTAGACCTATTTTCTATTTTTTTGTAGATCTATTTTCTTTATTATCTTACTTTTTTTTAAGAAGCAATGGAACTTTTTAAAATTCTACTGCAGTAATAATCAGTTATCTCTTTACCCTGTATATTTGCAGTATTGAACAACAAATTAGCTCTAGAGACAAGGCACCAGGCACTGAACCTGAGGATGCTTCATTGTACATCCCTGCCCAATTGGTGCCATACGTTGCGCGTGGGTTGATGTTCTTGGGCTACAATATGTTTTAGGGGGTGTTGGGCGATTGTTGCCGCTAACTCTCTTGTGGGTAACGTTTCCCCAAACCAGCAGGAACCTGCTGTGAGCTGCTTAACCCTGCATTTCAAAGGTAAAACAGAGGGAAAAGAGAGTCTGGCTTCAAAAGTTATACAGGGAAGAGAGATTGTATTATGTGTCCTGGTGGTGATTAGCTCATCAGAAGCATATCGCAGACTTTCTGCTCCAAGTATTCTTCCCAAATATTTCTAGATATAGAATTCAGTCCTGCAGCACTTGCAGTTACTTTATTGGCCTGGATACCATTGAAGAGGGGTTATGAGGAGAAAGATACGTGGTCTGGGTAGTTGAAAGTAAGGATCCTAATTGTCTATTTTGCAAAAATGCGTGGCCAAGAAGAATTTGGAGCACATGACCACAACAAGTTTGAAGACCTAAACAGGCTGACAACAGATAAAACAGATGGCCTAGGTGGAAGCTGGAGGAACCTTCATCACTGCAGCCTCCGAAGATCAAGACCATACATGAAAGGCAGGAAGAAAAAAGTATTCCAGTAAAGGTGTGGAAACTTTTGCTTGTTCAATAATTTCCTTAAATAACTCCTTTTTAGTCCAGAAGCCTGAAGTTATTTATTAGGTTGGGGTGGTTTTACACAGCCACAGTGAGGCTTTGCCTTTGTGGTGTGCTCCTTACTGCCAGGCTTTGATCTTCAGGATGTGTCCGCTCCACACACTCTGACTTCTGCAGTGTGAGTCTTCTACTGCAGGGTGCTCCATCTAGTCCTCAGTTCATCAGCCAAGGAAACAAGAATGGCTTTTCTTTGGCTGAGCAGCTACTTTCTTGCAGAAGGTGCAAAACTGAATGTTTTTCATAAGGATTTAGGTGCTTCTTGATTAGAACACCAGTTTTATTTCTAAAACTATCTGAAAAAAAAAAAAAAGGAAGAATTTGGAATTGAACTCAATATTTTACTTGAAAGGGAAAATCAGTTCAGATTTTAAGGAAACCTGAAATAGGCTTTCATTCAGAAAATAAATTTGTTAAAAGATTAAGGATTTATCCCTGACTGGGATTTAAGGATTCATCCTCAACTGGGAATTTGTTCAAAACAGTATGTTTCAACAGGGCCTTTCATTACCTGCCATTTATGTTGTTCTCTTGCTAGTTATAATTTCCTTTAAATTGGAAAATGTCTCCTTCCAAAGCCAACTTGTTTAAGTGTCTGACCAGAAAATTATATTGAAATTAATGTATTTTCTTCATAAACATTTCCTACAGAAATTACTGCGAATACTTCATGCAATTATGACTTTAGGGTAGAATCACCAACATTATTTTTTATCAAATGCTTTAAACGTATGGTGTAATACAAGATAAATAAATAGCAAGATACCTTTCTGAAGGCAGGTACATATGGATATATCCTGTTTAAGAAAGAAAATATTTTAATGCATGGAGCTCTGGAACAGAAAACAGAATATTTGGATGCTATTCCCTCTCTGCCACTAGCCTCTGTGAGAATATCATGCTACTTCTGTTAGCTTTTATTTCTCTGCCCGTAATTTATCTGTTGTATCTTCTAATCAACAATTATCTCTTCTATAGCCACCTACCAAAGCAAAACTTTAGCCTCAGCTGGGAGCCTACATGTAATAACGATGGCAGACTTTTGAGTATGGAGTTCTTTTAAGAAAGATACGACTTACGGTTCAAAGTTCTTTCATGTGAGGGGAACAAAGGGAAAACAGGTATGGAAAAAAAAACAAAAGAAACTTTTTTGACAGTATTTATACAAAAGGAGAATATGTAGGATTGATACTCCAAAAGAGAAGCTCTGATCTAGTCATTTAATACCCACCTGTTTCTGTAATCAAGGACAGGTGAAGCTAATGAACACCTGTGTTGAATTAGTTTTAATCCTGTGAGCAGTTCTTAATATTTCGGTGAGTATTCACTGCTTAGCTGTGTAAAGATAACTATTTATTCCAGTCTGTGAAATATTCTGTGTTCCTTAATGAAGGATTTTAGTGTAGCTCACGTATTTGTGTGAGCTTCACATGTTTATTATTTTAAAATACTTTCAAATTGTTTATTCTTAATGCTGACAGCTGGCTAGAGAAACACTGCTGGTGATCTGTCACAGGTGGGTGAGTGGGTATTGAAAGACTATAGGTCAGATTTTGAAAAAAATTGAGATATACCTAAAAGTCTTTGCAAGTCTGATCCTTGGTGCCACCCTGGAAATCACATATATGGATAAGATAAAGGAATTACAGGCTGCTTCATCTGGGAAGGCACTAGGTGGCCCTTTCTTGCTCTGTGTGCTCCTGTGTGAGGGTCCTTGAGCATATGAGGAATGAACTCTAATGGTGCTCGCATTGACTGAGGGTAAGCTCTGCTTGAATGGGATTTATCTGGAAGAACTTAATGGCAAAAAATCCAGAATGTCACCGGGAAGGAAGCTTGGCTCCTGTTGCATGAGCATATATTGCTGAAAGGTAGAATTTTTTCTACGTGAAGGTTTGTCTTTTTGCTTATCAGTTCTGTCTTAATGAAAGTAGGGAGGTATTTGGTCCTATGACAAACCTATAAAAGTAGTCAGTGTTATTATTATGTTATTATCAAAAAGTTGATTTTTTTCTTGCAAATATGGAAGTGAAGAAAGAGCTTGAAGAAATGTTTCCATCATTGTGTTATATTTATACTCATTAAGCTTTTACTAGTATCGCTTTCTCATAGACAGATTAGTAAATATGAGTTTAGATATTTCTTCTACTGCAAAGAATAACCAAAATTACTCACTGTAAAATCATTTCATAGTAGTTTTAAGAACTTTAGCATAATGTTTTCACCTCCAGGTTACATTTGTTGGACATATAAGCTTCCTATACCCTTTTTGTTTTTATTTTAGAATTGGAAAGCTGAAATAAGAAATACAGGAGAGCCACAGGGTGGATTTAAAGATCCATCTAGGGGCCTTTAAATGAAATGAACAGGGATCAGCCTATTTGGGTCACAGAGCAGGACATATATTTTGAGATAATCTGTTGTAGTAACTTGATAATTTAAATTTTGATCCTGAAAATCAATGTCTGACTAACTTTATACATCTCAGTCACTTGGCAGATTTAAACATTGTAGAGCTAAAGGTTTCCAGCCATTACTTTAACTTTGCTTCATGTTTGATGAGGAATAATAATTTTGAAACTTAGCTGTTTGAAATGCCCCAGCTCCCTAAGCTGGTGTGACTCGGTAAACCTATGTTCATGAGCAGTTCCACTGAGTTACATAGTTAGGGGATCCAGGATCACACCTTAGGCCTTAAAACAGCAAAATAACTACTCCAAGCCCCAAAGCAGTGAGCAGAGGCTCTGGGACACAGGGGTGTGCTGTGGAGACACTGCTGTATGGGATAGAGGTGCCATCCGCAGCTGCAGTTAAGAATGTTATGGCTGTATTTATTTTCTGCACAGGTGAAAGAATTTATAGGGAGATGATTCAGGTAAAGCTTTCTTAAGGAATCTCCCACTTATAATTTAAAACTTGCTTCCTCATTATCACATATATTATTACTGGTTTTCATTTTCTAGCTAGACACTTAAAACAACTCCCTGCTCTTAAACCATAAGGGGTGGCACATCTGTCTTATCCTCAGACTACCCATATGTGATGGATACAAGTTTACATGTTGAATTAAATCTCAGTGGTATTAATTTATTCTAAGTGAAGGTTGAGCAGCACAAAAATGTTTGATCATTATAGAATTAATACCTAATGTATTGAAAAGGACGAGGCAGTGTTCTGACAGGTCTTGATGTTTATTCATTTTTTTTTCCAGTCTTTCTCATAAATAGCTGCTGTCAGCCTGATTTAACAGTAATTCATGTGTTTAGGGATGCCGCGATGCTCTTCTCATTAGCTGAGCATTGGAATTCGTGTAAGACTCGGTTTCCTTTGGGCAAGAGGAAGGGGAGGAAGCAGGCAGAGATGTCAGAGTACCGCCAAGGGCATCGTTTTAATCAGCAATTTCCCGAGTGCCACTTTGTGCGTGTGTGTGTGTGTTTATCTGTTTGTCTCCCGCACCCAGCAGTGACACCCCCCCCCCTGCCCGATCCTGCCGGGGAAGCGCACCGCTCTCCGGGGCAACCCCCGGCGGCCACCGCTCCGCCGAGGACAAAAAGTTGGGGCCGCGCCGCCGGTGAATCGGGGAGGTTCCGCCTCGGCGGAGCGCCCGGCCTTCCCTGCCCCCTTCCCCAGGTTATCCTCGGTGCGGGGCGGTGGGTGATGCTGGGGGGCGGGTGGGTCGGTCCTGCGGGGCCCCGCGGGGAGCCCGGGCGCCGCCGCGCGGCCGCCAATCCCGGTTGCGGGCGTGCCTTCCGCCCGCCGGGGAGACCCGCGCCGCCGCCCTGCTCCGTTCGCCGCCCGCCTCCCTCCTTTCTTCCCTCCCTCCCTCCCTCCGCCGCTCCCGTGCGCCTGGGTGCTGCCGCCGCCGCCTCCCTCGGCGCAACCGGCCCCTCGCCGCTCTCCCCCCCCCCCCGCCCCAGCCCGCCCCGCCGGGCTTGAAGGTCACCCTCGCCCGCCCGCCCCGTTCCGGAGCCACTTTCCGCGCCGGCTGGAGAGCGGCAGCGCCTCCGCCCCCGGGAAGGTCCCTGTCCGGCCGGTGCGGGGCTCCCGCCGGCCGCGGCTGAGCGGAGCGGGGAAGCCTCCCGCTCGCCCCCCTCCCTCAACCTCCTGCCGCGGCGGGGACGGCCCCCGGGGTCTCGGCGCTGCTCGCGGGCGGGCCGGGCGCCCCGCTGCCGGTCCGGGGGGAGCCGGGGGGCGCGGCATGCGGCGGTGAGGGCGGCGGCGCTGCCCGCGGGGAAAGGGCTGCGGCGGGGGGAGCCGCGTCCCGCTGCCACTTGCCCGGACGGGAGAGGCGCCGCGACCCTTCGCCTCCGCCTCCGCTCCTCTCTTTATGGTGAGTTGGGCGGCCGGTGTTGCGGGGCATCCCGGCAGGTGCGCGGCAGCGGGGGCTCTGCCCGGCCTCCTCCCGGGAAGGAGGCGCTGCCGCCGGTCGCCACGGCCGGAAAGTTTCCGGCGCGGCCCGGGCGGTGGGTTGCGCGTCCGCGGACGAGATGTGTGTGGGGGGGGGGGGGGGGGTGGTTCTCGGGAAGCCGGGGCGGTGCGGTGCGGTGCGGTGGTGCCGGGCAGGGCGCGCTGCTGTGCGCCCGGGCGGCGGAGCCGAGTGGCACCACGCCGGCTCGGCTTCCCTCCCGCAAAACATCGGGGAAGGTGCTACAGGGGAAGCGCTGGCACGGGAGGTGGCTCACGAAAGATAAGGAAGAACAAGAAAAATGGGCAGTAGTGTTTCAGATGAGTTCCTGGTTAAAGGAGAGCAGATCTTTAGCTGCTGGGAAACTACTTGTCTGTAAGTCATCAATATTTACTTATTTTATAGATGCTTCATAGTATCATTCCCCCCTGTATGCTTCTGTAAGGGGAAAAAAAAAAAAAAGTGTTGTTGTTGCTTATGTATGTGTTCACTACAGGTGAAGCAGCACCATATATGTTTTAAACATATAGGCAGGTCCAGGTGGAACTGCCACTCTTAAGCAGAGGCATGGTTTTGCAGGGTGACAGTGGCATGCCTTCTGTGGTTCCAAAATTTGTCATGTGGCTGTTGGAGATCGCGCTGCCAACTTAACGTGGTTCACGCAGATGGTGAAACAAATGTGGTCTGAAGTTTGACTCTGGAGTGATTCACATCAACGAAGTGTGAAAGATCTTGTCCAAATCTGCAGCTTTTGTTTATCTACTGCCTGAATTGCAAATGTGGCATGGTATGTTAGATTCTTCAGTAGTTTAGCGATGGCTGGTTTTTTCACTTTAAATAAAATTCAGCTTATTCAAGGCGAATTGGATCGTAAAACACAACAGACTCAGAAGATCATGTCCCAAGAATGTCAAGTCCCTTGCTTCACTTCTCACTCTAGACTTGATGATGCTTAAGAGAGAGAAGATATTGCATGTTTCGTTTGCCATTTAGAAGTGTGAAAACAGTTGTGTGTATAGGCTATAAAAGTAGAAGTAGGATTTTGTCACTCTGTGGTATAGACTGATGATTGTGGATTCTTTACAATCTGAAATGAAGTCAGTCCTCATAATGAAACGTTTTTTTTTAGAGACCGAATAGTTGCAGCTGGTTGACAAAACATTCATTAGGGAAGAGTGGGTGTGTGCGCGCATGAATTTTCAATGTGTATCAGATCATTTAGTTTTCAGGAAAGTATTTGGTATCACATCCTCTACTTATCAGGATTATAATACCAATTTAGAATAGCTCAAGCTATAGTACTTTTATTTTTTTTTTTTTAACTTGAGTGATTTTGAGTTATTGAGTTTTTGGTAAACTATTTTTATGTAGCATTTCAGATTATAGTCTAAATCTGCTATCTATCTTACGTAAGCTTTAAAGGCTTGGCTATCCAAGTTTCACTTACGGTTTTTTTCTTCTGGTAAGTACATTAGACAAAGTATTTGGCATTTCCTGAAGCGAAGCCTGTGTTTATAGTGTCAAGACTGTATTTCTTTTTTCTATTAGTACTTAGCTGAGTATCAGTAATATATAGCTGACAAATGTAATGAATAAAATTCACAGTTAATTGATGATTTTTATAGTTCTTGTAATTGAAGTACTTGGTGTCCTTGACATGATGATGCTGCTTTTCTGGTTTTCATGAAAGGGTATCCTTAAATGACAGAAATACTGGCCCGAGTCAAGTGTCGAGGAAGAGAGTGCAGTTGTTAATTCTTGGATGCATAATGTGATACGTTTCCAGTATAGAATATGGGTACCCACGTAGGATTACAGGCTTCAGTTTGCAGTACTGTGAGTAATTACAGTGATTTCTACACACTCAACGCATGTGTAATCCCTTCCTAACCTGCACTGATGGCTGCCTGCAAAGGAGGGGGAATGTTATGTCCTTAGGCCATGGCTGCCAGTACTGGTGGTTTTTGAAGTTTCTCCTTGCTTCCCAAGCTGCAGTTTTACACAAAGCACCTTTGAAGTTAAACACGGAGTAGCAAGGCCAAAGGGGGCTCAGCCACTCATGTAGTCAGTCTTTCTGCCCGGGGCAGGATCAGCTCGTACCTGTGTCATATCTGATGGATGTTTGTGTACTTTTTCTGCCTGTTTTCATTATTTTTCCCTTTGTCTCTTTTTTTTTTTTTTTTCTTTTTCATTCTTAGTATATGCTCTTACTTAGTTCTTTTCTGAAGAGTCGGATCCTCCAAACTCTTCCTCTGGTATGCCCAGTCTGTCTCTCTGCCAGTATTTTATCTTGCTTTCTGGGGAACTGCTTCTCTGCCAGCCCTACATATATGCTGCCTTTACCAGGATTTTTTTCTAGTTTTCAGGAGAGATTTAATGGAAGTAGCATCCTTGGTCTCACTTTGTGCAGACAGGTAAGCTTCATTTAAGACCCAAAGAGCCGTTCGGTATTCACTCGCACTGGGGGAAGTTGAGCTAGTTGGAGATACAGGACAGCAGAGGCCAATGGCTGAGTTAAATAATTCACCATCGCTAATTTATCATGCTGTGACTTTGAAATGGCATTATCTGGTTTTTAAATTGAATCATAAGCATGAGATACTGTAAAGATAGAATTCCTAGCACTGGCCACAGGAAAAAATACTGTTTGCAGTTATGGAAGACGTGGCTACCTTAAGTGTACAGTTGTCTGAAAAAGGAAACTCCCCTAATTAAAATTGATGTATAATACTACAGTTTGAGAGAAATATAGTAGTTAAAAAATGTTTTCCTTTTTACCGTGTTTGCTTTATGCATCTGTCGGAATTCTACTGATTTCTTGAATCTTGACTCCTCGTTTCACGTGTGAGACGGGGGATGCTCGTCCACCTTCATAAAACTAGTGTGTGAATAAAGAGTTGGGAAAGAAGTGAATGGCCAGGGCTTAGAACAGTAGCAGACGGAATGTTGGGTGACTTGACTGTTTATGGTCCTGACTGTGAAATCATTTACATCTCTGGCAGCACTTCTGTTGAGTTAAGTGAGCAGAATTTGAGCTGTAAGATTTTGAGAGGAAGCACCTGTCTCTGAGGATCTTTTCCCAAGTCATTCCTGAGAAATCTTATTTTCTTGTTGTTGCTCTTTGTTTTTAGTTCTTTGCTTAGTTGCACTTTTTCCAGTGCTCGTAATTGTTGTATTCTCCTTCTTGAAAGTATAATGCCATCTCAGAAACTTTACACTGTGTATTCTTATATATATTATATTATATTATTAGGAGATACTGTTCTTTATTACCTATTCTGAATGTATGCTTTTACGATGCAACAGGAAACTGTTTATGAAGTTAGCTATCAGTATTTATTACACTTTCCCTTCGTAATTGTATTATTTTGCTAAAATTTAATAAGCCCAAAATTACAACTTACTGCAAATAAGATAATTTTATGTGTTTCCCTTAAGTTAATGCACTGAAAAATTAATGTAAACTGAAAGGAAATTCTACCTGACACGGATAAACTCTTTTGGGCTGCTGGGATTTAGAGTGGTGTATAGCAGCACTCCTGAAGCCCCTGTAACACTCTGAAGAGCACAAAGAAGCAGTCGTGTTTGATTCACAGTATGGATTACAATTCGATACCAAGCAACATCAAATGCCAAAAATATGCTTGTCATACTTTGAAATACTAATTTCTGCCAAGTAGCTGTAGCTCAGTGTCACTACTCTTCTCCTCCAGATTTTGTACTTTGCAGAGAACTTGTCTAGATGTCAGAATATTTCTAAGTGGAGTTTTTAATGAATATTCAGAAAGTCAAGATAGTTTCTGGGGTGCGTTACAAGGTATTAACAATTTGGTTCTTTTCAAGGGGAAAGAAGCTGTTAAGTATTTTGCAAGTATGTCTCTTTCAGTAATTTATAAGTCATTTGAAGTGTCTCTAACATAAGACATGCACAGCTCTAAAGCTCTATGATAGTTTTCTCAAAGCCGGTTAAAAGACCCAGACCGTTTTGCAACTTTGAATGCAGTTCTAAAATCCTGTCTTTCTGAGCAGCAGGATGTTATTGCAGCACATACCCTGAAAGGAGCAAGGTAAATACACTATTCTCGATTGACACGTGCCTTAATACCTACCTATGCAATTCAGTGTCCTAAAATTAAGGTAATTGCCCAGAGTGGTAAAGACTGTGCCACAAACTGGGAGCGACTGTCAGTGGGATTCTGGCTGCAGCAACTTGGGGAGATTTTGTGAAAAAGCCTGAGCATATTCCTATCCATTAGAATAATTGCCATTGCTTCAGGCAGAAAGACAGGAAGGGAATATTGTTACAGCAGGTTGAGCTGAAAGTCTTGGATTGTGTTAAAGGGCAAACATGCAAAACTAATTAACTTTAAAGATAAATGGCATAATGATGACCGTGGGGCCAGGTGCAGCTCTTTGTGACCAGCCTTACAAACACTGTAAACATATATGGATTTTCTTAGTTTACAACATGCTTGGTTTCAACCCCACAGGGGTACAACCACTGGCTAAGAAAGAAGGTTTAGGGTAAAAAAGAAGAGATTATAATTGCAAATAAGGGAATTACGAGGAAATATGAGAAAAAACTTCTTTACAGTGAGGGTGACAGAGCCCTGGAACAGGCTGCCCAGGGAGGTCGTGGAGTCCC
>JAOQGH010000069.1:14946467-14990382 GCA_025769975.1 Gallinago jamesoni | reverse complement strand
GAGGTCGTGGAGTCCCCTTCTTTGGAGATTTTCAAGACCCGCCTGGATGCAGTCCTGAGTAACATGCTCTAGGCAATTCTGCTTCAGCAGGGGAGTTGGACTAGATGATCTCTATGGTCCCTTCCAACTCCAAGAATAATTCAGTGAAATTCAGTGAAATACGTTTCAAGCAATTGCTGTTTCCTAAGCTTCTCATCGTTAAGCAAGTGGTAGTGAGAGCTGGAGTTAGTGAATCTCAGCTTCATCTTGAGTCTGTCATGGTGCTAGTTGCAGATCAAACTTTTCCTTTACTTTTTGGGCATTTATTAATAATTTTTCCATTGGATCTTTTTAGTATCTAATAAAGTATGGCCACATGCTGGTATACTTTTCTCGGTGAGGACAGTCAGAGGATCTTCCTCATCTGATTGCTGTTACCAAAGGTCTAGGGATTTTACTGTCTCTGAGCTCAGGCTCTGTATTAGATGTGAGCAAATGTTGTATGATCAGAACAGTAAGAAGCCAGCCTGAAAACATGTTGTTTTTTTTTTCCCTGAGAAATTCAGGAAATTAAACTTGATGTATGAAATTTCTACTCTAAATACATACTGTTTTGAAGGTGTGAGTATGTGAACATGGGGGTAGGTAATTTAAGGGAAGGTTTAAATAGGGAAGCTCTACTATTTCAGATTAAAGTATTCTAATAGTTAAAGCAGTTGGAGAGAAGATGGAAGAACACCTGTATGCAGGGGAAAGAAAATTCATTCTTATTGGACAGTTGTACTTGGGTTAAAAATAACAGGACAAAAATTTTGGTGTGTTGAAATCAATACCTTCATCACATGAGATAAAACAGCAGTAAATTTGTGTGTACTGCCCTGGGGGTAAAACCCAATGCAGTTGCAGTTGATTTCCTTGAACTGAACTGTGGTTGCTCTGTAGCCTGGCTTTTGAGTCCTTTATGGCTTTTTTATCTTTCAAGTATCTGTAGTTTACCCATGAGAAAACACAGGTGGAAAAAAAGTTACATGTGTAACACTATTCTCTTACAAAACCTGACAATATGTTGTGGAGTTTCTTGTTTTGTAGCAAAATGAGTGTTAAGCCTTTGAGAACCTCAAACAGATTCAGAGCCCTGGATTTCAAAATAAAATGTTAATGTAATTGTCTTACTGTCTTCAAAAACTGTATCTTTCATATGGTTGTCCATTGTATAAAGATAGTTGTCTTTCACAAAAGTAGTTTGATGGACGGAAAGGTGTTACTCTTCCTATGGGTAGCTAGTCCCCGAGTTTCTGTTTTTAGCTTTTAAACTTGTTGTGTTGTTAAACAGGTCTTAGATGTCTGATTTTTTTCACTATATGTTGTAGAGGATTAATGTCCTATAGTTTGAGGAGAGAGAAATTAGACAATGTTGAATGGCACTGATTCAGGAAAAAGGCTTGATAGTCTATTTCAGAGCCAATATTGACACCTTGATCTGCCTTTGGAAAAAAAACAAAAACAATAACAAACTACTTTTCACAGTTAGCAATTTTCCCGAAATTAAGGATTATGCAATATTATGCACATAGTTTATTGAGCAAAGGAATCCAATGGTAAATGAAGATCCTGTAAACAGTCCCTATATGAAAATATAGAATATAGTACTAAATGCTATTTCAGAATAATCTTATGTCTTCAAACTTAGGTAAGCATGAAACACTTTGCTTTGGGATGCAGTGTAGTCTGTGCATTCCTTGACCACAGCTTACAGTGTTGCTGTTTTGGTGGGAAAAGATACTGAAGCATCAGTTTCAAGTCATGCTTCTGGGTGGTTGTCTTTGATCACTGGCACAGGAAATAATTTGATGACATATTATCTTCTGTTACAATGAAACTCTATAGTGAAGGTCTAGGATTTAAAAAAACCAACACAAAACCTCACTCCACTACAGACAGTCCTCTGTGTATGTGAGTAGTTACTTAAATGTCCTTTCCTCCAACTTTGAAGATGAGCTACCTAAAATGTCATCTACCACATGGTGATAGCCATTTTAAGTCTGCAACAATATAAATGCTAAGGAAGTCCTAGAGTGCGGGCTGAATGGAGCCACACAGAGTGACCCAGCAGGAAGATTAATGAATCTAGATATCCTCCTGATCTTTACATGATATTAGGCCCCTTTTTCCGACTCCTTAATGGTAGGGCACTCTCCAAATAGCTCCTTCACTTCATGATGACCTCTTCTCTGTTGCCATTGTGATAAGATGTTAGTCTGCAGCTGCCTCCACAGGAGACCGATTGGGTTTCCCCTGATCATTACAAGTATTGAACTCTTGCCAAATACCAAAATTGCCCATATTGCAGGTTTTGCAGATTTACTTCATTGCAAATGTCCTCAACTTAAAACCAAATAATTTTTATTTTTTTTTTTCCAATCTCTGATACTGGCCCATGAGGTTTTGATTTACTTTTTTGTTTTGTTGTTTCTGTTTTACAACATTGCTTTCATTTGGATTCAGTACTGAATCTCAGGCTGTATCTGCTTGTTAAGCATCTTATGCCACTGTGGGAACAATCACCCCCAGGGCCCTGTTGTTGGACGGAGCGGGGCAGGGACTCACCTCGCAGTCTGATGCACAGAGCCCTCGGGGGGGGGGCAATACCCAAATAAATCCTTTTGCTTTCTGTGAGATTTATTCAAAAATCATATCTCCTTTGATACTGGAGCCATCTTTTACTCCTCCCACTGTAAAATGCCTTCAGATTGGTTGGCTTTGGTGTCAATAGGATCTTTCATCCTCACTTTGGGAGATATCATAGCCAATAATCCACCTGATCCATCAGTGCTTGTTGGAACATACTGGTTCAAATGGACAGAGTGATGCCGTCAAGTAGTTTGGCTCCTTCAGTGACTTTGAGCATAGTTTTGTTTTCAGCAATTGCTGTTTCACTGCAGCAAAGTACGTAATCAACTTTTGGTGAAAGCACTTCTTACTTGTTTTCCTTTTAATGTGGTTGGCCTGAGGTATTGCTGTTTCCATTGCTTTGGTCCTCATGGTTGTACTCTTGCCTTTGATTCAAACTCAAACTGTTGTCAGAAAACCACTTTTCTTAAAGTATGTATGTGTTGTTAGAACCTGAGTGGATTTTACAAAGGACTTGAGGGTTGCTTGAAATCTCATTATGTACAAACTTGTCTATGTAGGGACCTAAATATTTTATTACCTTCTAAATAGGAATGTTCTTTTTAATCTGTATCACAATAATTTCTGCTACTGTGATACAAAGAATTCTGCAGGACTGCAGGGGTCTCTTGGAGACAGCTGAAAAGGAGGGTGAGATGATGATACCAGCTCCGAATACTGGGTAAAACCTTGTCTTTAATGAAAAGAAGTAATTTAAAACTATTTTAAACCACAAGCAATTAAAATGATCAATTTTAGGAAGATACAATTCCCTTATAAAACTTTATACAAAACATGTAACGTAGCAATAATAGATGACACAGGACAAGATAATAAAAGCATACAATAAAGTGAAAACAAATCGTTAAATAATTAGACATAAGTGAGTCATAAAAATCTCTTCTTATAATGAGAGGTGTCCATCTTTTTTGTTCCAGGAGCCCACAGTATTGTTCCTGTTTCTTTAAAAATAAAATAATCTTTGCTTTTGCACTTTTATGCACTTCAAATGCGAAGAGCTCTCTTATTAAATACAATTATGCTACTTCTGTGGATGCCTGTCAGTTTTGGATGTGGATGTCAATTTTGCTTCCCACAATCAAAAGCAATGAGAGCTTTCCTGATCAGTCTGAGGATTTTCCCCTACTTCTGGAAACCAGTGCTAGTGTTGCACTTTCCATGTGTTATGGTCTCCATTTGTATCTGGTAGAATTATTTCTGCTTTGAAAAGGAAAAATTGCAAAAAAATGTATTTTGCAGATGCCTCATGGTACCCATTGTAGTATGTGTGCTTCCAAAGTGGGGCGCTTTGCCAGTCCTGATTTTCCTATTTGTTCTTCTCTGTTGGTTCTGGAGCTACTGAGGTAAAAGTAGCAATTAACAATTTTATTTTCGCTACTATTGCAGCTGTCTAGTTCTCCTAAAACTGTTATTTAGTGAAGAGGTAGGAAAGGAAGGTTTGCATGAGGCATTGTAATAACACGGAGGTGTGAAAGAGCTATTGTTCTGAGAACAGAAGGATTCAGAATGCTTAGAGGGTGCTTTGCTCACCATCTTTTTCATAGTTTATTTTTCTCAGTTTGCCTAAGACAGAAATAGCAGGGGGAGGCCTGTACCAGCAAATAACTGCAGAATGTACTGTATCCAATTGCCTGACTTGGAGAAAATTGTTGGGTTTGTTTTGGTTGTGGGGTTTTTTTTAATTATTTTTTTTAAAACTGTATCAGTTCTTTTACAGTGGGGAATAAAAGATGAAGAAGGATCAGTATCTGGCAGTTGGACATACGTGGCAAACCCCTCATTTTAAAAGGTCCATCCGTGCATGACTGATGTGTGTAACGCGTGTGTTACTGTAGGCGCACACACAGAGAGTACCAACATGACCTACATGGGACCAAATCTTTTGTGTCTCTTCCTCAAAACGTCTGATAACTCTGGCTCATGTTTTTGGTGCCAGAAGCTGAAATTTTCACTTTATTGCCTGGCAAACAGCGGGAAGCAGTGGTAGGAAGTCTGCGTGCCTGTATTTCAGGCTTATTCTAGATAATGTGGCTTTTGGAGGAAAGTTGCTGAGTGCTCTTGTCTCCTTAGCTGCTCTCCAGCCGCTTTTTCTGTAATTAGCAGTAGTAACAGCAGCACAGGTAAAGACCAGGTCTCTTGCCAGTTAGTGGTAATACAGGTACCAGTGCCTTCATTCCAATCAGCCCTATTACCTGGGCTTGAATAGCAAATTTATTTTACAGTGGTGACTGCAGAGTTAAAGTTCTGATGATCTTGTCAGGGTCTGTGTCATGAATTGCTGTGCAGTTGACATCTGATGGACACTGTATTCCTGACATTTTGGTGTGCTGGGATTTGTCCTGGGTCTTTTTTATTGTCGTGTGTGGGGATTTTTGTGTTGTTGAATAAAATAACAATAATAGGTCATGAATAACTCTTAATATCAGTGCTGTGCTATAAGTATCCATCCTAAAACATGTAATTCTTAATAAATATATCTAATAGTCATTATAATGCTTCTCTATGCAAGCAGGCAGAATAAGGAATACTAGGAAGCTTCCAATGATGTTAAAAGTAACATAGACTTTTTTCTGTTTCCATATTTGCACTGTAACAAAGTAGTAGACTAAAATGTGAATCCAGATTTCTAAGGTAAATGTGTTCTAGTGGATAGTAAGTTTTACAATAGTAGAACTTGTTTCCCTGCTGAAGCTATTACATATTTTGTTACTGGTTATGCAGGAAGCAGAAAGATTGGACACTAATTTCTATTGTGGAAAAAATTATTTATTTCAAACTTTTCCTCAGGTGAGAATGTCTTTCAAGTTGCTCAGGAATTGATTAAAATATAAATTAGATTTAAATAATGATTGCTCTAGTCCTGGGAGTAGTTTGTTATGAACTTTCATGGTATATGATCATACTATTTGCAAGAAAATACATGCGGGTAAAGTAGAAATTGAGAGCAAGTGAACTCAGTGATAAACTCTTCTGTTCTACTGATTTCTGGCTGTTGTTTCCCACAATGAAACTATTTGGCACCTGTAGTTATCTGTGCTTTGTTGTCAAAGAGTTAAACTTTGCCTGTAATAAGTACTCTTTTAGTTGCGTAAGTGAATGCATCTTCATTAGTTGAGGTAAATTTTAGTTGTTAAGTTGGCTTCTTCATTCCTGTAAATGTATTAAAATCAAGTGGTCTGCCTGTCCTATTAGTAGATCTTAGTATTGTCATCTTTTAACAGCACATTCTTAGCCACTGTGTTTTGCATGTTGCCATAAAAGTTGGCTTTCTGACTTAAGTTGACCTAATGCTTCATATTGCATTTGCTGTTTATTTTGATATTTAAAATGTAGTTTTAAATATCAAATAAATAGTAGTTTAAATATCAAACCGTGGGGTGATTTCATCTCAAGTTTTGTCTTCTTTGAAGGTCTCCAAAGTAAGTCTAAAGAGCTACAGATCATCTCTCATTTAAATCAGTAGGAAATAATATTGATCGTAACGCAGACGAGGAACACCGTTGGTGTCTTTTAATCTTGTATCATTTGGGCTTTTCTTGTTACCTCCCTTGTTAGCTTTGCCAATACCCATCCGAGCAGGTCATAGTGGAGCTTGTACCATTGAGGATCATTGCACTTTGAGTCCTCTGAATTGCTATGAGGAAAGCTGGTCTAATTTTTTTATTTTTTTTTTTAATGTCTCAGGGCTGATATTTGTGCAGTGACTGTGGCGGAAGCAAGTGCTGCGTTGCTTGGGGGAAAACAGTGATCCTGTAGTCTAAGGCTGGCTTTGGGGATCTCCAAAGGACGTGCTTTTTGTCTCACTGCTGAAAGGCTGGCTGATGCCATCTGTGGACTTGAAGAATCTGATATCACATTTTAAAAAGTAGGAGGATTTTAGGGTAATACCATACTCCCTTTTCTTATCTTTTTTTTTCTTCTTTTTAATAATTTGCTCTGCTGATGCTTAATATATAAGAAGTTTAAATAATTTAATAAAACTGTCTCTAATGAGGAAATTGAAAGGGAATTCCAAATGAATGTTATAACACGGTACTATTGCAGCTTGACACTTCAGTATGGGTGGTCCTTTCTGGCACAATGCTGAAGGAGTAAGAAATTCCTCATCTTGGAATGTGTGGAAATGTGCATACCTATCAAAGACGGGCAGACTGACAACAAAAGAAGCATTACTGATGTCATGGGATGATCTGTGTGTTTCTACCGATAGCTGACCATGTGAATTGGGTGGTGTTCACTATGGAGTATGGGAGTAGCTGGGTTCTTGTGAAATTGCCTAGGAATTACTTATGTCTCTGCTGTGGGGACTCCCTGTGTGTCATAGAATGGTTAGAATTGGAAGGGACCCTAAAGATCATCTAGTTCTAACCTCCTGCCATGGGTTACTCAAAGTCCCATCAAGCCAGGCCTTGAATGTTTCCAGGGATGGGGCATCTACATCTTGCCAACCTCTCTTGGCAACCTGTTCCAGTGTCTCATCACCCTCACAGGAAAGAATTTCTTCCTAGTATCTAATGTAAATCTCCCTCCATTCAGTTTAAAACCATTCCCCTTCGTCCTATGGCTCCGCTCCGTGATTAAGAGTCCCTCGCATCTCTCCTGTAGGCTCCCATTAGGTACTGGAAGGCTGCTATAAGGTCTCCCCAGAGCCTTTTGTCTTCCAGGCTGAATAACCCCAACTGTCTCAGCCTGTCTTCATAGGAAAGCTGCCTCAGCCTCCTCTTCATGGCCTCCTCTGGACATGCTCCAACAGGTCCATGTCCTTCTTGTGTTGGGGCCTCCAAAGCTGGACACAGTGCTCCTGGTGGGGTCTCACCACATCAGAATAGAAGGGAAGAATCCCTTACCTCGACCTGCGAGCCATGTTACTTTTGCAGTAACAATGCAATCCAAGATGCAGTTGGCTTTGTGGACTGTGAGTGCACATTGCCGGCTCATTTTGAGCTTCTCATCAACCAACACCCCTGAGTCCATCTCCTCAGGGCTGCTCTCAGTCCATTCTTTGCCCAGGCTGTATTTGTGCTTGACACAGATGCAAGACCTTGCACTTGGCCTCATATGACTTCATAAGATTCTTAAGGGCCCACCTCTCAAGCCTGTCCATGTCCCTCTGGGATGGCATCCCTTCCTTCCAGCATGTCAGCTGTTCCACACAGCTTGATGTCATCCCACACAGTTTGGTGTCAATGGTAGTCAGCTCTGTTCCCTGTCAAGCTCTTCGGAAGCCATCAATGAGTGCTTGATTTTTACGTTGTTGTGTTTTGTTTGTTTTGCTTTAGCAGTGGGTGTATGCTCTCTCCTTCCTTTGAGTGGGAGGTTACACGAACCATTGCTTCATGGCTGAGACACACAGCTGTATGGTATTGCTGGTGCTGCCTCTCCTTCTTGTCAGAACCACATGCTTATCTAGTTTTCTAATGGGCTCTAAGGTTGTTGTTGTTTTTGTGGTTTGTTTTTGTTTTGTTGTTGTGTTGTGTGTGGTTTTGTTTTGTTTTGTTTTTGTTTTTTTTATGTGGTTGGACTCGATGATCTCAAAGGTCCCTTCCAACCACTAAGATTCTGTGATTCTGTGATTCTGTTTCCAGTTAAAGATTTGCAAGGAAGAGAGCTGTGTATGTTTAAAAACTATTGTTCGCTTCTTCTAGTATATCTAGCCTAAGAAATACAGGTGCTGGTTAGTGCACATAGTGAAATACACAAGTGCCTACGGTAAAAATACGCACAAATAATGAATGAGAATAAATGAAAACATTAAATTCACCTTTCACATGTATGAACTGGGTATAGCTAATGAGCTGATAAAAAGAATTGACCTTGCAGCTGACAGTTGATTTGGAAATGCAAAAATATTATGGAAGGTATTTATGATTTCCAATAAGCACAGCTTGGCAATTGTTCATATTTAATGAGTTATATCATTGTTTCTAATACTAAATTTATGCCTCACTATCTATGTGCAACACATCTGGGTTTCTGACACTGAACTATAATTTTGAATTCCTTCTATTTTGCATTTATATGTTAAATGTTAAGCTCTGATTCCAACAGCAAGCATTAAATGAATATATCACAGGCTTTTCAGATAATAAATTTAGAAATTCATGAAGATTTACAGAATATTCCATATTCACAATGATGCCAAGTTAGAGCTGCTTTAGGTACTATATGCATTAACTAGAATTTCCAACTCTTCCCTGCGGTAGATTTGAAAGCTGTTCAGTCTTCTGCACGATATTCTGGTTATCAAAATACCTGTGTTCATTATGTTGAATGAGTAGAGAAAATGGGTCTTCTCCAGTGTATTTAGGTACCATTTTCAGTATGTGGTTTGCTGGATGATTACTGTGTTGTCTTTACATGTATCCTTTTGCTGTGGTGCTAATAGAAATAAAACCTGTTCTTTTAATTTACTGACTATTACTGTGAAACAATATGTACCATTATGAGCCTTGCCTGAGTGTCAGGTATAGTTACATCTTTGGATGGCAAATTGGAAATACTAGTCTTTTGTTGGCAAAGAAATTGGAGAAATAATTATTTCAATGTAAATTGTCTGCCCTATCACTGAGCATTTTAACACAAATTAGGCAAAAATAATTTCCTGTGTTACGTTGGAAGAGAAGTATACTTGACTGTTTAGCTACAGAATGTCATGCACACTTTAACATTTGGAAGTATGGAATACTATTTTTTTTTCTCACATTCAGATACAGACAATGTTTAATTTTTATGCAGCCCCGTTACATAAGAAAAAATTGTCAAGGGCATTAAATCCTAATCTTTAGAGCAACGTGTTTATAGAATGCCAGCAGATGTCAGTATGCTCTTGTCATACAGTGCTTTTGTTTTTAAACATTATTTTTCCCTGAATTAAATAACATGTGAGGAAGTACTAAGTGTTCTAAGACTATCTTAATGCAGGTCTATTTAATGTAAATGTTTTACTGAAAAGGGTTTTTTTTTTTCCCCCTTTCTGTTTTCTAGCTCTGGGCTCGCACAACATCTATGTGCACACTGGCTCTCACTGTATGTAGCTACTCATCAGGCTGCTTAAAGAACATAGTTTGAAATGCTTTGCTAAGTGGAGATGTATTGTTGATAGTATAGCACCTCGGTTTCTAATTGAACCTTTTTTCCCCCTGTAAAACTTCTTTGTATATATTTCCTTCATGCCTTCCTGAGGCATTTTGAAAACGCTGGCGTACTTCTTTCTGTATACATAGCTAGTGAGCGTGTTTGAACACAGAGGTGTTTAATCAAATATGTCTCTCTAATTTGGAGATTATTTTGTCACTGTTTATACATGGTAATCAAAAACAGATGAACTGTTTATTGTCTTCCTTGTATTTCAAAAATCATTATCAGTGTAGCATTGTGGAGAAGTCTTTTCCTTCTCCTCTGAAAGTGCAAAATGATGCCGTATAGCAGGATAGGATACAGAATTCATAGTCTGTTTAAAAACCTTCGTTTTTAAAACAGTGACTTAAACCTCACAGAAAGTTGCCAGGTTGCACTTATAGGGTGGTGGGCAGATGGTGCTTGTACAAGGTATGGATGAGCAGATGGAACCTGCAGCCCACGTGGAGGAAGTCAGCAGCCTCCTGATAGGTAACTCAACCCCAGTCCTTCCCTGAGATTGCGTCAGGCTGGTATATAAAACTTCAATACTTCAGTCTCTATCTGATAATTTTGCCCATTGTCTGTCTTAGCCAGCATCACCAGCACCAGAATGGGAAACCCCATGATTTTCAGTTACAGGTTATATTACAGGTTGTATGTTGTATGGTGGAGTTACAGGTACCTGAAACTCTTGGTGCATCAGTATGCTAGGTGTTGAAATTAGTGATAAGAATCCTGCCTAAAGACAAAAGGCTGTTTACTTCAGCTTCTGTTAGGGACTTAATGTAGATTTTGGCCTGGTATATTGGTTTTTTTTGGTAAATTCAGTCCTATTATAGCTGTCACTTCAGGCTTTTTAATTACATTTCTAAGTAGAAATGAATTTTACTTATTCTTCAACCCTCTTTTCAAGCTCAGTCATGTTAAAGAGTTTGTTTTACATGCAAGACCTATTTATTGTGACTTATTAGTTGTTTTTTCTCGTCTCAGTCTGTTTACATGATTTTCAGATCATGCAAATGAGAATTGAGACAGGGAAAACAGATAAGAAAGATACCTTTGGAGTAAAAAATCACCACCACCATACAACATTACTGTGGTTGTGGAAATAAGGTTATTTTATTTTCAAAGAGTGGTTTTATTGCATGTGCTCTTAATACTTTTTCTAGAGATGCCGATAAATGCCCAAAATCCTGTTAAACGTCGTGTTTAAATTAGTTCTGAGCAACTTTTTGCATGATGTACTAATATAATTCAATTCAGGGTTTGGCTTGCTTGCCTGGAGCTGAAAGAAAGAAAGAAATAAATTAGAAAATTATAGTTCTTTTCATTTTAGTGGGGGGGGGGGCATGAAGGGAAAATGTAGATGTATGAGAGTCTGCATGTGTAATGCCTGAAAAATTATCTTCTCTTTTTGTAATGAAAATAAAAAGCAAAAAGTATATTTCCACCCCTGAATAATAATAAAAAAATAATGAGTATCATGTGTTGTTTTGACATACTTTATTCCATGGCAATGTAAGCACTTTCTGATAGTTGACTCTGATTAAAAGCCTCCTGAGTATGCAAAATACATATGTAATAATTTCCTTATGTAGGTGACACTTTGGACTGCTGAAAATCAGGTTCTTAGCAAAAATGGGTGGAATCTTCATCATGCTTTAACATACTTAACAACTGTTCTAAAGAAACTTAATTCACTCAAATTCATGGTCAACCTGAAAGACTGTTACTACAACTTCTGTTTTATTGCATACAGAGGTTTTATTTGTCAATGTGTGGGCTTTACAATGGGTAAATTAAGGGAGCTGGTTTTCTTATGCTAATATAGACGTATAGATCGAAATACCAAATGTGAGTGTTTACATGTGGCTCGCAGAGCTTGCTCACTCAATCTGTATGTTGACATATATACCTTGAGAGCAGATGAATGACTCAGTTGTTCATTTTGTCCATGTACTTCATATGTAAAAGTTTGAAAATGTACACTTTCTGTCAAGATAGCGAGGAAGTAATATACATCCTGAAATTTATTTGGATTGGTTACATATTAACAATGATCTTACAACTTTTCAAACTTTACAATTATTTTTTTTTAAATACATTAATTAGATTAGAATTTACACTTTCCTACATACGTGCATTTGTACTTTGTGGAGGAGATTAAGGGGAAAACAATTCAAAAAATGGAGGACAAATCTGATGATACCTCCTGTTCCAGGTAAGCTCTTAGGTAATAGATTGAAGCTGTCAAAGGCTGCTTTGAATTAATTTTCATGTTCTTGCACTTACTTCCAAATCCTTCAGTTGTCCCTGTGTACTTTGGTCTGATAAGAAGATATATACTGTTCTAGATCACACTAGATGTTACACAGACTTGTGCTTCAGGACCTGGACTGTTCGTCTGAACTGAAATAGAGACAGGTGGCGGCTGCATTTACAAATGGTCTTAAGCCTTAACATTTCCAAAAAAAAGGCAGCTGTTACAATAGTTATACACTCTCATTCCTCAAAACTCATTTTTTTTATATAAATCTAAACACTAAAATGAACATTTGAAACTTGTTGGAAGTGTATACCAATCTAAATGGATGTTAGCAGCTGGTACAAGAAGTTAATGGAACTTCTAATTTTCTGCAATATGTAATATATCTAATGGCATCAACTTTGTTAATTTTGACTTTGGGAATGTTACCAAAGTCTGTGAAACTATCTAGAACGAGTTTTGTTGGGATATTTTCCGTGTCCTTAAAAAACCCAACGATTGTAGCTAAGATGTACCCTCAAGTACATTTAAATTTGTTTCATTGCAATGTGAGATTTTTTTCCCAACTCATTGAAAACATTTTTAGAAATAGATTTTTCAAGTAGTCTGTTTATTGAAACAAACATGTAGGTAGGGTTTACTGGTGTAATCAGATCTCAGTATGCTGGAATATAATACATACAGCTTGTGAGTTTTCCTGTAAGAATAGTCTGAGAAACTTCCCCAAAAGCAGAGTGTTCCTCTGACTGTGTTCATTAGGAGGATTGTCGGGCAGAAGGTCAAAAAGACTGAACAGTGGAAGCGCAGTGTGAAGAGTGGCAGGTGCTTTGATGAAAGTGGACAAGTAACTTATGGAGAAATAGTTTTCTAACATGGTAATTGGTGAACAGACTGAAATAAACCCAATGAAGGATGCATCTCAGTACACATTTCTCCTGCTGAAAGAAATGAAAAATGTGATTCTGCTCATGGGAGTAAAACGAAGTATTGCAAAGGTGATGTGTCACAGGAAGATGGAATTGATAACTCCACGGGAAACATTCACAGATGTCATACTTGTAGCTCCCTGGCAGAAGCAGCCCTGCTGCAGTACCTTCAGTAATGAATGTTGGAAATGTGGCAAGCTAAAGACTATGAAATCTATAATATAGTGTTCCCTATAAGTGGTTTGGGAGACAGCCTTCTAATGAAAGTCTCGCGAGTTCCTTAATCTGTTTTCTCTGTAAACTACATTATTACATATATGCAGAAATAATATGGAGTCACCAGAATAGCACAGGAATTATAAGATATTCTAAGATTTATAAGATAGATTCTAATCCTGATTGCAGTTCAGTTTATCACCAAAATTAAGCAAAACCTCTTAAGCTAAATATTGTTTTAATTTGGCAGTTATTTATTCTTCTGAATTCCTGATGGTTTCCTTTACCAAGGTTTTCTGGGACACCAGGCATGTTGTCACCTCTGCACTCTTTGCTCCTCTTCCTTTACCCTCTGGTGCAGTGACAGCCCTCCCGCAATTGCTCACGGGATGGGGAAGCAAACAACTAGACTTTTATATTGGCCTCTCATCATCTCACCCAAACCTGTGTGAAACCCTATATTCTCTCTCTTAATAGGTAGCTTCCTCCTGTGTCCTCCAAATTTTGTGTGTCCAGTATATTTTTTTTCCTGACGGTGGAAATGGCAACTTCTGCCCAAGTGTTGCAGCTGCCCCATCAGCTGAGGGTATGTTCAGCTCTGCAGCTTCTGCTCCGCTACTTTGTCCTTCTGCTCAAAGTCCAGACGCTCACTGGACGTTCAACAGGTTTGATCCCAAAAGAGAAGACCACGATACAAGCTCGAAAGGCTGTGGCACGAATGACATTGCATTCCAATCACAGATAATTTAGAAGCATTAATAAGGAATAAAGACTTAAATTCTTAAAATTGCAGGTTCTAGGTAAATGAAGCACAGATACAAATTTATCCAGTGTTAATGTGCTTTTGTTTGTTCCAAATAGAATTTCTGAAGAAAAGACTATAAAAACTGTAAGAATATGTTGGAATAGCAAAGTTTCTCAGAGGGCAGTGTGGCTCAGTGTCTCTGGGAGCTGCACATCATGAGGAGTTCTTGACAGATTTAATAAGCATATTCCTCAGGCCTGCGTTGCTTTTGCGAAGCACACGGAATGGCTACAAGGTAGACAAAACTGACAGTTGCTTGAAAGAAGACATCAAAAATCTGAGTTTCTTGACATATAAACAGAGAAGAATGGGTGAAGTAAATATACAGATCATACAGATGTCTTACTGGACCCGTAGCTAGTCCTTGTCTTTCCCGCCCACAGAAGGAACATGCACCAACGCTGCTGTTTCTCTAATAGTAATCCTGCTCGGAGATCGGTTTGAGGGTCAGCAATATGATTGTGATTATTTGGAGATGTTAAGTCTAAAACAAAATCTTTCTTTTCAGCCTATTCCCGTCAATTGTTGATTATGGCGGGGAATCCCTGCCCGGTGCCCACAGCCCTTCCCCACCCCGCTACTTCTGCTCTCCCTGGGGATGCAGGGCCGGGGCTCACACTGGTATCCTCACTGCCCAAGTAGGGTTTGGACCTTCTGAAATGTATTTTACCAGAGGCACCACAGGGGCCACCATGAGGGGCTCAGCTCTGCCCTGAGGTTCCTTCAGGAACTGGCTGGAGCCCTCTGTGTGTGGGCAGGGCAGCCCCGGCCTCTCCTCACAGAGGCCCCTGTCAATGCCTGGCACAACCGTTGGCTACACCATGTCTCAGTAAGATCCATCTTCTTGTTACCTTTCTTGCTGTAACTGTTTGAGCCATTAGTGAAGGTGGGAAGAGAGCGCTGAGCTTCAGGAGAGTGGTGGTGATGGGGACGTGTGGGTAAAGGGGCAGACGCCTGAGGGAGGCCGGCGCCTCAGCGTTTGGGGACTTCTGGCTCTTTCATGTCGCCTTCAGAGAGTACATTTGGAGTAGTTCTTCTGTTTATGGTTCATAAGAGACGTGGAGCAGATGGATCTTTAATTCAGGTAACTGTAGGCTTCGTTTGTAGTGTCAAATGGTTTTGGAAAAAATCTCATTGCTAAAGATTCTGCAGTCGTGAGCGGGGCTGTTTGCTGCCCCCCGGAATGCCGATTCACGGTTTCCCTTGGACTCCTGCTCCCATTTCTAACCGCTTAAAGACAACTTATTTCTTTTTATATTGTCCAGTTTCATTTGGACATGCAGATGGGATGGAGACTACAACAGGAGATTTAAAAAAAAATTAATAAAAAGGCTTAATTTTGTTTTTAAATTAGGAAAGACTTCTGTTGAGAAGGCCCTGCTAGCAAGCAACATAGCGTAGGAGAAAATAATTTCTTTCTTTTGTATGTCTGCTGATGACTGATGTGTCATTATACTGAAAGGCTTCTGCTCTGCTACACTTTCTTTGTGTTCTTCAGAAGAATGACTCCGCTCATTTTGAGTGAAGTAGGAGAATGTGATTTGCCGACTGGTTTACTTCATTCTGGTAGCAAATGTGAGATGTATTCAGTCTAGCTGCAAATAAGACACTTTTTAATGTGAAATTTAATTTTAAATAGTTAAACAGCTGCAGGGATGTCTGTAAGCAGATACTGATTAAAAAAAAAAGGGCAGCGCATGACATTTGTACTTTTTTCCTACTCAGGGTGCTGTAGAGGGACATAAAAGATGATTTCTCACATACCTGTTGGCTAACCTTGATTTTTCTGAGTTTAGGTTGTATTGTTAAGTGTTCTGAGCTTTTTATATAAGACTCTTCACTGCCTACAGCAAATTTCTCTTACTTGTTGAATTAGTTTTTGAGGCTTAGTCCTCATTTAAAAAAAGAAGGGGGGGTTCGGGAGGTAGGGAGAAGTCTTGATTTCCCAGGTAAGAAAAAATGTTGTTCCTAAGGCTAATGCATGCAAGAAGTGTGTGCTCATGGAGGGATTGAAACAGGTTCAAGATCGGGCCTGTGGAGCCCTGTGTAATGGTGCTGCAAGGATAGTGATCTTGTCTAGCAGGTTAGAGACAAATCTTCTGGAGCTGGGGCTGTAAGACTGATGTTTATGCACATCAGAAAAGCACAGTCAAGAAGCCTATTGCATTCAGCTGAGCCCCTTGGTGAGATCATATGGTGGTACCCTGTTCAAAGGTCTGGCTAGCTCTGGCTCAGCGGTTTGCAAGTTGATTGATTTAATGACAAACAATATCCACTGAGGCTGCAGGAGCCACTCAGGTGCCCAAATGTCAGATACTCCATCCTGAGACAGGCTTATTTTGCCCAAATTGTTAGGCATGTTGGTATGTTCTACGTACATAAGAAAATAAAGAAGTATTTTTAGCTGCTGTTGGTATTGAAATGATTTACTCTTAATACCCATGAAAGAAGGGTGAGAGAGGAAAGGCTTTTGAATATTTTAGTAACATAATTCTGATCTATTAGATAGAAGTCATGGAGAAGATTATATGGCTCTCTTATTCAGAATATGTCTCATCAGGGTTGTGACTGTCCCAGAAATCAAAAGAAATGCATTATTCTCTGTGACATATGTAAGTAGGCTGTTAAAACTCATAGTAACTTGCTTAATTAAAACAAGTTAACTGTGCAGTTATCTGAACCTCATCGCTACAGTGTGGGACTGTATCCCTTCCCTATGCTGAAAAGCAGAAACATGATCTTATTCTTTTGTTTCATCTGTAGATGATATTTACCTGTTTTTTACAAATTATTAGGTAAGGACAAGGGCAGTGGTTTTACATTTAGCTCTAGTAGAATAGTTAGTTGTTAATATCTTGTCTGACAGCCACTTGTGTGAAGGTTCAGTTTCAAATAAGCTTTCCTGAGACACTGTTAACCAGCGGGCCCACTGCTGCGGTGGAATTTAGTTGGGGTGTTTGTGGTCTTAACTCATCGTGGGAGAGGTGAATTGAGATCTGTTATGGAAAGGTTTGAAAGTCAGCAAACTGACCTAGAACTGAGATGCGTATTAGTGAAGAGCAGTGTTTTGCATTGCTGAGCAGAGAGGTTGCTGAATTGGGAATGAGCCAGAGTGTCCTCAGGGTCTGGCAGCAAGTGATAGTCTGGTTTGCATGTTGCACACGTGGTGCTCAGGATGGCCAGATTTCCAGTTAGTAAGCTGCAGACAGTAGTGTGAGCACCCCATGAGATGAGTTGGATATTATGAGTTGGAGTTATGAGTTGGAGTTGGATATATGAGTTGGAACTGAAACAAGATTTGATATGTTCTTCATGATATTGGACCAAAAATAATATCTTTAGGGGGCAGTTAACACAAAAGACTGATTTGTGGTGGTTTTGTGTTTTGGCTTTGGCTTTTTTAAAAATTGAGATATGCACTTTGTATGTTGAGAAGGAAATAATTTGAGATTTTACAATAAACTCTTTGGATTCTGGGCTTCTAAAATAGTTAGGCTGTGTTTATCTTAGGCTGTGTAAATTACATTGTTACAGACCAAATGTAACCCTAAATTTGATTATCAATTTTCTTCCCTATGGTGTTGATACCCATTTAATACTAGTTCCATGGTGGCTTTCAGCATGAAGTTGTGAAGGGGTTAGCAGCAATTTGTTTTACCTGTCCAGTTGAAGTTTCCTTGGTAAGTTTCATTTAAACCATATCATATCATTTAAACCATATCATGGTTTAAAAATAGAAACTCAAGAGAGTTACATTCACTTAAGTGAAACATAACGCATCAAGGAGCTTTTCATTTTATATTATAATTATTCCAAAGCACCTCAAACTAGCCACATTTCCATTGTGAGAAGAGTTCTAAACCTTTTCCTATCTAAAATTGTATTTCTCAGAAATGCTAGATCTGCATGTAGGTTACTTGCAGTGCTCCTGTTATCCTTGTTTCTGCTCTGCTATGGAACTAAAAAAGCCCAACTTTTATTAAATTCTCAAATGAGTTTTATTTTGTTCCTCACTGTACGTAGCAGTGAAGAGCAGAATGAAGGGGCTGAAATATCTGCAGTGATTTCTGGATTGCAGAGCATAACACGGGTGATTTCTCACTCCCAGCAGCTAGCAATGGGGTGCTTGTGAAGCCCCGATTCTGTTAGAATTTTAGTCAGGAAAAGTTCATTTTTTCTCTCCTTCCCTCTGGCCCCAGGCAAGGTCCCTCTGGATGGCAGTACGACCCTGTGGCATGTCAGCCACCCCTCCCGGTTTGGTGTCAGCAGCAGACTTGCAGAGGTCACAATGTGCCCCATTATCGACATCATGAGTGAAGCTGTTAAATAGGGCTGGACCCAGTACACACTGCTCTTACTGTGAAGTTCAGGCACAGTTTTACACACAGCTCGGTGGTACTTCAGAACTTACAGGTACTCAGAAAACTTACCTTCTTGCCTTTTCATCTCCTCTCAATATGACTTCCTTCAGCCTCGTCCTAACTGTAAGTATGAATCTCTAGCTGGAAGAGAGCACAGTAGTATTCCCTTCTTTCTTTTTGGCATCTTTGTGAAATGGTAAGGTGGACAGGTGCAACAAAGCCATTACTTGTAAAGCCATACAGATTTTTCATAAAACAGCAGTCTTTTTATGTTACCTTATTGTCCAGATGGCTAAGTATATGGTAGAACAGAATTAATAGATGTTGGGGAAATCCGCCTCCATGTGGAACAGATAGTAACATTGGCAACCAGTCAAAAATCCCTCAGAAAGGTTGCAGCTGAAGGACACCACTGTTGGAGACACAGACGAAGATATATTCCTGAGCTCAAGAAGGAAACACAGAGGATGCATTATTGCATGGAATGATTAGATGACTGACTAATGAGCCTTGAGGGGCAAGGAAATTGGCTACAAAAGCAATTAAATAAGCCCCTGACATTCCAATGTACTCTGTATAAACACTAAATTCTTACTATGTTCAGTTGGCAAAGCAGAACAAGTGGCATTTAAGCATTCAAAGCAAACTGTTACAGGAAAAAAACCTGTGCTAAACAGATTGTTCTGTTGAAAGTGTGTTAGTAAATGCTTTTCTTTATCAGAAGGTGTGATAACACATTGTAATATTAGCGTTATAAGTCACTGTCCACAGTTTTCATTGGTTATTCTGGATATTCAAACCAATACGATAATGCATTAAAACCCATATTCTCGTTTAATCAGTCTGTTGTTAAATACTCTTAGGTATCGATGGCTTTTTTTTTTTCTTCTCTAGAGACAAAACTTCTGTATAAGAGACCAGATTTGAGTAACAGAAGGGTCATTTTGCATAAAATCTGATGAACCGATATATGATACATGTTTCTGCAATATAATAGGAGATCTGTTAAATGCACTTGGAGCAGATGGTGCTTAGCTTGGGTACTAAGGAGTGTACTCAGCCTCCCGATGAGCCTTCAAGAGAGGGGAAGTTGACTACAAAAGCAGTTAAATGAACACTTGTCATTTTGGTAGATCGGATTTTTAAACTGGCTGTAGTGATTGAAGGATTCTGCTTTGCTTGGTAGCGGGTAACTATACAATGGGAAAGGCCTCTAGGCAGGATGGCACAAAGGGCTTTCCTGCAGGCTTAGACAGTTAAACTACATTCTGCCAGTTCTCACAACATACAGCTTTGGTATACAAAGATTTTGACCTTGTGTGGCAAGGCGAAGGAGTTTTGTGGGCTTCTATGCTGAGAGAGGGGACTTGTCCTACAACAGGGAACTGACATGAGTATTTTGCTCAGATTTCTCTTTTGAGTGTAGTTTTGAATTACTTGGTAAAGTATTTAATTTGTAGTCCCACCCAGTGGAAGCAACAGCTTTGGAATTCTGTTGTTGGGCAATTCTGGGGAAGCCTATCAAGGTGAGGCTGGGATTTGAAAGCTGGTCCTAGTGAACTGATTTTGAAGCGCTCATAATATTTTAAGAACAAAACTAGGTTTGCCAAAAATGTTGCTTCAGCATTGTTTTCAGTATATTTCTAGCAACCTTTTCTGTGTAGTGGTGCTGGAAGTGTCACTAATTTCTTTTGGCCTGATAAATGTGTGCGTCTAAAAGAGGCCTGTTTAAGAAAGTGATAATTTATCTATTGCAGTTGTAATTACGGATGACAAGGAGCTGAGGTAGGTGTTTGAAGCAAGTGGTTTATCTCCTCTATAACTGGCTGGATGCAAAGAATTTAGGTGATTTTTTTTTTTTAATCTTCCAGAAAGAATTATTCAAATTGTTGAATAATGTTGAATTTGCTATGAGAAAATCGTGCTTGGTCTGTAAAAACAGTGTAAAATCAATCATGTATTCGTTTACCTCATTAAAATCAGATTCAAAGGTCTCTCTATTCTTGGAGTTTACAGTATGTACTGCGGAAGCCTGGAAACATCCTGTGAGTCCTGCTTTCTTACAGGATAAGAATTTCAGGTTTCTGATCTGAAAAAGCTTTATTATGAAGTGACATATCTGACTTCTGAGACAGAGGTGGAATTGGTACATCTGAAATGAATGAATAATATATAAGGACTGATACTAGATTTGCTTCATGAGTTGGCCTTACTATTTAGCCTCAAGCAGAAGCAAGAAACACAAAAAAGAGAAAGGTTGTTTAAGTAGAAAGTTAAATATTTAATACCAGCCTCTGTGCTGTACATTCTCCTTTTGTTGTGTTCATGAAAATATGTTTTGGAACTGAAGGAAAATGTTATTTATATTACAGTAGAGGCAGGAAGGGCATATTCGATTGAGGCATCAAAGTGCTAGACTTTGTAAAAGGCATGTGAGAAAATTCCTGGATTAGCCTTAAAATTTTCACTGTTATCATTTCTTTTGGGTATGCTGGTTCTCATTTTGATTTTCATTTTGTATTTCTCTGTAATTTTGTAATTTTTCATTTTGTATTTCTCTTTTTTCTCTTTCTCTTTCATAGTTAGGTAGAAAACCAAGTAGCAATAAGGAGTGGTTGTTTTCTCAGGATCAGTTTTATATTTCAAGCCATCTGAAATTTATCCCATCAGTTACAACATACCGGATGTAATACACATCTTGTGTACTGCCTTCTGTCATTAAAATTTTTCTGTCAGCATCTTGGGTACAAAAATACCTGAATTCCTGTTTTCTGAGCAAACCAGGAATAGGATATTACACAAAGCACTTGGAGTGGAATGGATCTTTGGCTGAAAGCATCAGAAATTGTTAGAAGAATCTAAACTTATGTATTTTCTTTTCTCATCCTGGAGGATGTAATCAGAGTGTAATAAATTTATTATCTTATTTGTCGGTGATGAGCCAAGATAAAAGCATGGCCACCTGTTTGCAGTTGCATGTATTGCAGTGTTGCACAGGTGTCCTGCACTGATGATGATTCAGGATCTATGGATCTATGGAAGGGCAAATGATGGTGTTTCAAGGCTTCTGAGATTCAACTGAAAACAAAAATTAAGTACAGATTCAGCTGTTTTGTTCTTAAAGGAAGGAGGAAAAAAAAGCCATCACAAAGCTTAATATTTTTCTCTTTGGAAGATTTAAATGTCTTTAAATAAGTTTTGATGTTTGCATCTATCAGCTTTCTCACAAAGATGGAGTAAGGAGTCACTTTGCATCAACCCGGTATTTTAATCTGGGTCACGGGAGCCCTGCTTTACTGGGCATTCTGTTTCAGAGAAATACAATATTTCATTTCTTCTACAGATCTCTAAGAAATTTTAGGTTAGATTTTTCTTGTAAGAAAAAGCTATTCTAAAAGTATTCTGGAAGGAAGCTGTACTTCCTCCCCCCTGGGTCTTTTTTCACTGAGTTTTACAGTGTATTCAGTGATGGAGAGAAGCAGGGATGTCCTGATCACAGCTGTGTTTTGCTTTGGATTCAAGTCAGAAATCTACATCTAATTATGCTGGTGTTTGAAATGAGAAGCAGTTATAAATACACACATGTGTACATATATATATATATTTTCACACTTTTTCCCCATGTTCATACTTACTTTTTTTCCTTCTCATTCAAACCTTGAAAAAAATTTGTGTTTGGAATCTGACTGCTACCAAATGCAGTTGAATAATCACTTCTTCAAGAAACGATGTGTGTAAGAAGGAAAACGCAGCCACAAAGTTTGGAAAGATGAGTAGTATGGGAACTAAAAGTGATGCACTACTTGCTTTCTGAGGCTGAACAATCAACTCCAGTAGTTCTGGTGCTGCTGTAGTAGGCTTGTCAAGCATATACCGTGTAAAGCTCCAAAAATTTAGTGTGATTTCATTGAGCTTCTTGGAACACTGTCGCTAGTGAGAAGAGCTGGGTTTTGGTCGCTGTTGCTTGAGAGAGAACTGATAACAGCCTTAGGCAGGCATTGCAGGCAAGAGTGGGTAAATAAAGAGGCATGGAGCTTGGGAAAGGCTCCTTGTAAATGAATTAAACTTTTATCCTGATTATTTGCTGAATACATGGTTAAGGTTTTTAAGCAAGCCAGTTCATCAACCACCCTGAATGGAAACTAGTGGTGCTAAAAGTATGTTTCAGACTACATAGCAAGTAGAACATAATTTTTTAAAAATATAAAATATCTTCAAAAGTGTAAGAAATACGCAGTGACTTCATTTATCTTCTTTATTGACTTAACCTGGTGTATATATAATATAACATGAAACAAAAAAAAGTATCTCTGGAGGTATTGTTTGAGAGACCAGGAGGTAAGGTAATCTGGCTCCGCTGTCCCTCATACAAGCATGCTACTTTAGAGTTTACAAATCTGCATGCAATATTTTAAAAATAAAAGCAAATGTGCATCAGGGATCTTACTCTAATTTGGTTACAGATTAAAAACAGATATGAGATTTTATCGGTTTGTATTTCATGCTTTTGCATAAAGTTGATATATAATTTGATGTTGTAAGCTTTCCAGGTTTTTTTATGATTTCTGCAGAAAAAACCCCAATTCCCTCTCCCACAAGCCCAGTTACAGTGGAGGGTGTTAGAAAGTAAATGAGATTGCAAAGTAAGGTGTTACGGCGTACGTTCTGATGCTCTATGTGCTTTGGTCTGTAGATTAACATGTGATGAGTTGCTTCATGTAGAAAAGATTCCATTCCATACCAATAGCTTAACAAATAGTACAGAAATCACAAGTAATGTTTTAATCTTTAAATGGTAATAATGTACTTTTAGAGACCCAGAGGAAGCCTCTGTAATTATAAAATTGGAAAATATGCACCTAAGTATCTTCTATCCAGTTTTCCTGTTATGCTTGCATTAAATTAGACTAACTCTGTGGAGGAGTCTATCTTACAAGGTATCAGGAGATGGATCTGAAGGACAATTATTATTTTTTAATTTTTGATACAGGCATTTACTGGATAGAGGTCAAGTTAATAGAATTATGGAAAACTGATCATAAAACCTGAATTTAGAATAAAATATTTGTGTCCTGCAACTACAATAATGAAAAACAAGAAGTTTTAAATCTCTTAAGGAAAATCAGTTTTGAGCTGACAGATAAATGTATCTGTAGGGTACAGGACTTCATGATTGTTAGTCAAGTCAATTCAGAATCAAGTCTTCCTAGTAGAATGCTTTTTTCCTTGAAGATTTTTTTTCCTTATGTTTTCTTTGAAATACTTTCTGTAGCTAAGGTGTATCGAAATAAGAAATGTATCAGCACCATATGGTACCAGGCTCACTGTCTAAGTAATGTGTGTTTTGTAAGTGCAGTTGACTTAAGGATCACTTTTCACCGCTTGGAGGGCATTTAACTATAATTTCAGAGTTGAAAAGAGTGCCCTGATGTATACAATAATTTGATGGGTAGAATAAAAAAGATTGTTTGTTATGCAGTGGGTATAAAATTATAATGATTCCCTCCTGTGTTTACTGATGAAGGACAATTTAGTTCTTGAAAGGAGTTGACTCTCCGAATTTATGGCATAAATGATTATTTGCTATGCATATTCCCTACAGTATTTATTGCCTTAGTAATAAATGCTGTACGCTGAAGCTTCGCAAAACAGAATTTTACTTGGCAGATTCACTTTGAACAATAGATGTTCAGATGAGGAGACATTTGCTTTTTAAGTGTGTAAAATAACTGGGGCATATTGTATTCTACATTCTTTCTTTTTTTAAACTTTTTTTTTTTTTCTTCAAATCTTTGATTGGAGCCTTGCTAGCTAAGGATCCAGATCCCTTTTCTTAAGCAAGCTTAGGGTTAACAGATATTAGGGTTATTAAATATGCTTTCTGTGCTCTGGCCTGTAGCATCTAGAGTCATATGCTCAGTTGAAAATACAGTGCAAATAACCTGTTTATTTCCTTTTCAAGTAAGTCTTGAGTTTAATTTAAGTGTAAAATTGTTGCAGGTGGAACTTCATTTTCTTTTTTTGTTGTTTTTGTTTCCCCCTAGTTAGATTTAGACCTGAGTTCTTCCAGTGATCCTGGTTATTCGTGCAGAACTGTGGCTAATATTCTTGAGAAAAGATCCATGAAAGAGTTGGGTCCCTAAACTGTGATACAGACTGACTCTGTCTTAGTCTCAGGCTTCCAGTTTTACTTTAAAAAATAAGGGTTATGTTAACTCTCCTGTGGTGTCTAAAATTGTGTCTGTGCAAACTGAGAAGTTGCCATATTTTTGATATATGTGTGAATATACATGTTTGATCATGGAATCATAAAAGAGTTTGGGTTGGAAGAGGCCTTTAAAGGTCATCTAGTCCAACCCCAACTCCCAACATTTGTGCCCAGTTGGGAACAAAAATCTAGGTATTTTCATGGAATATTTTTCCAAGTAAATCTTCAGATGGCAGGTTTGGGGGGGTATTTTCTGTGCACATAACACATTAACCGATAATTACATTATTGGTTTCCTCAGAAACTCTTACCTCTAGGAATGTTTTGGGATGTTCTGTTTTCTGTATCTGGCTGGAAGAAATGGATGTGATATTTGCAGTCCTTGTTTCTGCAGCAGCCTACTGGTTTGAATATTTGTCCAGGGAGTGGATGGAAGGTGCATGTTCTGTGCCCACCTTCTTTTGTGGGAAAAACATTGAACTTGCATGGTAATGCTCCATAGAGAGATCCTAGATTACGTGGGCTCCTGGTAGCAAAGATAGTGCATTCCCCTCCTCCTGTTGAAGCGATGCCAGCTTAGCTTGCTGGTTTGGGGGATTTTTGTGTGTGTGTGTGTGTGTTTTTATTTTATATGGTAAGCCAGCAAGTGCTGGAAAAAGTATAACCCTGTGGAGTTTGGATCATTCCTTGCAGGACAGAAGAGTTTTGGGCCCTGTTCTCAGGATAAATCTCTCTGGTATCTGGTGGTTTTATTCAAAATCAAATATGGAAACTAGAACACGGGACTCCGATGCCTATTGAGGCAGTGGTGTTTTCTGCTGTACCTGTCTTGTCTTTCTCAATGAATCTCAGTTGCAGCTTTCGTCTTTTTGAGCCAAGAAGAACACTGTACAATGAAAAGTGGCAAATATTTTCATCCAGAATAGTGTACAACCTGTAGCTAGAAGATGTCTCCAAGAAGGATATAGGCAGATTTTTTTTTCTTTTTCTCTTGGGCAGAGAAGGGAATTTTGACCTGGATTTTTTAATTACTGAATGGGTGCTCTAACCACTATACTGATGTGCAGTTGTTTTTTAGGGGTAATTGAGTTTTGAAAACCTCAGCAAATCTGTAGCCACTATCACTGGGAAAAAAAAAAAAAAGTGGATCAGAGAATGTGAAGCTGTAGGAGTATCTCTGTATATGTTCGGAAAGGGAATTCACTAGCCAAATACCTAACATATTTTTAAAGAAATGTGTATATGGTTTTGTATATAATCTAGATATAGAAAGACTGTCATTATTAACTCTTGTTGCTAAAAGATTGGAAAAGGAACCTTTTATGTTTCTTAATCTCACTTTTACTAGTATATATGAGAGCTGTGAATGACAGTGTGCATGCTGCAATTGCATGTGCTCTATTTCTTTTCTCAAATCTGTCATTAGTGAATGAGTTAACTGAGTAGGAGAACAGACTGAATTCAGCCTTCAGAAATTACTATTAAGTTGGGGGGGAGACATAGAAGAGCTGCATACTCCTTAAGAGATGTTAATCGTTTTTAACATCTTATAATTCCTCTTTGACTCAGTTATCTGTAGTAGTTGTATAAATTACTTCTAATGATGCAGTATCACTGAAGAATTTTGGTTTTACTTTGCAGTGTGTCATTATTAGTTCTAAGGAAAAAAACCTGTATTGTGTGGTCTGTATAAAGGACATTTAAGAAAAGGAGGGTGAATTTAAATGAAATGAGAGAAGGAAATTTAAACCTTTGCCACAGATGTTTTCTAGAGAAAGGAAATGTAAATTGCCACTTTGCGAAGTGAACTAAATGGAACATCTGTGAGTTCTTGTTTTCATTCTTCAAAACTTGATTCTCTTCAGTTCCTACTAGTCTTAGAGATGCATATTCTATTGATCCTGCTTCCATTGCCTGTTAACTTCAACACTGCTGGGCAAAGTCTTCTATAAGAAGAAAAATTTAAAAAATCAGTTAATAAGATTATCACTGTATCTTGGCCTGCTTTAAATAACTGCTGGATACTAGAGGCTGGGCAGCAGATGCTAGTGGAAACATAAGCACAGTTCGACGGTCAGTGTGAGGTTGCAGTGCACAGACAGCCCATCTAATAGTCTTTTCTAAGTGGAAACAAAGTAAGAAATGTAAAAGAAAAGCTGTTATATTTTCTTTTTTTCTTCCCTGTTATTATTGATAGTGTACGATAAATGAACCTTGCTGAGCTGTGGTTATAAAGGTTTATATTAAAGATTCTCAAAGCTGCACCCCGGAAGGAAAGAGCTTATAGTAGTTAAATCTGTCCTTTATTCTTTTGGTTCTGGCATAATTTGAGCTTTCCAGAATAATTTGTTTAGCTCTTGAACAATTACAGCAGATTCATCAGGTTTCTCTCGCCTCCTCAGCGGCATGGCCGGAGCATCGCACAGCTGGGCTGTGTTCTCAGATGCTCTTCCCTGTGGCGTGTGTTCTCCGTAGCCTGTTCCAAAGGCAGAGCTAGGAAGAGCTCCCCGGGTCACTCCTGTGGTGCAGCCAGACGGTTCTGTTGGGTGGGCGGTATGGTGTGGAGTCTTCATCTGTGCCCTTAGCTCGGCGTTTTTCTGTGATGGTCCCCTACACTGGGTGTCTGTGTCCAGCTTTCGGTAGCAGAGCTGGGGAGCGCTACTTACCACGTCAACTCTGTCAGCGGGGAGGAGTTTTTCCTCTTGCATGGTCATCTGGACTGGGTCTCAGGCTCAGCTCAGTGGGTAAAGATTACTCCAGTACATAATGCTGCGGAACTTGTTTTTAAATGTTTGTGATGTCTTTTTCTCGGAGCTTATGTAAAGGAAACTGTATTTTATATTTTAAGAATCAAAAAGAAGTGAACTGAAAAACTGGGACACAAATGTCATAGTGGCATGGTTGTGGAGTAGAATTTAAGTGGAACTGTTGCTAAAATATCTTGCATCAAAAGCTAAATGCAAAAAAATGGATCTGTAACTGGGTACACAGGTCACATAAATGACTGATTAATTTGTGACTGCCAAGTAAAACAAATCAGAAGCAAAATCTGGAAGAAAACCCCAGACAGATTCTGCAATGGCAGCATTGAATTGTTTTGTAGGATGAAAAGAGGTGGGTTTTTCTTTTTTTTTTTTTTTCCTCCTTTCCCCCCACCTTTTACTATTGAACTTTACAACTGGATAATTATATTTTGTAACCATCGTGCACTATATAAATTTTGTGGAGTTTTCAGTATTGTGATGGGAGAAAACAGCACTGCTCTAGTAAAAAATGTTAGTGCCAGAGTAAGGGGCTGTGAAGAGGAAAACGTGAGGACAGAGAGCTTACCTCCAGCTCTTCCACTCTTGCCTAATTAATTCTCTTTAATTGGGTAAGAAATGGATACCAAGTTAGATCCAGCTTAGATCCATTGCCATTTCTGACTTGGTGCTGATTCCATACCTTGGCAATGCAAAGACAATGGTGCAGAAGAAGGGGTGCACCTTGAATGCTGAGAAAATGAAAACCAGAGCCATAATAATGAGGAGGGAGGGCTTTGCTGCTTTCCTGTCCGTGTTGTGCCTCTACCTGAAAGAGGAAAAACTCCAGAAGGAGTCCCTAAATTCTCTCTTTAACTAGTGACAAAATAGGGTTTTCACACCACTATTAACAAATAAGTAATGTTACCAACTACCTCCTCTTGTAGGTGGATTAATTGGGAAGTTGCTGAGTTGGTTTTGAAGGATCTAGAAATAGATCCCTGCACTCTGCATGGCTGGCATGAATCTCATGAACAAGCCTCAGAAGGACTGTGCTGCATCAGTGCTGTGTTTGGCTATTTTGCCTCTAATTTCCATCCAGAGATACCATCCAGGGCAGGATTCATAACTGTTAATACCCGGCTGCTCTCTAGTTACATCAGCCACTTGCAAAATTTGGTTGATGGTTCCGTCTTGCTGATTTTCTTCACAGTGGATGAAGAATGCTGTCACTTATTTATGCCTTGTCTTTGAGCAGTTGAGGTCTGTGCAGTGACCGTAAAAGATACTGAATTTAAACCTTGTTAATCATAATGTTTGTTGTCCATATGGTTCTGCTTTGTACAGTCAGTTTTATTTTATTCAATGTCACTTCCTAGATTCTCTTCTTAATTCTAACGTAGAAGAATTGTAACGTTGCATTTGGGAACAAAACATGCAAGCTTAGTCTGATGCTTAACTTCTGTTATTTAATCTTTTCTCCTTGATTTGGATTTGAAGGTCTTTCTGTTCATGTTATTTCTATAACAGGAAAAAACCAGTTCTGACTGTTTTTTATAGAACTTGCAATGTTAATTCAGAGAACGTTTTTATTTGAAAAACGTCTACTTATGCTGTAGAATGTATTTTGTTTAAAGCACTTCAAACGTTTGAAAGTAAAACCCCTTCTTTATCTACAACTGACACAACAATACAATTTTCCAGCATCCTCAATGTCGCTTTTGGTTTTGTTTAGCTGACCTGTGCTGAGTGTGCATCTGACAGGGATGGGGTGTGTATGTATATTAACATACACATAATCTATATTTTTTTTTACACAGATATGTAGACGACTAAGTTTCTTTGTGTCCTTTTAGTTTTACTGTTTAATACTGGAGCTACAGAGGAGGAATCATTATCTTCTGAAAAATGTATATATTTTGGGTGGCTACAAAGTGATCATGATGATGGTGGTGGTGTGACAATGATGCTAAGCCAGAATCTATACCTGCTATTTTTTTTTGGTGGTGTGTGTGTGTGTGTGTTGGTTTTGTTTGTCTTTTTTTTTTAATAGGGAGAGTTAATTTTTTGCCTTTGCTTCATAATATCAACGTGACTCTTGCAGAACAGTCAGTAAATCATGAAAGAAGAGAGAGGTGCATCCCATGCGGGATGCATATTTTTAGGCTATAATATTGTGCAGCTCAGAGTAGAATTAGGTTACAGGTCTTTTAAAACATTTAACAGCCAGCAGAGAAATCTTAGGAACTGTTTTTACGTCTTGATCAGTAATACAATACAGGCTAGTTTGGTCAATTTGACATAATATTATTAGCACTCTCCTTTAGTACTGAGTACTTTAGACACGTTTAAATTTAATATTCTCCTTTTAATACATAGATATAATATAGAATGTAAGTCACTAGTTTGAAATCTGGCAAGATAAGACAGTAGTTTCTGGCTGAGAGACTGTAGTTTGGTCACTATTTTGGGTCTGGACTGGTAGGTACACGTGTTCATGCTCACTGCTGGTAGTTGCTATCAAAAGCAGAGGTTGTTGAGCAGTCTCACTCTAATGCATATCCCTCTCCAATTTTAGGAAAATGGTATATTATCAGGGCACAGCAGGGAACTTTGCATCACCACAGCTAGCACCATGCCTAGGCTGTGAATAAACTGACTTCATCTTCTTTTGCTATTGATCCATCAGCTTTCATGCAAGCACTAAATTCATCCTTAAAAAATAATTAGCTCCGGTGTCTTGGCAGAATTCCAAGCAGGCAATTACATTCTGCCTGCTTAAAAATGCCCCCTGTAGTTACAATTGGATAACTTATAGTGACAGATGATTGTGTGTTTTGTGATATGTTTTCGGTGTGGCTTTTTATCAGTGTGAAGTCTGCTGTAATGCTGCAAATGCCTCACACTGCAAGAACCTATTGACCAGGATGGCTTATTAGCATGACAAAGAAAAGTGTCTACAGAAAATATTTCCCCAATATTTTAAAGACAAAAGAAGAAAGAGCTAGATAATTCTTGCGTGCTTGAAAATTTTGAAGGTAGTATCTGTAACGTGCCTTTAGGACTATGTGTATTGATACATAAGAGAAAAGCAAAACTGAACCTTGCGTGTTTTGTAGAACTCACTATTAAATATGCACCCAGGAATGACATTTAAAATGGTTGAGAAAACAAAGGGAAGATACTGATTTTGTTTGTTGACTGTAGTACTTCGGATTCAATTTGATGGGAGTAAATAATTGAAAACTTGTGTTCTTTTCGTTCTTTTTTTTTTTTCTTTCTTGGAAAAAATGCGATTTATAATATTTAAATAACTTGTATCTAGTATTAAATAGTTTGAAAAGCCCGGGAGAGAATTTGGATTTGTAGATATTTGATGAAACACTAGATGATTTAAAAAATTCTTAAGTAGGGGGAGATGAAACTCCCATCTCCTTCCACAGTTGAAGACCAAAGCTACATTTTGATAAAGCGACTCATCTGACTGAACAGGTCTGATACATCTTCTGATTATTTAAATTTTGTGATTTTCCTATTGGTGAAACAGATGAAAGGGAGTTTTGACATTCCATGGGCTTGCTCTTTGATACAGATACTCAAAAGGGCAGGCATGATCTAGACATCAAGTCCTTGCAATTATATACTGTTGATGGAGCATTTTAGGAGAATGATACAGGAACAAAAAAAACTGAGGTGAGCAGGCAATCTGAGGGCTTTTTTCCCTTTCTGCTTTGTCTTCTGGTAATGGGAAAACAAGCCTATTTTTAGGAGTCCTTTTTGTGATGTGAAAGTGTGGCATCTCTGACACAAGTTGCAGAGAGGCAGCAAACCTTGCAAATAGAAATACAAAGAACTAATAATTCTACTCTTTGTAGCTCAGGAGTTTGGGAGTTTAGAGCCAGTCCTTTCCTAATAATGAATTGACTTAAATTTTAGTAACTACTGTTTAAAAAAAAAAATTAGTTGTTTTTTCTTCCTTCTAGATGCAGAGATTTTAGGAGATTATAGTAGAATTTTTAGGCAGTTCTTGTTTCATTTTTGTCTCTTCTGTCTGAAATACAAGGGATCAACATTGCAGTTACGTTACAGAGGCTTGGGCAGTTTCACACTTTGACAAGTATAAAATAAATCTTATTCATCTGCTGAACATGGGGGAAAATTTGCTGTTGAAAAGTTAAATTTAATCTTCTCCTAGCGTTCTTAATTTGGACAAGGTTGCTGGTTGTATAAACTCTTAGAAACAAACCAGTACAATTTTGAGAATATCATAGTAGCTCAGATGGTTAATGTACGTTTAGGGATTCAGTTATTGCCTTTGCCTTCACTTTTCTTTTTCAGTGCTCTTTACGTTTTGTTCTGTCTTTAAGCAGTAAAACCTGTCTTTCTGGAAATTGTAGTGGCAGTTTTATCACATGGCATCTATTTTCAAATTGAGTATTATTTAGGAAATGATCAGAGAAGCTGCTTTTTATTTCTGATGTGGAGCTTCACTATAAATTCCCATGTAGTTTAGAAAAGCAAACACTGAGAATATGGACTCATTTAAGAGTTTCATCCCAAGTAGTTTTACTTTTTTTTTGCTGCATCTCATTATGCATGCTCTTATAATTTAATTAACACTACTGCCATTTAGCATAACTGAAGTAGATTTAATAGTATGATTTAATGATTTAATGCCATAGTAATTCATTCAACATTTCTTTGGGATTTGAAGTAACAATTTCTGTGTTTTTCCTTTTTCTGAACGTTAGTCTAATCATTCCAAGTTAAACAAGCAGGAAAAAAAGCTGAAGCCAGTTTTGGTTTCGATATGGTTTTCTTTCTGCCAAGTGTGATTTTTTTTTTTGTATTTTTTTTTATTTTTCTGCCCATAGTAACATCTTTTGATTTCATTTCAGTTTCATTTTAGTATAGTGAAAGTCGTGGTTACCTCTTTCTATGGGTATTTTGTATCGTTTTGGTCGTATCCTGTGTGCTCTAGGACCTAAAATAGCTATAATAAAATACCTGTGTGTATGTAGACGTTCTCTCTGTGCATTTTTGCTTTGTCAGTTCTTCCTTTTCTTTGGACATCCTTCTGTAAACCCACCCTCTATAGAGAGTTCCCCTACTACATAGTTTATAGATCTCAGATCAAATTTGAAGGACAGCAATTAGAAACACATTACTTTAATGGCATCTTGAAAATTGCTGAGAAGCCATTGAGAAGCAATAGAGGCAAAATTCTTATTTGTGCCATATGTTTGTGAAGTCACATTTCAGATTGGACTCTACAGGTAAGATAAAACAATGAATTTGTTATCTCCGGGATGTGCACTGCTGTTTGGGAAGGATTAACGCTGGTTTGATTTGCAGACCTCAGTTTGTATTGCAGACCTTCCTAAAGATGAATAAAAGGCTGTAAACAGTCTACATTGATAGAAAATTAAGAAATTCTTATCTGAAGGTACTGGGACAATGAGGGTGATGCTAACCAGCAATGCTCATTTCCAGATAGTTGCTTTCATATGTAACAAGATCTGATTGTCCTCATGCGTCTTTATGGCAATGTCAGGTGCTTTGAAAAATTAAGATGTTCTATTCCACATAATTTCAAAATGGATCATACCACGAAGCATTTTTATTCTTGCTATCAGTAGATCAGTTATTAATTCCATGTAAGTTTCAAGGTACACTTCACCAAGGTAGAGTATGCGATAGCAGCTTTGGAAGGCGTGCAGTCTATGTTATCTGTAGGTCTGCACTTAAAGTGGTACCTATGCCTTCTTCAGTAGCATGTGTTTGACGTGGTAGGTGTCTTGGAGACACAAAGGCACTGATTGCTAGAGGGTGCAAACTCTTGATTCCTGATTTGCAAGGACCATAGTACATTATATATGCTACTGATGGATTCTTGCCTGTCTCTTCTCAAATACAGTAGAGGGATTTTTACAGCACAGTAACAATGACTCATCTGTGGGTTCTAACTCTGGTCTCTACTACTTGATCGGTTCTTCTTATTTCTGGGGTGCCTCAGAAGCATTGCCTTTTGCAGTGAAGGATGTGAGTGGGCTGTGATTATCTTGTCATCTATTCTTCTGTACATAGACTTGGTGTAACTATGCATGCCCAAGACCACCATTCCCATTCTGATAGAGCAAGACGCCTGCACACCTACTGTGGAATCTGTTCTGATTATATCATTCAGAAGAAGCATAGTTATTGCTGGCCAAGTACTTGTCAAGGTGGAATTTTGATCAGTGAAATACTGTCTACCTACTGTTGTTGTAAAACCTCTGCCGTGGTGCCCACTTCAGAGTGGAAAAGGCATTCCGGCACTGTGGACTTTCCAGAAAACCTTTGCTTCTTCTGAGCCTCTAGTGAGAAAGACAAGTTTTAAAGCCCTAAAATAATACATTAAATGCATAATCCTATTGAAAACTTGGAAAACCATTGTGACGTGCAAATTGGCAATTGATGCTTAATCGAAAGATGACAAAGTAGGGAATATCAATTGAGAGTGAACTATATATGATACGTAACCAACAGTGAATTCTAACTAGGAATTCTAACTCATACGAAGATATTCATCCACAGAGATTCATCAAATTCATGCTAGATTTTGAGACAACGTTGTTTAAAATAGAATTAAATTCCTTACCAGTCACATATTTGGTTTTCTTTTCACTTATGCTAGTATAAATTTACAGCAACTTCACTGAAAGAAACCAAGTTCCTATTGGTGCGAAACTAGAGAAAGTGAGAAACGTCTGGAGGCTGAGACTTTTTAGGTAGACCCTTCTGGAGAAATCACAGGAGTCACTTACATAATGGAAACAACCTATAATTTTTACTGTGCCTTTTTCCCTTGTTGCCACATATTTCTGTTGCCAGGGTAACCGATCATGAATTGTTCATAGTAAGTGACCTTGTCATTGCTTTTATATACGCCATGAGTTATTGTGCAGAGGATATTTATAGAATTATAGAGGTGATTGTGACTGCCTGAAGACAAGCAGATTTTGTTTCATTTAATTCTCTTCTGTAGAATAGGAGGCTAAAAACCAGAAGAGAGGAAAATGCTAATGTTTGTCTGCGGAATAAATCTTGCTATTGCTCAGATAGGGACAAATGCAGCTAATAAGTCATACGGCAGCTGGATGAAGAGTGGTCAGTTCAGCCTCCTGTATGGAGTGTTTTCGTTTGACACTCTGCTAGGTTTGAGTTCAGTATATTCAGATTTACTCTTCTGTGATTGATATTTTAGAGGTGCTAGATTTTTTGTTAAGCTATATCAAAAAGAGTGCATGATGCAAATTTAAAGCAAACAAACAAACAATCCCAACCCAAAACCAACAAACTTGTTTTCTCAGTCATTCCAAATGACAGCAGCTACTGTTTATTTTCCTTGTCATGGTATCCTGATATTCTGTACAGAAGTTAATTAAAATAAAACTCTACCAGCATTTTGAGTGAAGTGATAATAAAGCGATTGCTTAAATAAAGTGGTAAAGACAGAGCAAATAAGCCTAACAAGAATTACTCCAAAAACATAGAACCCGTAAAGTAAAAAATAAGACAGAGCTTAGCAGAGTTACTTACAGCCTAAAATAGGAGTAATGAATAGAGCTCAAAGGTATGCAAACTGTGTAAACTTCTAATATGGTCTCAGTTTGATGTTTTAAGCCTTGCACTTTTCATCACAACACTTGACTTTCAAGTAACCGAATGTTGTTACGCTGCATAGGAGATAAAGGAATAATAGGTTCAGATAGGAAAATAATAGGAAGAGTGTCTGACAGTCACAGAAAACTTTCTAGCCATTTTGTGCATTCAAGAAGAATCAAGGATTTCATTACATAATCATCTTGGTAATTCCCTTTGAAGCTGGGTTTTGTGACTAGGAAATGTAGGAAAAGGTGTGGTAACATCTTTGGGTATAATTGTGACATAAGGATGAAGTTCATGTTTGCCGTGTGGTTACAGTTGTGATGCAGCTGGGCATTAGAGCTCTGTGCCCACTGTCTCATTGCCCTGAGTGGTCCAGGAACCTCCCAGCTGGCCTCCACACAGAGGAGCCTGGCTGATGGAGATGACATTGTCTGGGCTGGAGACCACTGGGACAAGATGACATGGCCACCTTCACAGCAAACCTTCACTACTTGTTAAAAGAATTCCTCAGATGAGGAATTTGGACAGTCCCATGGAGCTTCTACTGTACATCTGGACCACTACAAATAGGCACTACCTGCATGCTTGAGATGTGTTGATTAATTCCTTGGGCAGAACATGTGGCAGTCTTGGAAACCCTCATATTTGATTCTTGCTGCAGATTTTACCATAGTGTACACAGATACTTTTAAATAGCCACTAGAAACTGTTCTAGCAGCTGCAGGAAACTGACACACAAGTCAGTCACAGTGTTTGGGAGATGTTTTGTAGTTTAAGATAACTAATAGCAGTGTGTCATTCAAATGCTGGAATACTGTTGGACAACAGGCCAGCTGGATTAAAAGAATTCAGCAGAACAGTAGCTCAGGCAGTCTCACCTGATCCAACTGAAGATGCCATTGCAAGGACCCTTGTGATGGAGATACTGACCCTCAACTGAGCAGCAACCAACCGTCCTCTTACAGAGATTCCATTCCCCACATGAACACTATGCAAAAGATCCCAATATATTAATTATTATTGTGTTTCTTTTAAGCAAACAGTCTGCTCAGGAGTGTCTTTGTAGAAGAATTGGCTTATTTCCATTTAGCAACCAGCTGGAATTTCAAGATCAGCTAATGATGGCTTGAAAAGCCTGTCATGCCTCTGGAATTACTTAACGATAACAAAATAGATATATTTTATGAAATACATATTAAGTTCAGATGAGTAGTGACATAGCACCGGGTCCATCAGCAGAAGAGCTCTTACTCAATATTTTACATAATGCAAGAAAGCAATAAGCAAAAATAGAAGGTTGCCCTGCGAATTTTGTATGCTAAACATCAAGTGCTCGACTGGACTAAATAGCATAGCAGTACAACACTGAGCCATTTAAACTGTCATTTTTAAATGGCTGGGAATGGTAATCTCATGGGAGGGGTAAGTAGTCTAATGTGTCTTCCCCTTCATTATCCACTTAAAATGTTCTTTTTTTCCCCCTGTGTATGTTATAATAAGACTAAACCTACCAGCGTGACACTGAATAAGTATGTACAAAGAACTAACGCTTCGTTTGTACCTAATTCCATCCAGATAGTCTCTGTTTTTGCAAATACTGCCACGCTTATATTTAGTGTATCAAACCACTCTGTTTTGGTGTTTCCACAATTCATTCCTTCCTGGACGTCCAGTCCATGATGTAGCTACAGCCATTGCAAGTGAAATAAGTATTGGATCTTTGGAGAGAACGATAGGCTCTTTTCATTATTTTACCTAAGTGGGAATAAGGACAGGTGACAGAAACCAGGTACTTCAGGAGGAAATTATTTGCTGTGAGGATGGTGAGACACTGGCACAGGTTGCCCAGAGTTGTTGTGGATGCCCTATCCCCGGAGATGGTCAAGCCAGGTTGGACAGGGCTTTGAGCAACCTGGTCTGGTGGGAGGTGGCCCTGCCCAGGGCAGGGGGGTTGGAACTCAATGATCTTTAAGGTCCCTTCCAACCCAAACCGTGTAAGGTACTTAGAAGCAGCAGCAGATCTGTAGGCTTTCTTTGCATCCAGCTGGCCATTGTCTTACCTTTAGTTCTTGTTTGGAACTAAACCATGTATGTTACTCTACATTTCTTCTGGTCTGAAAAATAAAAGTAATTCTTAAGATCTTACAGTTTGTTACCAATAGGATTGCAGATAGCTCTTTAAGTTAATTTTTCTTGTCTTGTATGCTTGCACATCCTGAATGAACTTTGTTAAAGGAAGGAAGTTAGCATTCTGCTGCCATGCAGCAGAGTAAGTAACCTTGTTTACGTTTGTTACATGAGGTTTAAAATATATAGTATTAACACTCTTCTGTAAATGGTTTTGAGAAAACCATTTATTATTCATTTGCTTGAGGGATTTGCTCAAACTGCAGTGGTTGGAAACAGTATGTTAAATGAGATAACATGCAGAAGAGATCTGCATTTATGGGTGGGGTTCTGGACACAATGAAAAACCCCACAGGGCATCAGTTGCTTCCACTGTGTGGGGAAAAGCTCCTTTTTCTACATTAGCCTGTTGGTCTGGGTAGACTATTTTTACAGTCACAGAACATGCCTAGATTACAGTGTGGAGAGCACATTGAGCAGTCTGGACACCGAAAGAAGTCTGTCTATGCATTTATTAGTGCTTAGCACAGAACTGTGGTGTAGGTAAGTACTTGTAAATTAGTCAATTGCTTCACTTGATGATGGCAGCTCCCACTGATTCTGATGGCAGGAAAGATCATCACTCAGGGAATCAAATAGCTGATCAGTCTCCTCACCAGTGGGTGCTTTATGGCTGCATCTGGAGTTCAGAATCTCAAACCCTTTTGGTTTGGAAGACATTGTATTTTACATTTAGGATGTGAGGATTACAGTAACACTCTGGATTCCTCATTTACCATCTCTTTTTTAATGCACCTTTAAATATCTTCTAGTTTCTGTAAGTCTCCAGCCTGTATTTGAAGAGAGTATGTACACAAAATGTATATATTTGTCTGTGTTTGCTGAACTCAGCTTTTTGCATGATCAGAAAAATTACCATCTTTCAGGGGAAAAAAAAATCAAAAAATTGCAGCAAACAAGGTACATATATGCTCTATCTTATGAATGAATTTGGTATTACTGCTTTCCTGCATAGTTAGTCTCAGGTATTCTGCCCAGAAGGTTTTAAATATTGAGGTGTAACATAGGGAGTTATGAATGATACGGGAAAGTGCAAATGAGGATGGTACAAGCTCTGCTTCTCAGTTAGAGTGGAACTGGATTTGAATTCCAGCTTCTCAGAACAGAACAGTTTGTCTGGATCATTCCGACATGGACATCCTTAGCATCCAGCACAAGGCTCTCCATTCCCTGGCCTCCTATTGCACATTCAGAAGGTGCAAATGTGGATAAGGATTCTTTCTCTCGAAAGCAATTCCAAGATACTAGCATACCTTTCTGCATACTAGGTCAGGGAAAAAAAAAACAAAACCAAACAGCTATATTAATGCTTTAATGCCACATTAAATGCTTATGGACTATGTCCTACTTATTGCTGATAATTACTCCAAGCAGAGGTGTATGCCAAGGTATTTAGATATCTTCCCGTTTACACTTTAGCTTGTATAACCTCCTCATTTCTCTGCTGCCACCATTTGGTGTAAATGAATTCTAAGAATACCCCATTGGCACAGTACATTTGCAAGGGTGTGTGTCCCCTCCACGCAGGAGAACGGGTTGGTCACCTATGTACCTCTCTACCTACCCTTGCTGGGCTGCCCACTTCCTAGTTCTTAATACTGAAATAGGGAACAGAAGACACTGCTAAATGTAGAAGTGCTTCTGAAAGACATTGGAGTATCTCGGTTCTCTTCCAGTCATTAGTTGCTATTATAAACTATAAATTATTAGCAATCTTCTGTACAGACAGATACTTTGGCTTATGTGCATTCAAATTCTAGCTCCAGACTTATAAATAAGAAATGTGGCTTGGGAGTCTTTCTGGAGGTTTTAAAAAAAAAAAAAAACCAAACAAAAAACCACATTATGGTTTAACCTGTCAGACCATTGGATGACACTGCTGTTCCACACAGATAAAGGTGGAAGAAAGGAAGTGGTGTGTAAGAATGAAATTATGAAATTCCACTCTTAAAAACGATCATTTAACTGTAAGACTTTCAGCTATTTAAAATGTTGTTTCTGGGTTAGTGAGTGGTACTGGGAGTTGTGAAGCCTGGCGTAGCACCGCCGACAAACTCTGCTCTGCTGTGATAGTGCGCTTCCATTTGCTTCAGTGCTGGTCTAATGCAAATGAAAGCACCCAGACCCGTTTTCTTGACTGCTATGTTGCATGGTACATTATATCCTACTTTATTTAGTTACAGAATCAAATGACTCGTGTCTGAGTTAAAAGGAGTGAAATTGCTGATTGCTATAGGCTAGATGACAAATAGTTGCAGACTGAGAGGGTACACCTACATTCCTGCTCCGTGGGTACCAACTTTTCTTTTCAAGGTGGTTAAAATGATATGTATCTAAATGAAGGCTAAGCAGTTTTTCTGAACTTGTGTTTATCTTTGAAAGCAGCTTTGAAAGTTGCTGAATTGATTTCAGAATTGCAGACGGTTTGGTTTAAAAGCTTGTCTAGTTTTTTTTCAGCTGATGTTTGTTTAACCAATGATACTACCTTACCTAGAAGCCTCTTTTAATCTTAACTCCCATGAAAATAAGAAACAGGAACCCTAGTATTCAGGCAGTATAAGAAATAATTGGTATCTAAAATCACTTGTTTTTGTTGTTGTTGTTATACTCTAATAGCAGCTAGAAACTTTAAGAAATAGTTGAAAAAATCTAGTCAAACTATCTCATTTTGCTCTGAAACATTTATTCTTTTCTTAACTGCTCTAATATTAAGGTATGGGTCAACAGACAGACATTTGTGTTGTCTTTGCCTTACATTTAACTTGGGTTACACTTGACTTCAATTCTTCTAAATAATTAATTTTATGAAATATTTGCTGTTTCCATTTCAAGATACAAAATGTGTAAGTACCTCTTGAGAATGCTTTTGAGAAATTGGTAATTTAATTACAGGTGCCTATTCTGTGCTTTAAAAATAGTCCCAGTCTTGTCTGGTGGTATATGGGACAAGCTAATCAAAACATAATTGTTAGACTTCTAGAATTTTCTTGATAATGTGTCCCAAAGAGTCTTTGTGATTATACCATAGCAGTCCTTTCTGGATAATACGAGACAAACTTTTTTTTTCCTGTTTTTTTTTTTTTTTTCTTGGTTGGTTTAGTTTGTATGGGTGTTTGTTGGTTGGGGGTTTTGGTTTTTTTTTTTTTTGGTTGGTTTTTTTACTTCTTTGCTTTCTCCCAGCAAGACCCTATTTTAGTCCTGTTTTGATGTCTGTTAGTGTCTGTAGGTTCAAGCACTTACAGGAGATTCAAAGGAGCTTTTTAGATAGCTCTGTTCTTTATTACTTTTGGGTCAGTCAGGCCCTGATCTTACAAGTACATCTGTGGTTTACTTTTATGTGCACGAGGAGTCTCAGTTGGCTTAAAATGTGTTTGCAGAATGAGGGTCTGTAATTTTCTACAACCACTGGCTCTGATACACTCTTTTTCAGAATTAAGATCATCATTATAAATCTTGCTGGCAGTAGCTGAGCTTCCTTGTGATATGTATGTGTGAGTGGGGAAACTTCAGGTCCTGAGATAACAGAGGGCTCCCTGTAAGTTCTCTTTTAACCAGACACTTCAATATCTGTAATAAACCCTTTCATTTTTCTTGACTCAACGTGATGATAAAAAGTTTTGGTTTTTTGCTCTTTTCCCCCTCCCCCTGAGGAAATAGCTAAGCCTAGTTTTCTAATAACTGAAACTGTTGGCTTTTAAAAATTAGCTTGAAATACCTCCAGGAACATTATTTGGCTGTCTTCGAGGCAGCTTCTAAAATGCTTAAATGCTTTTGAAAGTCAAATTAAAGGTTTGTTTCATTTAAGTTGTATAGCTGGATAAGATTAAAGAAAGTGCCCTACTTGCACATAGCAATCTATGTGAAATGGTTTTTTGATCGTCTTCATGCATATCTAAAATACACCTCCAATTTCCTTGCAGGATCTCAGCTTATTCAGCTTTTACCATAATGGTTCATTAGCCTCCTAGGCTTTTTCTTAAGAGTTGCAGTCAATTTTCCATCTTTGCTGTTTTACATTAAATCACTTCGATTTCCCAAATGTAGTAAAGGGAGAGAACAAGCAAGAATCATGGAAAGAGGGGTTATTTGGTGTGGATACATAATTTCTGCTTCACAGCATACTTCCAATATTGCAAAGTTTTTGCCCCTGGCTGCAACTCTGCTAAATTTATCAAGTATTCCCAGTTCTTAGAGAATGATTTAAGTATATGCTGCTGATATCAGTTCTTGTTGGTGCTCATTTATTTTGAGATCAATGGGACTTCACATGTGGATGGAGCCAAGAAAGGGTTTAAACCTTCGTCTCACTGGAGCATGTTGCAGTGTTCCACTCTAAATCTCTTTGAAAAGCTAATAGTTACTCATTCAAATATTTGCAGTGAACATCAGTAACTGAAATGAAAAATATATCTCTTCTGTAGCGTATGTTGTATTAGAACGTGCTTTTTAGCCCCTTTGGTGTTGTTTTAGTTCTGGTTGCAGGTGCTTTGAATTTCTTTGAACAGTGTATGTAACTGGATGGAGACTTTTGTGGTCACCCAAAAAAGAGAGAATAGAAAGAGCAGAAGCAAGAAAACTTGTGAGTTGAAATAAGACAATTGAATAATAGGACAGAGGAACTCCCCCAAAACAAGAAGTCTTTCACCACATCCCACCTGCAGACCTGATACCCAGGCGGTACTACCTGAGCAATGTCGCACCCCCTTTCTTACACTGCCCCCCATTCTTAGTGCTGAGCAGGACACTATGGCATGGAGTAGCCCTTTGCTCAGTGCAGGTCTGCTGTCCTGCCTCTGTCCCCTCCCGGGCTCTTGGCCACCCTCGGCCCATTTTCTGGAGGGGCAGTGTGAGAAGCAGAAGGCCTTGCTACTGTGCAGGCTCTGCTCAGCAATTGCCAAAACACCCGTGTCTTACCAACACCGGTTTAGCCACGAATCCGAACCCCAGCAGCTTGGGGGCTGCTGTGAAGAAAGTGAACTCCCTCCCAGACAGACTTGATGCAACAACTTGGAAAGTGATTTTAAAGAGATTCAGTGCTTTTTTTCCAATGTGTAATTTGCTCTTCCAAGTGTTCAGTTTTATCACTATGATTTCAGTGTTTGTGATCTCAGTAACTTTGTCAGAAATTTTGGAAGAAGGCTGTTGCTGTATGCAAGAAACGCAGGCATCCACTGACGTTAGCTAGCACAGCAAAGCCAAACCCAGCATTCAAAAACTGCTATCCTCAATTCTATGAGTTGACCAGTAACACAAGATGATAGATTACTTAAACAAAATCTGTCCGTAAACTGAATGTAAATACAGTAGAATATCACTGACCTCTTAATTAACCACTTCCATAAAATCTGGTTTTAACCCTGCTCTGGAGAGTTTTAATACCTTTTGTGCCATTACACTGAAATACAATTTAATGAAAAGCATGGTTTATTTCTCTGGATAGTTAATCTTTTTAACACTTTCTTGGCAGCTATATTTGTAGACTAACAAGCAGCTCCAGGCTATTCCAGCACTTGTGCAGTACCCACTGAACTGTACCCTTGAGAGATACAGGACATTATATATATCCTGTTGGTAGCAGGATCCGGACCCTTAAGTATAATTTTCAGTGTGGGAAACAAGACCAAATGGTAGTTACACAATAGTGCAAGTTATAGGGGATGAAAATGGTGTTTTGAAGGGTTATGATATGTTCTATACATTTCATGATATGCAGTGTTTTTCTGGCAGTACAAAATAATTTCTTGTAGCATTTCATACCACGAAATACTGACGGCTGAGATCGGGATTAATTTCTTCCTTGCGGCTTGAGGTTTTGCCAGAAGGATGTTTTTACTATGCTGAAGTAGTCTGTTTAATTAATGGTAGCCTGCTTGAAAAAAAATGGGAGTTCAATTTGCAGTCATCCTGGTTTTACTTTCTGTATGTATTTTCTAAAGTTGTTTGCATGATAATTACTTTTGTTATTCATCAGTGATCAAGTAAGAGTGCAACAGATTTCACTGCACATTAGAATAATGTACAACTGAGAGACAGACTTTTGTCTTCTGAAAATGTAATGGTAAGCATAGCTCCCTCGAAGTACAAGAAAAATCATTGCGTTACCAATTTCTGCACAGTGGTCATCATTTTGAGAAGCCAAGAGCTTCCTTAGTGCACAGTGAAAAGTGAACGTCTTTGGTGTAGGCAAAGAAGTGGGGATGATTTCTGATGTTTTAAAGGTGATCAATATCTCATTCTCTTCTTTTTCCTGTTCATATGTTGTTAGAAAAGCACTTGTAAAAACAACTTTAAGTGATGGAAAACCAGTTCGTTTACTGTTGAGAGTTTAAATCTGTGTAAGTTTTTAATTCTTATTGGTTTGAGATACCAATTTTCAAAGCTATGGATCATAAAGATGAAGAGGATAACAATTGCTAAGGGTGAATAAGAAACAAAAGACTGCATTGCTTTTGGAATGAAATAATAATTTTTATGGAAAGTTCCCCTACAATAGAAAATAGAGATGAATGAGCACAAAATCTTTCGTATTAACGAATTAACTTTCTAGTCTGTACATATTAGTCAGCTTTTCATAACAGTTAAATACTGTTTAATATGTCTTTATGATAGCTCTACAGGATGTTTAGAGAGGAATACAGAATCACAGAATTGTCAGAGTTGGAAGGGACCTCTAGAGATCATCTAGTCCCACTCCCCTGCTAAAGCAGGAACGCCTAGAGCACATCACTCAGGACTGCATCCAGGCAGGTCTTGAAGATCTCCAGAG
>JAOQGH010000069.1:14907787-14946367 GCA_025769975.1 Gallinago jamesoni | reverse complement strand
TCACTGCCCCCTCATCTATCCCACACTTCCTTAATTTTCTAATGAGAATGTTATGGGAGACAGTGTCAAAAGCCTTGATGAAGTCAAGGTAGATGACATCTGCTGCTCTCCCTTCATCTAACCAACCAGTTAAAACATCATAGAAGGCTATCAGATTGGTCAAGCATGATTTGCCCTTGGTAAATCCGTGTTGACCAATACCGATAACTTCTTCATCTTCAGTGTGCTTGGAGATTATGTCCAGCACGATCCGCTCCATTATTTTCCCCGGGACAGAGGTGAGGCTAATTGTCCTGTAGTTCCCTGTATCCTTCTTCTTTCCCTTTTTGTGGACTGGTGTGATATTTGCCTTCCTCCAGTCCTCAGGCACTTCTCCTGTTCTCCAAGATACCTCAAAAATGAGAGAGAGTGGCTTAGCAATAACATCTGCCAGTTCTCTCAGCACTCGTAGGTGCATCCCATCAGTGCCCAGGGACTTATGGATGTCTAGTTTGGCCAAGTGGTCTCTAACCCAGTTCTCCCCAACAGAGGGGAAGTCTTCCTCTCTCCAGACCCTCTCCCTTTTCTCCAGGGTCTGGGATTCATGAGGGGCAGCTTTGGCAGTGAAAACCGAAGCAAAGAAGGCATTCAGCAACTCTGCCTTCTCTGTGTCTTCCACCACCAAGGCATCCACCTCATTCATTAGCAGGCCCACATTTTTCCTAGCCTTCCTTTTTGTTATTGATATATTGAAAAAAAGCTCTTATTATCTTTAGCTCTTGTTGCCAAGTTAACTTTTTCTTGGACTTAATTTCTAATTTTATTTATGAAATTGTCTTAGCAGTCCACACCCGAGTATGATTTTTGATTTAAAAAAACCACTTTTTTAATGGCTACTTTTTTTTAATCACAGTAATCATCATTTTGCTTTTAATTAGCATTTATTAGTTATATTTCTTGAAAGTCTGTTTTGAACATGTAATGGAAAAGAAGTTTCCTTTTGAAAAAGCTTTCAAGCAGCTTACAAAATAAGACCCAGTGATGGATATAGTTGAGAGACAGAAGGCATAAAATGTTGAACGATAATATTAATACACTGGCAACCTTGACTAGTAAGAGGGGGATAGTTTTTTCCTTAGTATTTTGTTCTGGAGGCGGTTTGGTTGCTGCGACTTGAAAGCGGTCAGAGGAGGTGAATCTCCAATTCTTTAAATCTGTTCTGTATCCTAGTAGGCAGCGTGGGGTAAGCGCATGGTCTTTTGTAAATGTTTTCTTTTGAGAATGTACCCAGCAGGAGACAGAAGTTGACTTTGCCTGTTGGCAGAGCAGAGGTCACTTCTCCGTAATGAACAAAAAAGTAACATAGGGTGAGGATGAGCCAAAAATATTTTCATTGTTAGAACACAGAATGTGTAGACAACATTTTTGCTTTAAGTAAGTTAATCCTGTAGCAAATTTGATGCTTTCCAAGTAACTGATGTAAAGAATATAATAAATATGGCATCAAATGCTGCATTGAAAATTCCCATTGAATCCTTTTGGATGGATGAAGTTTGACAAGAATTTGAGAGAAGACTGTTAGTATATGAATAACTGTTGATGCTGTTGAACTGCTATAGAGAAGCTATGTCCATGCTCAGATTTCTGTTTATCTGGGATTGTAGGAGGATGTTGTTAATAGTTTTTAACTTGGGTCTCCAGGATACGCTTCAGTGTCTGTCTAATTGTTACACAGTGTTACACAAAGCTGATGTTCTGCAGTTTGATGAATTAGAAGTGCACGTGTGTATAGCTTGGAGGTCAGCAGATCTGATACCCTCAGGCTGTGAACAATGAAGTCATTAATGATTTCCACTTACTTAGGACACAATGAAAGACCTGGATTGTCATCTTGTAGCTGAATCCATTTTCTCCCGGTTTTCTTCTGAGACTGGGATTTAGGAAATAACCAAGCAGTAGAACTAGAACAAGGAGGTCACAAAGTCCTAAGGAGAAGGATGGAAGGACCATGAAGTGGTCCGTGAGAACATAAAAAACTTTTAATGCAGCCAAGAAGCCTATTTTTAACTGCAGAACGAATTAAGATAGTAGGAATCTGCATCTAAGAGAGACTGTGAACAGGAAAATGTATGTGTTGGTGGGATGATCCTGCACTCAAACCTAAGGACAAGTTATGGGCAAAATTAAAAAGAAAACTGAGGCCAGCGTGGATTTTCAGGATGTGATCCAGATTTCAACATTTCTGAAAGTAGCTTAAGGAAAGAGTGTGCATTTGGAAGGTCTGTGTGTGTGTTTGCAGCAGCCACCATATGTCTCCTCGCTGCCGTGGCGTAATGCCAGCGCGGCTCCGGAGCTTTCGGACAGCTCCAAGAAAAGGCAGCACAACCTCTGTTTGCCCACACCTATGTGTGGTGACACCTGCATGCTACTGCTACCGAGCCCTGCTGCTGTCCCGTTGTGTCCTTCAGCTTTATGGAGGAGTTGCTTCCCGGTGGTATGTGGTGGCAGACTTTCTGAAGTAAGACATCACGCTCAATGTGATTTTCAAAACAGATTTCAGAGTTTTGGCTTTCTCGTTTTCCCGCTGCCTTGCTTTGTGCAATTTGTATCCTGTCATTTAAAGGGCTACAGTGAATAATTTGCAAGGCAATAAACCTTCAAGTTTATTTTAGTTTCACAAAGTGAATTCTTGAAAGGACTTATTTGCATAATGCATTTTTGGTTGTTTTAAGATAAAACCACAATTAAACAGGAAATATAACTATCCTAGAAAAACAGAGCAAGAGGCTTTTGAGTTGGGTGCACAGCTATTTGCGGGAAGCCTGTGCTGGGATACAACATCGAAATTACTTGAGCTTGTGAGGCTTAAATGACTTTCTCATCTCAAAGATGTATTTGCAATGTAAATGTGTGAGATGCATATGAAAGGCAGTAGATCTAAACAAGGAAGTGCAGCCTCTGCTTGCCCTGCTGTGTTCTTTCATGCAGGTATAAGAAATTTTCAAAAAGCGACACAAGGAGTGCTATGGGATTGTGAGAGAAAAGCCCAGCAAAGCATGGCATTCTTATAGAATCTTGAGGGAAAACAAAAAAGGAAGCTACCTCTTTTTCTCAGCAAATCTATACTGCTGTGGAAAACTGAGCTATAATTTTAAATAGCCAAGAAACCTTTCCTGCCTGGTATGGTCCAGTGGCATTGGTCAGTGTGTCTTGCAGTAGCTGATATTTGAATTACCTCTTAGTACTCGTGGTAGATGGAGGCAATAATTAGTAGTAATAGTAATAATAATAATAATAATAAACAAGAATAAGACTTTTCCCCTGATTTTTAGGGGGTAGATAATTCCCAAAGATTTATTGATACCAAAGACCAAAATTAGAATTTTGGTGACTAAGAAATGTGGTAGCTGTAGGCTTTGGGATCTTGACAGCACTGAAGTGAAAGTTGCAGAGTATACTGGGAGCTGTTGAGTTTAAATTGATAAACTTATTAGAGAAACAAAACTTCAGTACTTCAGAGCTGGTCTCTGATAGAGTGAGCAGTTAAGCCTAAGGGATGAGTAAGTTGGACTATTTTAGGTGCATATGTAGTTACACAGCTTTTGAAAGCAGATTACTTCCTCTGCTTTGAAAAAAAGCCTAAAAATAAGGCAGGTATTTTTATTATCTGATCAGCAACTTTTACATGAGCGTGATTAATTTTTATTTGATGGTAGGTTTGTTTTTGAATCATAAATTTGGAGGCTGTATTGTCTGCATGGTGTGGCATGCATAGTGACGAACAGGTTAAACTTTGGTTAAAAAAAAAAAACCAAAACAAAACCAAAAACCACTAAAAAGCCCCATCCTGTTTTGCAGTGTTTTGTGCCATGAAATCTCTCAGCTTGATTTTCATTATTTAATAGGTTTCAGGCTCTAACCTGGTTTGGAAACGCAGCCTGTACTAACAGAGAAGTCTGAAAGTCAATGAAGGTACAGGGCAACCACACTGTTATGTTGGCTTGATATTAAGTCCATCTTCTCTCCTTCTATGCCCATTGATATTTATTCTTTGCACCTAATATTATGGTATTTATGTGTATTTGAGGGGGTGTACGAGTGTGTATATAGGCATATTAATGCTCCGCCATGTAGGCTAGGGAAGACATAGGCTGGAAAAGTGAACAGACTTGCAGTGCAATATGGTGTTCATTGAGGCCAATGGTTTATTTCTCGGCTTAGGAAGATATTAAATATATTCTGTTATTGATAGTAATGCTGTAGTAACATTCTGTCACTTTATAGCATCTCACAGTAAGTCTTATATAAAAGCCTGCTTAGAAGGTGACAGCTGAAAAAGGGAAAAAAAATTGTCAAATGTCTCGGTTCATTTAAATACCTCTCTGAAATAATAAATAATAACTATAACTACGTTCATATGTTAAAAACATATAATATCAGACATAATAAATATATGTCTGAAAGTTATCTTTTCCCTGGGCCAGGAAAAAGTCCACCATTCTGCATTCAAGGTGGCATAAAATTGCTTATCTAGGCAGAGCGGTGCAGTTGAATTGCTATTTTGGTTCCTTCGGAAATGGAGCGAAATAGTATATCAAGGAGATTATGCTGTTAATCACCAAAACCACTTGAGCAGCACTAAATAAGCCATGTTAATGGAACTTCAAGGATACCTGATGTCTGGAAACCTATCTAGAAATCTTCCGCATTCTCCTCATATAAATCACCGTGGTGTAAATTAATAAATAAGAGTCAAGTGACCTTTGGTTCTGGAAACGCAAGCTTCATCCTGCAATTTGAAAACCATTTGGCTGTATTTAGGTATTTCGACTTGCCTCAAGTCGGCTATGCTCCTCTCGTAACCTCACAGATATTTTACATTTCCGTTAAGAACATGAGCTCTTGTGGCTTCGGCGTGCGAGGGGCTGGCAGGACCGTCCTGCCCTGGGCAGAAGTGTGCCGGGGCTCCACTTTCTTGGATTAAAAGGGAAAGTCATCAGCCCTTTAGCTGTTTTGCAGGATTGTGCAGTGCTTCCCGTCAGACAGAGCAGTCAGGGGAGCCCCCAAGCAGTTCAATACATTGCTATAAAGAAAAGCAGTTGCCCAGACAACTATTTGATCAAGTGAAACAGTAAATAAGGCATTGAAGCTTACTGAACTTCGCCACCTTTGTGTGTATATATTCATTTTAGAGACCGGATGTATTTATTCCTGTCTGTGAAAGTTCTCTTAATTTATCTTTGATGTATGACAAATCATAGTCATTGCATGCATAAGGGAGGGCATGTGAGGATGAACCCTTACTTTCAAGTCTGTGACCCCCAAAATAGGAAAGAGTTGTGTTTTGCAATTTATCAGATAATCAAAGTGTATTAAATTTTAATCTGGTGGGTTTTAAAATAAGTTACTTTTTAAAAAAGTAGTAATAGTTTATCTGTGGTTTGGAGGGGTGTGGGGAGGAAATGACATAAACACCAGTCAAATTCTTACCTGTAATGAGACTTTGTCATCATAACCTAAAACTTTATTATCTGCTGTATGATATTGTTATTATGGGGTTATTTGAGCCTTCTTGATGTAAAACTTCTTTGATTGGTTTAGTTTATCGAATTGTTGTAGATCTTGTTTGATCTTTTAAAAATCTGCTTTGCTAGCAGGGAAGTTTCTTTTTAACCATGGCTGGTGCCAGTCAATCCCTCAGTATTTTTGGCCAGGCAACCTTTGGGCTGTTGTTCAAATTAACATTTAAATCCTCTCTGAAGTTTAGTGTACGAATGACTCCTTCCGCTTTCATTTTACCCTGGCGTTTTCATATCCTTTATATTTGTTCATGATTCACTAACTTCTCATTTAAGATCTGTAAGCATTCAACTGAAATGGATAATTTCTTTGGGTGAGATTTTATTTTACTTGAGTATTCAGTTGAAAAGGTAATCAATACTGTATTTTTACTGGATCAGGAATAAACTATTTGCATCGGGTATTTCTCATTTTATCTTCCTTGCACAATAATGAATTCGTCATGTATATCAGTGGAATATGTTATTTCATACTGCACAATCAATATTAATTTTAGAATGTTTCTTTTTGTGCAACTGCGGGGAGATCAATTCCTATATGACAGCCTGCTTTGGAATGCTCATGGGGCTTTGTTACTGTGTTTGAGAACTCGGATGCTATCCGTATCACCTGAACAACAAGTCTTCTCATTTGAAGTTATTTCCTTAAAATATATAAAGTTTTGGAAAAATTAAAAACTTCCATATAACATTTATGCATTGAAGTGCATAAGAAGTAATTTCAGAAATCAAACTACTATAGAATCATAGAACAGTTTAGGTTGGAAGAGATGTTAAAGACCATCTAGTTCCAGCCCCCTTGCTCTGGGCAGGGGCACCTTCCACTGGGCCAGGTTACTCAAAGCCCCATTCAACCTGGCCTTCATTAAATAATGAAGTAAAAGCAGCTGATTTTGCAGGTCAGCAGCATTAGTCAATTCATCAGTGAAAATTTGTTGGGAATTCCTTTTACTAATAATATATCCTTTAAGTCAGTTGGTTTTGCACAGCAAGAGTTTAATCAATTTTGCATGTGGAAGTGATGTTGGCGATTGGAAGATCTTGAGCTGCTGTTCTTCTGGTGTTCTTTGTGTGATTTCAGCACCATGAGGAACATAAGGAATAACTTTCATTAGTTGCATAAGATTGTTTCACATATCTCTTCTTAGACATGCAGTATTTTTCTTCTTTTTTTTGTTTATTTTTATATTATTATTATTGCTATTATTAAAAAATCCTAAGGAAAACACTGTGCCTGTTTTCAGGTGTTTCCCACTGTGCGAATGTTCTTTAGGAATCAAAATTTAGGACTAAGGTGGTATTTACAGTTCTACCCGTGTCTTGGCATACTTTTTAGCACATAGGAGTTTTTTATACAGCTTGGAAGAACTCATATTTTCATTAAAAGTGTAATGTCCGTGGGAAGTTGCTGTGCAGTGAGTGTGTAAAACCCAAAGCCATACACTCATTACCATGAGTTACACCTGGAACTCAACAGATTCTTGCTTATCTTTCCTTATTTATTGTCTTTTGCTCTTCTCAAAAATATGCAGAATTAGTACTTGCTTGACCAGTGTCATACATTTTACTAACCAGTTACCTGAGATGATGTCTTTGAGAGGGATTCCTGATGCCAGTGGTTTTACAGTTAACTAGCTGTGTTTACACATTGGGTAGCTTTTTTATTCCGAAGTGTTTACTGAATACATTAGGAAATCACTGGAAAAAATAAGGAAAATAAAGCTCTTTCCCATCAGAGACAGTATTGTCTCTGCCTGAGGAGCAGTTACACTGGTTGCATTTTTCTTTGTTGTATCCATAGAGTGCTTCAAAATCACTTTATTTTCTTGAATTTTATTATGTTTGTCCTTTGTCTTAGAAATATCAAGAATTTTGGCTTATCTTACTCTTTGTGTATTCTTTGAAGTATTGAGTATTACATGTCCCAACTGTTGCTCTGCCTAAATGTATAAGAAACCTAATTAAATAAATTACCAAATTTTCACATTTTAAAAAAGTGAAAGCTTTGAAGCTTTATAAAGATGATTCTGTATATTGGGAAATGAGAACTATAATTGTTTGCGAGTCACTGTTAGTATTTTTATTATTTTTCTCTTTTAAGAAACTTCTATAATAGATTAGAATATGTCTGTATACGAGTTGAAACTTTAACTATTTACTGACTGTCCTATCATACTGCCTGTAGTGTTTTGAGGACAACGTGTGGTTAATTATTGTTCCATAAGAAAGCATTTTAAAAATGTGTTTTCTGCAAGGGTGTTAATGACATTGATTCTGCTGAATAACCCCAATCTTCTGTTTGCACAGAGAACTTTCTAAGTTGACTCAAGGAAATGTCATGAAATTAAAAATCTGTCTATAAATGGTATCTCTGAATTTAATGTAATCTAGCTTTTATCTGTAGTGTTAAAAAACTTCTATGATTACTTTTTGCTTTCAGCTAGGATCTGAAAAAGCTAATTGCTAAGTGTAAATGTTATACATATAATGATTAATTTAATATTTTTGTCTATTTGTTAATGAATTAAGCTGTCAAAGATAAAGAGAAACAACATATGTTTTATTCATATAAAGTAAGGGAAGCTATTTTATAATTACTTGGTATAATATCTGTGAAAAAGTTATCATACTTTGGCTTGGAGGCTGGAAAGCCTTAAGCAGCCCAGCCAGATGTTTAGGAGTAACAGTCTAAGGACATCTCCCTTTTCCTCCATCCCCAAGCAGGCACATCGCTTAGAAGTCATAAATGCATTTATTGTGACAAACGGATTTGGAGCATTCAGTTAATATTTTATATTTTCTTTGCAAATATTGAGGCCAGGGAAAAAACCCACGTTTCTAAGCCTTCTCCTCTCCCCATGGAAATCAAAACAACCCCGTGAATGCATGGCCATAATTCTAAGCACCGAGGCAAACCAGAGCCCTGAGACGCCACAATTAATAAAACTGATCTAGACAATGCAATCGGAGATCTTCAACACTTGGTCATCTAAATGGACCAGTTGGCAGCTTGAAAACCTCTGATTGCTTTATAGTGTCATGAGATGGGTATTTATATACCCATTTATGTGCCATCAGATGGGTATATCCTTGCAAATGTTAAAGCAGTAGTATGGCAAGGTTTATAGATGGGCATGATTTCTCTTATTATATATTGCTTGGCCCTTCCCCCTGCCTCCCCCAGGGACTAGTTTATTTCCCTCATCCCTCTCCTTCTATTGTCTTCTCTTCAGCCATTCCCTTCCTTGCAGATACTGTATTTTTCCCCTTTCCCCCTTACTTGGAAGTTGTATTTAGTTTTCAAAACTGCTGTTTTTGTTTCAGACCTGAAGATGACATTGTGTGGCAAAAATTTTTCAATGTGTCACAGTGGGTCAAACAGCTTGTCAAAGTATCCCCTATGAACAGACTTGTTAGAATGTAATATTCTATCAGTATCCTAAACTATTAAACAATTCCAGAAGTTCTGAATATGATCTTAAGATCTGTGATCTTAAGAAGAATGTAATTTATTTTGATGAGCCACAAAACTGTTGACACATTAAAAATACCCAAACCAAATAAAAGCTCTGTAGAAATAATTTCCTCCATCACAAGAGCAGAATATATTCTTCAACATAAAAAAGGGGAGAGGAGAAAGAGGTTACCATACATAGAAAGAAAGTATTTTATAGCACATTGATGCTGCTGGTCTTTCAATTGGCATAAAGTCCTGCAATCAGTATGGTTTGGAGATTTTGAAAAGAAACTGGTTTTATTTTATAACTTCTAAAAAACCATGGAAACCCAGATATTATTTCAGTTTCTATAATAATCATTCTTAATCATTTGCTTAGCAAAACAATTTATTAAGCAATGAAGGATAACGAACCATAAAGTTTTAATTTGCCTTTTTTAATTGAGTTGTTAATTAGTACCCCTCCACAGTTGGTAACTCCCAACTTGCTTTTTGTTGCTTTTGTATCCAAGACACTTTAAGGAACCTAATCTATCTTGGTTATTCCAAAAAGACACTTCCATGAATCAAATCAATAGGTGATTATGTTCTAGCTGTGCTGGGGCTTCTGTGAGTGCATATTAATTATGTCAGTGGTTAATGATCAGGCAAGAAATATGTGAATGCCAGCAATGATTGTTTAGCAGAAATGGAAGAAATATCCCATGTTCTCTGAAATGTTAAGTCCTGCCTCCTCACTCAGGGTAGAAACTTAGCGTCACATTATCCTATAAGGGCCCTGGCAAAGGCTTTGTTTGATATTTTTTATGTATGAGCACTGTTGAGGTTTTGTTATCCAGAACAATAAATATCAATGCATGTATTGCATCAGGCTGCAAACATTGTTCATAAATTTTATTTTACTGCTATCTTAAATTGTAGATTTTGCTCCTAATTAAGAATTTAAACCAAGAGCTCTCATTTCCTTCTTTCATAAGCTGCACAGAGCTAAAACCCCAGGTTATTGGGTCATGCAAACTGTTTGAATGGAAATACCAAAACAAGAGTTAAATGTGATTGAATTGCCTGTAAAATATGTACAGTCTAGAATTGAGTGTTGTATTCCCTTTGACTGCTGGGATGCAGGACTAAGCCCTCAAGCAGAGCTTATTCACTAAGAAACAATTTGGATTTAGTCCTACTCTTTGCCTTTTCTGTATTGCAGCATAGACCAGTTTCCTAAAGAAATGGCTGGTATAACAGAGGATGGATGATGATGCTGTGCTAATTTACTTACTTAAAATAGTACAGGTTAATTTAATAGAAAAGTATTCAGCAGCAATTTGCAGCATCTGAAATTCAGTTAAATGCCTTTTGGGCTATTCAGAATAAGCACGTGTTTAAACAACAAGAAAAGGCACATCTGGAAATGATAGTAGCGTGATCATGAATTAGTTATATTTTAATAATCATATATATTTTTATATAAATGTAGAGAAACCGTAGTTGGTCACCGTTGTCTGAAGGGAAAATCTCCGCTAGAGTTTATATTTATTTATATTTTTTCTTTATCCAAAGCCAGTTCCTAATGGGAAAGGTGCAGGGGATAGGAGAGGTTGTAGGAAGGAATTATTTGCAGTTCCTCAGCCTCTAAAGACCTTTCAGCTCTATCTAAACTTTCACATAATCTAAGGCAGCAGCAGATGACTAATTTACAGCATCAGGTTATGGTACCTAAGGGAACATATGCCAAGCATGAATTGATAAGACAGACTGGTGAATTATGAGAGACAGATTGATTTATATGCCAAATCTCAACTTTTTTAATTGAAGGCATTCCTTCCTGTCACTTGGATGTCAGTTGCTTTAGATGGGCCTAGTGCAGGAGAGTGTCAGGTTTAAACTTTAAAATTATATAGCTCTTAACTGTGTAGGCATTCTTAGTTCACATACATACACATGCACATACATGTGGAGAAGATATTTGGACAGTCTGTAAATATGTTGGCTGTTTAAAAAGCTTCAGCAGTTAACCACGGTAATGGGTTTGGTGTCATTTGGGTTTGATTTTTATCATGCAAGAAATAGCCTCTCTCTGTTTAAATGGTGATGGCTGCTCAGTGTTGTATTTTCAGATGGCTAATACAGAGAAGGTGCATGCTGAGGACATGCTGACTTAGATGTCATATTATTTAAATCCTGGAAACAAATGAAAGAAAATGCTAGGAAACAAATTTGCTCTCATTTTAATAAAAACAGAAACTTAGACATTGACATGTTCCCATTTGCAAGGTAGAATATTCTTACAATTCTCAGAATCATATTGGTATTAGTGAGCGATCATAGCATTAACTGATTTCCTGAGATGCTTTGTTGTCAAGAAATTACTTTCCTGCTCAGTGAGCTTCATCTCTGTATTTTGGCATGTCCTAACTATTTGCATTTCCTCCCTAACTTTGAATGCTCTCAGAGTCCAATCTCTCTAGCCCTTCCCCACCAAGGGGATCTCTGCACGGCTTTATAAGCAGTATATTGGCTTAAAATGTTGTTATGCCATAGAAGCAACTAAGATGCTGGTCCTTGTCTCATTTGGAGGGCTTACGTGTTGTTTGTCACTGTAGAAGTGTGGCTGAAGATGCGAGACCCTGGTTGTGAACCAACCCAGTAGGTTTCTGCACGTTCCTTGCCTTACGTGTCCTCTGGCCTGGCAGCTGGGTGAGTGTCCCATGAGAGCATGGGGCTGGCAGGACAGGGACTGAGCATCTGTACCAAATTACAAGCTGAGTGTATATATATAGAGAGAGAGTGAGTCAGGCAGTTGGTGCAGGAGAGCACCACAGGACAAAGCCCACTCCTCAGTGTTTATAGAAGCTTCCAGGCTACTACTTATATTTTACACTGTGTCTGTCAGCCGTTTTCTGCAGCAACTTTATCAACACAGCTGGAGTTCAGGTGGAAGGATAATGCATTTGAAATGCACAAAACACAGTGGAAAGACAGGCACATTCTCCTAGTTGTGCTTCATGTTTCCTTATTATGGAGATGTCTATAGCAACATCTGTTGCTAATTTTATGGGATAATTTTAAGTGTGTGTCCCAGCCTTCCTTGTACAACACTGCCTGGGTCCTTAAAGTTTGTGTTACCTTAAACCTCAGGTGATTTTAGTGGAACGAATGTTCTCTGCACTGTACTGGAGGCAGTCTGGTAAAGGAGTTTAGAATCAATACTAATGAAATGTACATTACAGGAGCAACTAAAAAGTAGTTTTCATGATTCTGTTACACAAAATGATTTATAAATGCAAAATTTGATTAAAACATTTACATTCCTTTAGTCATGAAGGAAGCATTCACGATATTGATGCAATATAAATTAAATCTCCTTCTGAGCTTTGTAAGGACTTTTTTCTTACTACTGCTACTTTACTTTTGTGGAAGGAATTTGGTTGGGGTTTTTGTTCCAGAAGTGTAATGAACTCTCTTGGTTAGTGCTTGCACCTGGCATGAATATAGAGGTAGGCTATATAGTTCTTCCTCAAGCATCTCTTAATAGGAAGTAACCCAGTAAGACTATTAAAAGCATAATGAAAACCTCAGTCACTTTCCCATCAGTTTTCAGAGCTGTAAGTGGCTTCTAATTTGCACAAGATTGGAATCGCATTGAAGAATTACAGTAACTAAGCGAAACACTCACTGGTTTTGCAATTTTCTGATAGCATTCCTTGTAATTTCTTGTAATGCATTTGTAGCTAAGTACAATGACAAATGTCAAGGCTCATTGTACTAGTTTTACGCACATCAGCACTAGACTGGGAGATGTAATGTCAGCTTCTGTCTTGGGAAAAGCTGGTATAACTCCTGGATGCTTTTCCATTGCTGGTTATTTTATAGAAAGAATCATTTTTCATAGGTGGGAGAGGAGTGGAGAAAATAATTGTGATACGAAACCCAAAAGGACACATGGTTCTCCCCTTTCCTGATATTTTTTATTACTTTAAGGTGGTTTGGGGGTTTTTGGTGGTTTTGGTCTTTTTGGTTGGTTTGTTCTGTAGAAAATTCAACAATAAAAAGTAAGCCTGAGAGGCCTGTTAAAAACTTAGTTTGACGTGAGCAAAGGAATTTTGGATATCCATTAGGTATTTCCCATTACAAACTACAGAGAGCTAGAGGTTATTATTAAAGCAAGAACATACATATTTTTAAGCTAGCATGTGTAGCCTGCTCCCTTGAATTACTTTGAATAGTGCAAGAGTAGACTATAATAATATCCTCATAAGAATGTGGTAACAAACGCTGATCTGCATTTGAGATAAATACAAATGAGTAATTCAGTGAAAATACAACCCAAATACAGTTTAATAAATGCTTGAAAAAGTGATTATATGCAATGCAGTTTATCTGAAGTAAATAAAAAGAAGTCTTGCTGTTGATCTCTGTTACTCTCCTGCAACGCATTTTGCCTATTACATAAAGCTGAAGGAAGGTTAATGTGAGTGTGAACAAAGATTTATGAACATGGATAATTGCTTGAAGCTGATTTTTCTCTGCTCTTGCAGTTGTATTACTCAGATGGAAGCAACTATATTGATTACAGCAGTGTGGGGGAAAAAAAGAAAGGAAAAAATCATTCCCTTTCTTTTTTGTAAACCTCTAATAACTTCAGAGTTATGTGTTTAGAGACTGGTCAAAGAGAGAAGCCTTAATTAAAACAGCGTTCAGTAGATTTGATCTGGTTGAGTTAGTTAACACTGTGCTGAATGACAGGTGACTGAAAAAAATACCTGAACTTTTCTTGCTGCTGTTGTTGTTTATTCTCTGATGTGTTTGATCCGTGTGGGATACTCCTATAGCCTGTCCCCACTGTCTTCTCCCAGGGTTAATACTCCACTTCAGAAGTTACTTATGGCCTTATGTCACTCATTTTCATCACTTGAGTTGTCTCCCTATTTTGACCTAGTCATCCCCCTCTTAAGAACTATATGAAGAATAGTAGGCTCAGTTTTATAACTAATGAGATTAATAGATTGATGTCCATTTTGATAGACAGTTGAGTTGCCTCTGTGTGTGACATAATTCATGTGTGATATATAGCACAATTTGTTGGGTAAATATATATGCTATATGTGATATATTTACTGTGAGAAGATAATTTTACCGGTTAAACAAAAGTAAGCAGTATTGCCATTTTCTCAGCTAAGGTCTGGCTAGTAAAAATTACAGAAAACACTATTTTTGTACTTAAAATAAATTAGGTATTATTCATCATTGTGAAAAGGCAAATCTCTTTAAGATGAGAAAAGAAAAAAGAAAGGAATTTTTATGTGACCTTTAGAAACATGTCAAATCTCTCTCTCTCCAGCATTCTTGCTGCTTGAGGAAAAAGCCTTATCCTTGTTAGTTATTATTCTCCACAGTATTGATTAAAAATATAAGTCTATTGCAATATTGTCTGGTCAGAATTTTTTTTCTCACCGATACTTGAGAGAATTCGCAAGTACAATGGGTTAGAATGTCTGGTTTCTGTTAAATCTGTTCTTACAGCTAAAGAGCATTAATTTTGAATTTTATGAGCAATGGGTTTAATTTTTAGTTAGCTATACAATTCAATCATTCACCAGCAAAATTACAAGCATGGGCTTGGTTATTATGATAAGAACTAGAATGATTTTTTCTGATGCCTTTCTTCTGGGAAAGCTCTATTTTGGAATATATCGTTTGTGAGCAAAATGCTTCTGTAACAATGGTTTAGCTTTTCTATGCAGGCAAACGAATGTAGCTTTTGAAGTAGACGGGTTGCATGTAATGTCATGTAATTTCATATTTTTATTCTTTTTAAAATAACTTTAAATATTTTTTTTAATTTGCTGTATATTGTGTGTATCTGACAATTATAGGGTTATAGAAATTAAGTCTAAAAATACTGTGATGTGTCTGAATTGTTTTTAGACTGTAAAGCATAGTACAGAAAGGAACACGGAACAAGTTCAGAAGTCACGTTGTGAATTTTGCAAGGCGTGCTGAAACATGTCGTGATTTGAGGAATGTTCATATTAACCACAATCGTTCTCTTGTAACCTCTGAAACACACTGGTATAGATCTTCATCAGGCTGGGTCATTTTGCAGAATTGTGCCTGTTTTTTCCATACAAGGACAAAGCAAAAGGTATGCGTTTAGGTAATTATTAGATGCATTAAAAACAACATTGGGGAAAAAAAAACCCTCGTATTTTTTAATTTTCTAGCTAATATAAAAAAAATTGAAGCTGTCATCAAGTTGCAGAAAGGAAAACAGAAATTGAAACAAAGCCATTTGTAGTGTACTTGTATATAGATCTCACTGGCTAGTAAAATTATTAGCTGCTTCAGCTGATTCTTGGTGAAACAATGCTCGTCTTAAGCATATTTGATGTCAATAGGGCATGTATGTTTCTTGAATGACATTTGAAATGAGTAGCTTTAAATAAAATACAAAGCAATTGCTAATTCTTTGTTTCAACCACACTCAGTATGGAGATATAATTAAAATAATACAGTTAATAGTTTGGTAATCTAGTATTCCAAATTATGGAGAAGAATGTTGTGGCAGGTTAAGAAGTCGTTGGGCTTCAGATTGGGTTTCAAAACAATTATGCTTTGTTGGTGAAAGTGCCTAGGACTCTAAACCTGGACTGGACACACCTCCAGTATTTGAAGATCCCATGGAGACTTGGACAGTTCAACACCAGACCCAGAACTTTTGGCTCCAAAGCTGAGACTGCTGCCCCCTCAGCCAGGCCCTGCAGGGGCTTCATGGCACAGCTCAGGGCTCTGTACGTTTTTAAAAATAATTTGGTGAAGAATCCCATCACTCTCCCTCCGTGTGCTCGGTGCCAGAAGCTCTCCTCTCTCCACACTGAAATGGGCACAGCAGCAATGGAACTTGACCTCCCACTACCTACCCAGTATGTTTTGTCAAATGAAAAGTTAGATAAGCCACAAACTCTGTACAGTTTTATGTCTTTTGTGTTTCCAAGGGTGCTCGCTCTGTTACTGATGGCTGTGGTCTGCACTGAGGTAATTTTTCATTTCCTGCTGATCTGATTTGCACTTGAATAAGCACAAGGGCTGATTTAAATGTGAAGACCATGTGGTCAGCAGGAAAGGCAGCGAGTGATGCCAGGGCAAGGAACAGGGGAGATGAAATAAGCAGAGGGGAGGTGGTTGATAGATGGTTCCCACCTCAATCAGACAGTACAGTAGTTGTGCGAGTTGGATCAGAGAAAACATGCTGAGTGATGACAAACTGTCTCCTTGCCTGGCGTTCTTAGGTCAAAACTGCAGTGCTTCTTAAAAAGAGCTTTAGCCCTTTGTTTACATAGCATATGGAGTTTTTATTTATTAACATTGAGCCATGCTTTATCTAACCTTACTGAAAACAACTGATCCAGAAATGAAATGGTTTTTTACTTCCTCGGTAATACCTCATGTTATGCATTCCTTGGGACTCCTTTTTTCAACCTTGGGAAAAAGAAAGTGCAAGTTACTGCTAACAAACTTTGATACGTATTCCATGGCATTGTAGAGTTTAAATATGTATTTAAAAAAAAAATAAAAAATTGGTGCAGTTTTGGAGTTTGATAATGTAATCAGCTTTCAGTAATTTTTTTTCCTGCTCAGTGATTCACATGCCATGAAATTTTTTCATTAAACCACTCGAAGGGTCACCAAGCAGAGAATATAAAGGACCCCAGATACCTCTTCAGCATAATCAGTTCACTTCAAATTGGCTGCTGGCCATAATTTTACTGTGTAGATTGTTTAAATGGACCACTGGATTTTTTTATCATCTATTGTTTTAGAAAATTAGTAAAACGGGAACAAATACTTAGATGGTGCATGGGACATAATTCTTTAAGGTGATGCTATAGTTTCAGGTTATATCACTGCCATGAATTTGAGGGAGTATGCAGTAATGGTAAGCTTGCATAAATTAAGCGTTTTAGACTTCTGTAGCATGCATATAATAAATTTTGCATGCTCACTAGTTTTGGTAATATCAGTATGGCATAGTACAGTCCACAGGGGTGAACCTAAGCCCCAGTTGGAGAGAGAGGGAGGCTGGTCAAGCATCTGTCTGATTGCTGCTATGGAATATGCTGCAAAGCGTTGGCAGTGCTACTGCAGGGGCATAGGCATATTTGGTCTAATTAATTACAGTTGTTAAAGAGCTGTAGTATGAAGGGTATGTTTGCAGTTTCTCTGGTCTTTCATTTTATTTCTGACTAGAGCTGCTCTTTGCAACCGCAAAGATACTGGGCAAAGTACAGTCTTACACTTCTTTCCTACTTTGGGCCCTGCAATTTAAATATGGGCTTAAATTTTTGGTTTGGGGTTTTAGGAGGTGGGTGGAAAGCTATTTAGTGAAACAAATGAGGAACTTTCATCTAGTTGACTGAATATCAGCTCACTAATGAACTGCTGTTGTGAAATATGTATAGCCATTACTTTGCTGTCTAAATTATCCTCACTTTCAAGTCTTATTTAAATTCTTAATAACCTTTATTAGATGGAGGAGAAAAGATTCCACCCGGAAGCCTTCAACCTCCATCAAAACTGATAGAATACACTAATAAAATCGTGCCATATTAAAAGCGAGAATTATAATGTAGTATAATATTCTCTAAGATAAGCTAATGGAATAAATTAATTAGTAGTGTATTTGATAATTAATTTGCAGGAAAAGTAATCTGAAAGCTGATATTTAAAATTTTTATTGTCTCTAGTTTTCTTCATCAGACTGTACCTAGAGAAATATTGAACGGCCACTGAAATTCCTGGAGGAGCATTTGTTTCACGGTGAATCAGGAATGCTGCCATCATTCAGGAGACAGCTTTGAGCGTGAGATTAAAGTCAAATCAGCTCAAGTTCAGGTCAAAATTTAGGGGTCTTCCTGGAGTGGTCATGCTTGTATCTATGGTCTAGATAACTTAGTGGAAGAAGTTCTTTCCTGTGGCAGGTCAGGAATCTAATTACCTCAGAAACATTACTACAGGAGCTTAACTGAAAATTGCCATGTAATGCGTGGCATTTGTGGCTTTTTCTTTTAAATTATGTCTACTGGATGAACAATATAATCTTTGTGGTCTTAAACGTCCATAACTAACCAGATCATATATTTACTGTGTTACTATAGAAAATAGATCCCAGAAAATTTCTCTTCAGAGTATCAACCTGAAAGAGGCACTATACATAGTGTAGATACATAGTTTTCTACATAGGTAGTTTTGAATCCTACAATTGAAAGAAAACAAAGAAAACAACGCCTTTCTTAGAAAATAGGGAGAGAATTTGGTTTTAAGAAATTAATAGGAAAAGTAAATGGTGAGAAATAGTTTATTTTTCATAACACATTCACTTTTTTTTATCTGGCATCTTGTTTATTCCTCTACTGACTTTTCAGGTCTCAGTTCTGACCTCCGATGTTTACTTGCATCGTAGCCATCCAGCAAAGTAACCTCTTAGCGGTCCGTTTCATAGTTTCTGCGTTGCTCAATACAGCATTTAAAGCATATGAAAGTATGAGATTAAAAATTAGAGATTTAATGTGGAGAATTGTGAGTTATCTCCTCTTTGAGGAAGGAAGTTATAACCAGAGGAAAAGAGACTGCTTTGCTTCTGCAGCTGAGGAATTTTCAGTCTGTCAGAAAATGAAACTCTACTTCTGGTGCTGTCTTCAGCCCACTCTTTTGCCTTTGTTACAGTGGAATCAGGTTGTTAGGATAGAATTTGTGTGTGCCTGTGCAGTTGCAAAGTGATTACTTTGTAGCTGTACACTATGTAACCAGATGCAAGGGTTTCCTTTGGGAGTTGTCACCAGTAGGTAACATGCTGACTGAGAGAGACTATTTCTTATTAGCACAAAGGAGCATGGAAGTTTGAAAGGTTAAAGCAGAGAAGCCTGTGTATGTGTGAGACCAAAAGCTTAGACAGGATTGTGGAAGGAGGGCAAACAAACATAAGACTGAGGGTAAACCTTTGCGTTTAATGACAACTGCTGTTTTTAAGTATTTGGGATTTTTTTTTTTTTTATTGGAACCTATTGACTTGCCTAGGTTCTTTCATGTAAAAGTTCTCCAGAGTTGATTTAACTCCTAATTATCCTTTACCAAACAATGAAAAAGTGAAAAGACACATTAAGTCACTCAGAAATAGTAATATTCCCTGTGTTCTTCAGAAGGAAGTAAGTCTCTGAAGTGTCCCCAAGTAGTGTTTATTTCCTCTTGATTTTGTCTATTTCTGTCTGTGTGCCTTAAAATCAAACATGAAGAGCTTTATTTGAAAATTCTGGATGATGCTTAAACGGAACTGGTATTTCCTGAGTAGCATGGACACAGCAAGCGTTGTTGTTGCAGTACTGGTGGAGCTGTGCTCTTGGGAAATACTTCTGTTGCAGAGCAGCTGTGTTGCAGGGTAAGGATGCTCAGCAGTTGTGGATGCTGAAGGTCATAGTGCGTTTTGTAAAAATGCTGGGAGTTGGTTTTCATGAACTAAGAGTGTTGGGCTGCAGTTCACACCTCCTTCCGTTGTGAAATGCTCTGTTAAACGATCCAATTGTGAAATTTACGGTAGCTGTGTTTTGCTTTATTATGGAGAGCAATTCAGAAGTGTACCCTTCCTGAGGCAGTGGGATCTGCAGGTTCTGTAGGTTAAACAGCCCTGTTTCTCTTGTGAGAAAACTGATGAGACTGCTTTCTCAAGGGTTCTGCAAGTGGCAAATACTCACTTAGGTTCAAAACCTGTACAGAGCTTAGAATTTTTTTTGTGCATGCTGTTGAACGTTATACATATTAATGAAATTGCTCTTCGTAGTGGTTGTGTTTGTCAAGTTGTTTGGTCGATTAAAAATTATGTTAAAAAGGAGAGAAACTAGGGTTTTTTTAAAAGCCTTGCTAAAAATGAAAAATGGCATTTTGAAGTTATTGTAATCTCTTTTTGGCATCAGATGCTTTTTGTAAGGGCTGGTGTAACCTTTCAAATTATACAAACCCCGTTTGCAGTTTTGGAAAGTGCGTAAGAACAACAATTGTGCCCTCTGCTGGATCTAGTTTTTAACTTGCTCTCTTCCTTGGGGCTGGCGGTGGCTTTCTTTTTCTTTTGTTGCTTTCTTTTTTTTTCTTCTTTGAGGAAAAAAAAAAATTACGAGGAGGAATTGAAGTATCATGACATAGAACAAGAGATGAATTAATTAAACTTTATTAATTTAAATTCAAACCAAAATACTATACAGGTGTCCTTGGGCACGCCGTTGTGGATTGAATGTTACTAAAGCACACTTCTCTTCAGAGCAATGGTGCATTTACTTGTGTGTTACTGTAAGACGTCTCAATTTTAACAAAGCTTTTTGATTTACTTTTACTGAAATGGAGAATTGTCTTAAAGCCTGATAGAACAAGCACATGTCAGCAATTTTTATTGTTATAAATGGTTGAAATATACACTAAATCTTACATAAATTAAAAGGATGCATAAATTTAAGGTTGTAAATCGCAAAGTTTCCGGCAATGTAAAAGAGTTGAACTTCAGCCCCGGGAGGTGGGTTTGGGGTGAGGAGGAGGAGGATGAAGAGTGGTTTGTAAGGCTCAGACGCAATACGTTGGTGGTTTTAATTTTCTTTTCACTTTTCTTTATCAAAAGCTTCCGATGTATTAGTGAAATAAAAATTACTTTAAGAAAACCCTCACAAACCCAATCAGGTAAAGTAATGGGATTTCCATGTTTTTTGTAGTGGGATGGCTATGGCAAAGGGAAGCATAAGTTTAAGCCGCCCCTACTGGTGGTGGGTCGGCCGCGGCCAAACTGCCCAGGGCCCACTGGGTGCCCCCCATCCCCCCTCTCCCCCCGCCCCGGCCTGGGCGTCTGCGGGGCCTGGGGCTCCTCTGCCTCACACCCCGGCTCCCCTCCTCACCTTCCCGCTCTCTCCCTTCCCTCCTCTGGTCTCCCTCCGGTGGATTTTGCCCTTCCTGAACTGTGTTTCCCCCAGGCCTCGCTGAGGGGCTCAGCTCTGCCCTGCCCTGGGGCACCCAGAACCGGCTGGAACCGGCTGGAACCGGCGGAGGCCTCTCCTCAGAGAGCCCCCCGGCCCTGCCAGCGCCTGGGCACGGACACCTCCACAGTCACATACAGTAAAACCAGGTAGTTTCCTTCAACTCTTTTTTCTCTAAAACCTTTAAAATTATTTATTCTTTGGATTCTCTTTAAATATTACATGCAAGCATGTATAAATGACAGTCAAGGAATGCAGGTGAACTGTGCTCAGTCTTAAGAAACAGCGGGGCGGATTTCATTTGATAAAGCAAGTGGCAGTTTGGGGGAGCATTATTAATTTTTATGTGGGTTACACTTTTTAGGCTCAATTTTGAGCACTTGTGAATTCCTGGTACTTGTGAAAACTGTATGTATATCCCCATTTTTTTAATTTTTTTAAGAATGGCGGGCTAGCTTAATAAACTCCATTGGTAATCGTGGTTTAATTCTTCCGTGTACTCTGTGCTGCTCGGTTTTATTGCTGGAGTTATTTTTATGAGAAATCCATACCTATTCTCCTTTTGCTAGTGGTTTAATCGGGGGGAGTTCTGCCTCCCCCTCCAGCTGTCAGTACTGCAGACTCAGCCCGGGAGCTGAAAATCTTTTTATTCCTCACTAGCAATAAAAGTTCAGCACATCAAATTATCTCCCCATTTATTACTGTGCCACCTCATCAAAAGGCTACTGCGGGAAAATTTGTGAGAAGTGATATATCCTGCAGATATAACTGAGCCAAGACATAACCAAGGGTCTCTTAAAATAAAACATGTTACTCTCAGCTGGGTCTGTTCTCTTCTCTGTTTTGTCCTATTGCTCACCTTCCCCCCAAAATTGTCCTTCATTTTCTTTTTCCCCTGGGCCTTTCTGTCACTCTATTCCTCTTTTTCCCTTAGTCAGTTTAGAACAGGCATCTACAAGTAGTTCCCCAGTTTGATCAATGCACCTTCCCCATCTTGCTTTCTTGATCATCTTGTTTTTTGCAAAAAAAGGCCTTTTATTGAATTAAGTAGGGAAGGTACGTTACTGCCTTATTTTGGGCAGCGCTGTAAATCATAAGCCCTGAATAGAGCTGTCCTGTCACAATGTGCTTTTTTTCCAGCAGCGGGTAGCTTTTGGGACAGACTGGCCAGGAACTGATTGAAATGCATGTTTGGTAGCGTATGTTTCTTGAATCTGTTTTTTTCTGAGAAATGCTGAACCACGCATGCATAGCTGGAGCAGGCTACATTTGTACACCCAGCTACAGGCTGGGGAAGTGGGCGGAAGCAGATGTAGTCTGAAAAGCTGTAGAAATTTGATGTCTTGTGAGTTCCTTAAGGCACAGTTGAAGAAATGTGGCTGTGTCAGAGAGATGTGAGATGTAATGAAATGCTGCCTCGTGGATTCAGGCTCACTGAATTTTGTGCATTACTGGAGATCTTTTGTCTCAAAGAAATAGGTTACTTCTGTTCAGCTTGTTGGAGATATGTTGGCTATGTGAGAAAAAAAGCAAAGCTTGAAATAGGATCCTTTGGTTCTCCTTGGGGCATAGGGTAATAGACGTTACTGAGCTTGTCCTGGAATGCAGTTTTAGGGAACTACTTTTAGGAACTGCTCTCTGTAGTCTTGTCGTCGTCTCTTTGAATCATTGGCCGCAGCCTTTGATGTAAATACCTATCCTAATACACTCAAAGATATAAAACAGCACTGAGATAGCATAGCACTTCCAGATTTTTGGAAGTGTTTGCCTCACTAATTCCATTTAAGTTTTCATTAGGATTTCTTCTTGAGTATCCCAGTCAATGAACTTTGTTTATGGTAGTGGTTGTGTATCCTTTGGTTTTGGTATTAAAGTTGAAGAACAATCACTGTTGTTAAGAAACTTTTGCTGTTATTTATGGGTAATATTTTTTTTTTATGTGTTTGGAGAACAGGTTTGGGTACATTTTTATCAGAATTTTTTTTTCATCTTCAGGGATTGTAAAATTTATTTCTTTTTACCACGAATTATTAATACTTGAAACTGGTGAGATGGGAAACAAATGTAATGAAGTGTACAGAATACTGAACCATTGATACAGTTTTAACTGTCAGTAAACAGGGATGTTGTAACTATTTTGAGAAATTAGGCATCTAAATGAAGATTTACACTGAAGCCTCGCTTTTACTATGGAACCACCTATCTTTAAGTCTACTGTTAATAGAAATTGCAGTGAACAAAGTAGTGGCCTTTATCGTAGCCAAAATTGCCGCCTGCTGTTCCTTCAACTCTTAGGACTCCAGGGTTTGTATCTCTTACCCTTGACTAGAAGACTGCCTTCCTCTTCCACTTTGTGTCATAATCTTTCCTAATGCTTGCTTTTTAATAAGGCAGGGTTACTTGGAACAAGTTACGCATTTGTACTCATTTCAGATACATTTTTAAAAGTATGAAAGGGTTTGTTTTCAGCTTTGGAAAGATTTATCATAACGTATTGTATGTTGTTAAAATTTGTTATATACGTGCCCTAAAATATTTCTAATTAAGTGTGAAAATGTAAGCAACGGAGTAAATTCTGTCTGATATGTTTATATTCTTTGCCTCGTTTTGCTTTTACAGAAGTAGGCAATTAAAGCATTTGTATATATTACATTACAGTGGAGTAAAAATTGGATTTGCATATGGTGTTTTGTCATCTTTCATCTTTAAACCATATTCCTGCTTATCAATTGGTTTTATGATTTTAATTTCAGGTTATCTCTATTTATGCTGCTGTGTGCCTGACATACAAAGCAGCCTGAATTCCTACTACCCTGGCATTGTGATAACACACTTGATAAAAATTTGAGAGAACATACGTAGCATTTTTAAATAGTCTCAATTTTTCTGCTTCTACATACATAAAATCTACCTCTTGCAATAAATAATTAACTGTATATTCTCTAGCTAAATGTTGTAGATGTGGCATATTGCTTATGGCATTTATTGCAAGCTGTTCAGCAGATCAATACGTTAGAAATAAAACCAGAAATTGCACATATTATATCATGCTCATGGAGCCTTTTATCTTGGATTAAGTTTGGATCTACTGTATGATGCAAGAGTGTTAACGTACAGTGCTGTGGCCCTTTACCGACGTGACTTCTGTTTATTGATTAACTTTCTTGTAGTGAATGGTAGGTTATCCACAGAAATCAAGGAACAATAATTGTTAACTGTTTGTGGGAATTTTCTTGTGTTCTCCTCATTTAGGGAAGGTACATCAGAAAACAGCTGTTAAATAAGAGCATACATTTCAAGTTAAGTGTATGTTCTACAGACCTGGTACTTCTCTGTTTGTGGTGATGTGTACAGGCTTCTTGATACGTGCAGGACATGAAGTAATGACTTGTATAATAGATTGAACTGATGTTGAACAAAAATTTGCCTCTGGAAAATGGAAGAATTCAGGCCATTTGGAGCTTAATCGTGACTGCTGTTCTGGCACTGATTTTTCTGCAGCGACCTTTTGCGGTACGGTTCAGGATGCAAGAAGCTTCAAGTTACTTTTGTTCCACCTGAAAAATGTTTGAAACACCAGAGAAGCATTTATGAGATATTTAAGCTTGTTTCTGAGTTTCTCTTGAAAACTTCTGTTCTCAAAACATGGTTTGGGTTTTTTTTTCTGAAAAAAAATGATTAATTCAAATATCATTCTGATCTTTTAGAGACTGATGTGGTATAAGATAGTGGATGACAGAAACAATATAATGAAGTGTATGTTTCAATAACATTTTGGAAATTATTTGGTAAAAGGTGTAAATTAAAACCCAAGCATAGGGCTCTTTTCTTAATGCATATAAATATGAAATTAGTTATGATGGTTAGGAAAAAGCAAAAGTCAACACATAAAGTGAGCAGTTGACTTTTTTGATGAATGGTAAATCTTAATTATTAGTTGTGTTTTTTTCAAAAATTGTGCTATATTTATTTCTTTCAGTTAATTTCTGTGATACTGTTTGGTTTAGCAGTTTAAGCTCAAGGAATGATAGCAGCTCCTTACCTACATCGTATGTTTGAATGTACTTACACAGTCTGTGAGAGAAGGATTGAAATCACTGCATCTGGGACTGTCATGGCCTTGGGGCACGTACTGTCAGTTCAACTAGTTTTTCAATTAAAAAAAAATAAAAATTGAATGGACCTGTTAGATCCTGGTTTACAATCAGAGGAGACATCTTAAAATTAACCACTATTTTACAGTTTTTCTTGTCACAATCAGTGAGTCAGAGTTCTATAGTTTCTGTTTGCTGACCTCTTTGTACTATTACATTCATGTGGATACATATAAAAGTAAATCACTTGGACCCATCAATAAACCCATTTATTACAATAGCTTCATTTCATACTAAGGTAAGTAGGATTTTATGTAGGGTCATATGAAAAGTATTTTCTTTTGCCTTACAGTTAGGCAAACTAGGTAAATTCCTTGGTGTGACTACTTACATGCCAGTGAAAGCAAGATACTCAAAATTTGTCTTATTCCATGTCTACCGTTGCCATCAGGATTTTCAGATTAAGCCCAAAGAGCTTAATATTAGTAATAAGTAGGAGGAAGCCTGTGCCAAGATCCAGGGACTTTTGACTAACTCTTGAAGTGTGTTATAAAATGTGTTTAAGAGGTTTGCAAAGTTGCACAAATTGGAATAAACCCACTGCAAGGTGAGAATTCTCAGATCAAATTACCTCAGCAGTAGAACTAAGACAGCGAAGTGCCATAGACCTCCCTAATCCCAAACCCAATAATTCTGTTCCCAAATTTTTGGTCCTGTATTAAGTGAAAAATTAACGGGAGTGTGTTTTGCAGTTTCTCAGAGTTAGTATAAGAATTGGGAAAATCCTTTAACTTAGTCGTGTGTTTGCACAGGTTCATGGTCATGAGCAACTCCATGATCTCTTTTCATGTGCACTGGTAAGATGAATTTTTAGTGGAGACAGATAACAAGGAGATTTTTCGAAGTGATAGCCTTGTCATGCACTGAAAGCTGTGACCTATTTCATAACATGTTAATTAACGAGGAAGAAGTACAAAACAATGCCTGTTTAATGGAAAGGACAATTTAAACTTTAGTAGAAAGAAATCACTTGCAAAGTAGTAATAAGTAAGAAACGTAGTACAGCATTTCATTTATTGTACCTTATTTCACATCCAGCTGGCCTATCAATTATAACCTGTACTCTACAGATGGTGCAATATATCAGAATTAAGTCAGTCAGTTAGTTTGTTCCCAATTAAGTGCTAATACTCCCAGTGGAGAATATTACCCTGAGTCTGAATTAAGTGCCTGTCTTCTGGCATCCCTTTACGGTCTTATTTTGGCATTTTAAAGAGATGCCCTGTCACGTGGGCCCAAACTTACTCTGGCTTGTTCTTCCAAGTGCTACCTGTGTTACACTCCTTGCTTTTGTTTAGTTAGAGGATTTGATATTGCAGGGGGCTGGGAGTAGATGTATCATGCAAAATTATCTTAGGATAAGTAAGTTGGCACTAAAGTGTTTGTGACTTTACAACATATGTTTAGGTCCATGCATGTACTTGCCATTACAAAATCTGAATGCTTGATAAGCAGCAAGAAACAAGCATCCAACCACTCCTTCCATGGATTAGAAGCTTAATGAACTTGTCTCCCGAGGCTTACTAACATTACAGGGCTTGCTTTCAATGACTTACTAGACAGGTTACTTGAGCTTGTATTTTACCTGCTTCATCTATCCTCTTTTACTTGGTGCTACAAGCCAATTCAGGGTTGCCACTAATAGATTGATATCCAATTCCATTACACTTCTCTCCAGTTTTAGGTTTTAGTCTTTGCCCAGTTAAAGGCTGGTTAATTTTCTGACACCTTTCTTCTCTTACATCTAAATGTCAAGCTGATCGTGGATTTGGTCACTTGATCTAATGGACTTGCTGTCTTCCCTTGTTAGTCTTTAAGGTGACCGTTCATTGAGAGGAACCCCTTTGACAGAATTTGTTTTCAGAAGTGACTCCAGAGATTCCAGGCAATTACATGAGCTTCTGAATATCTTTATTTAGAAGTTTAAAAGACATGCTCTTCCAGTGCTGCTTAAATTACCCTTGTGGATTTGTTGCCACGCTGTGGGAAATCTCCATTATAGTATATTCTCTGAATCGGAGTTATTTCAGCAGTGTCTTAGTTTTGCAGTGACATATAAAAAAAGTTACCAGTTTCAAAGTGTCTGTTCTGAGCCATTTCTTGGCAGCTGCCTCTCCTTTATAATTTATATGACAATGAGATGGAAAAATTGCCATGTAAACTTGTTGGCAGAAGCATCTCTTTGGTACTTTTAGTGCTATCAGGAATTAAAGTTTGGTAATTTGGAATTTACTGAGAATTACTCAGATGTAATTAACATAGTCTCTGACCAAACAGAAGGGAAATGTCAAAAATACGTATTTTTGTGGGTGTGAAATATGCAGTACTGTTTGGGAAAGAAAGTTCGTGTGTATCAAGGGAAAATCGTCATATAGTTCTAGCCCCAGTGTTACATAGGGAAAAAGCATTCCATGGTAAATACTAAAATCTATAATGGATCATAATGCATATGGATTGATATAGATCATAATTCAAGGTTTATTAGACAATTGCAGCTTTACTTTTCAGCACAATTTTGTGTATTCTGTAAGTTCATTCTGCTAAACTTAAAGGGCATTTTTTGGGGCGTTGCTTTGGTTTTTATTTAACTGTTCTGACGGCTTAACATTTTTGAAGCATACCATGGTCATGAAAATAGATGCATTGATTTTGTTTGCATCAAAATAAAATAATATCCTCATTTAGAGTTTTCTTATTAAATATTTTTAAAATAAGCCCAAGTTATCATACGTTGATGCATGTTAAAATTTTTATCTGGCAGATTTTTTACTTTGCTTAGATGTTTTAATTTTGTGGGGGCTTTTTCTTTAGTCCCCCCCCCCCCAAATGGAAGTAGTGTTACATTAGAGCCCAACTCTATTGTAATGCTATAATCTTTTGCATAACTTGTGTTTTAGATGCCATGTTGTGCGTGTCTTTCCAGCATATACTAAGTGAAGTTACTCTTGACGTGAGGATTCAAAGGAGAGCTCATAAATTTGCGCACTGTGGGCAACTAGGGTTTCAGTTTTTGTTATATGATAAATTCGTGGAGTAAAACCAGTAAGTCTTTAGGTAAAACAGGAAGTGGTTTCAGAATGCAAATTGCATGGAACATTTTAGATAGTATTTTTGACTTCTTGAGTATTATATTTTTATAAGTGCTTAGAAACTCATATTTTATTTAAAAGTTCTTGAATGGAGGGGTGTGATTTCACAGGGTTTTTTTTAAGTAGCAGCTTTGCTACACATTGTAAATATATTCAAATATATTTATTTAGACTATGGTAGCTTCTTTTTTGTGCATATTCATGTTTTTTGTTGAGTCCTCAGATAGATATGTGTGACTCTGTGGACTTTGGAAGTGCTTTATTAGAAAGCTAATTATGATGCTATCATTGTCCTATCATGCAAAAAACAGGAGGTAGTTATGAGCTTTCTATAAGGAACATAATGGTAATTATGTGCCAAGGTACAAATTATGTGTCTTGCAAGCCTGTGTCTTCAACATTTCTTAGTAAGCAAAAGGTATTTTTGTAAGCAGTATGGAAAAGGCACTGGTAGAATATCAGTAAATAAGTTACCAGTATCTTGGTTTTCTTGGTTTCAATAGGACATGACTCAAATTTCTATGCAAAGGACTTAATGACTTGACAGAGAGAAAGGCTTGGTATGCTTTTTTCATTGAAAAGAATCAAACAAACTTGCTGATAGCTGCTTGCTGCTTAATAGGTAAAAAATCAGCAGAATTAATATTTGAAATAATTAAAATCTATGCAAATGTTCAATTAAATCTAAATAAAGAAAAATAACAGCTGGAAAATAATTATCTGCATAACCTTGTATTTAAATTGTTTTCTACTTTGCATCATTTTTAATGTTATATGAGAAGTTAGTCACTTCCTTGGCCTTTAGATGAAGCTTATTAAGGAGTGTCATGTCTTAAGTAATACGACAGCTCAAAATCTGGAAATGTGCTCTTCTGTCTCTGTGGCTTGTAACCATGCATGGTGACTACCTTGAGAATTCCATACCCGCAATGCCTGCAGTTTGATGTATCTGCTTGGGTCTGGTAGATATGACCTTGGATTTAGAGGAGCCTTGTGCTGCTGAAGGAGCAGATGGAGCCCAGGCTGGATGTCCCACAGGCTCTGAAGTGGCACTAGGCATTGACGTTTGGACAACTGACCACAACCTTGATGCAATACAGAGTACGTGTCATGCAGTAAGGTCGCTCCAAATGTGTCAAACAAACAGGAAAAGATAATAGGTGCCAAGACAGAAAAACAAATTAGGACGACTGATTAGTTAGGTCCTGAAGGCTGGAAATACTGGTATGAAAGCATGAATGTGACTCCTTTTCATCTTGGTTACAACACTTCAAACGCCCCACACACACCCCAACAGAGTTGCCTCTGTATCCTGCTTGCATTCAGCATATAATTTCTATTTTGTTATTTCTCTTACTGGTCTCTCCTGTTCCAGTTGGACATTTAACTTTGTCAGGGTAACACACAATATTTGTTTCAATTGAATCTCTGTTTTTTGCTTTGTAGCAATAGAAAAGTCAGTTAGTGGTAACATACTTAGAGTACATTACATGCTGCTGACTAACACTGGAGTTTTCTATTAGGTGTAAGAATATTAGTCACCTGACTCCCTTTCATTTTCGTTGTCATTATCTTTAATCTCAGATTTAATTGCTTGTAATGGGACAGTAGAATGAACAAGACAAGGCTTTTGTGTAGACTGTTGGAAAGTGACAGAAAACATTGAAGGGACATTGAATGAATTAGTTCCCTTTTAATGATTCTTCACAAATCCTCAAAGGCCCACAGAAAGGGTGGTAGTCTGTAGTTGGCTCATACTTCTATTGGGCTAATTGACTTTACAGCTCATCAGTTCTCGCATGGAAAGCTCCTCTTTGGGAGCTCTGAGGCACAGAATGGTGTGGGCGCAGTGAAGGGGGACGCTGCTGGGTTCTGAGCACAGTCAGCCCGTGCTGAGGAGCGCAGTAGGCAAATAATGGGAAATGGGATGGATCTAGCATAAGCAAGTGAGGAAAAAGCTTGGAATCTGTAGTTTTCCTGCTAAAGAATGGAAGTCAAAGGAAATGGATGGGGGAAAAATACTGTTGGATTTTTTAGTTATTTTCATATTTTTTTCTAGTAGTAATAGTTTGCAAGTAAGCACTGAAAGGAACATGGAGAGCATGGTAACTGAAAGATACTTCTGTGCAACGATGACATATTTTATTAGTGTCCTTGTTTTCTGCTACAATTCTGATTATTAATCCTTTGCACATAATTAGTAGTTTTTAGGTAACTAAGTTGCTTTGATTCCTAATTGAAACTCATGAGTATTCAACTATTTTTTAATTTAATAATAATAATAATATTTTAAAAACATGTAACTCTCTAGATATTTGCCCTTTGCTGTAGAAAGAAAGGAGGTTTTGAGCAGTTGTAGATGGTTGAGACTTGGGAATATTGAAGTTACAGCTTGGAAAAAATAATTACTTGTGAGTTGTTGATATTTTAGTGGAAAAAGGCAATAGCTTAAATAAACGTAAAATACAGATTAATACAGAAAATTATGTTTACTAAAAAATCGATCTTCAGCATAAGGTTCACTGTAAATGCTTAAATAACTATAAATAACAATAATTGTGAATATTAATTAAAAAGGATCTGTGAAATTGCTATAAGTGAAGTAGTTATTATATTTTATAATTTTTATTTTATAATATTCTGTAAAACTGGAAACCAAAAGGATTAAAACAAGAAAACACCCTCAAAATGGGGCTTAAGTGAAAACTTAACTAATGTATTATAATTGGAAATGATGATCTAGGTTGCATTTATTTATTTGAAAAGAATGGGCAAAAAAATAGAGAAGAAAAAAAATAAAGAAGAAAAAAAGCCTTTACTCCAGTGGATCCTTAGAAGAGGATAAGTTGAATAAGGACAATTGAATCTATTTTCCGTGTTAAAAAAGTTCCTCTTTTAACATTCATTTCTCATACCCAAGGCTAGTGCAGTGAATCATTCCCCGTTCGCATGTAGATACCTTTACCGTGCCCGTATTGTTTGGAAATATGTCTAACCCCATTAACTGGAATTGGTAGTGGGCCATCATCCATCTTCCGATAAACTGCATAAAGCGGGAGCGTAGACTGTGATAATACGGCTTATAACCATGTCAAGTCAAATAGCTGTTTATATCTGACTAATGACTGGGGTGGAGATAGAAGTTGTATTTCTTTTTCCAAAGGAATCTCTGATAAGATTAGAAATGTCCTTCACAGTCGCTGCTTTGTCCTTTAGCCACTCGCCCTCCCTAGCCAGTTCTGGTAATTAAGATGGGACCATTAAACATGTTCTTATCCATAAGGCTAAAGGTAGAGAAACAGCCTTATAATAGAATCAATAAGGAGGATCTTTCAGTGCTTCTTTTCAGCACATCTCTAGAACAGTTGAAACATGGCTGAAGCTGAGATCCAGGGACAGTACCTGGACAATATTCCGTATTCTACATAATTTCTATTAATATTAAGCAAACAAGCAAAAGCTTAATAAAAACTTTCAGTGGTTCTGGGACATATACAGTGGTTGAACTTGCTCTGAGGTAAACATGCTCTGATAAATCTGGCTTCCTCCCTCACCCTACCCATTTGTGTGCCACTGCTGGCAGGGGTTTGGTACATGCCGTGTAATGGATGATGTTGTGTTTATTAAAAAGATCCAGTTTTTCAAACTGAGTTTTGTGAGCAGTAATCATCCTGATTCTTGTCTAATGAACATATTTAACAATTAAGAATAACAATTTTCCTTAATTTTCACACTTGCTCTTGAGACCAGAGCACGTAGGTGGTGGTGGTGTTAGTCATCACTCCTCATGTTCGTTCTTAGTTGAGATCCCAATGTTGCTGCGTATCACTGAAAGCTTAGCTCCACGTGCTCCCATTTTGCTGACATTAACAATTAAATAGTTGTTCTTTTGTAGGATTTAAGGGAGGCTTAATTAATGTAATTGCCCTTTTTGGGGCAGTCTTGAAACCGCGTTTGGAGCATTATATCTAGTTTGGGCCTTCCAGAAAAAGAAAGATACTGAGTGGAGGCTGGAGCAGTTAATTGCATTATGTACCAGCAGATAATGGTGGGCACCGCTGTCAGCTCCTACCTGAAGGGATTAGAGGGAAGGCAGTAAGAGCCAGGGTCTTCTCAGAGGTGCACAGCAAGAGAACAAGAAGCAGCGTTTGCAAGAGGCACTAAGGGAAATGCTCATTGGAAATGAGGAAGGGAGAAGAGGAAATACCTTCACAATGCGAGTGGTTTGCTACTGGAAAAGGTTTCTCAGTGAAATTATGGGCCTTTGAAGATACTGAAAGTATGACTGGAAAAGACCATGAGAAACCTTCTCTCATTTAGAAGGTAGCTCCGATTTGAGCGAGAGGTAAGGCTAATTGACCTCCAGGGATCTATCCTTCTGGCCTCAATTATTCTGCAGTTCTGTTTGCCCTGGTAGGGTTTAAAATACAGACAGCGCAAACAGAGCTGTGTATTTATTTTGAGGGCTGTTGAGGCCACATCCACTGCCAGAAAGTTGTAGGAGAAGCAATAAAAACCCATAGTGATGCAAGAACTGTGTGAGCCAGTTTTATTATTAAAGTGTTTACCCCAGTTACTTCCTTCACATTCAGTATGAAGCGCTAAACTGACTGTTTTTCAGTGGCAGCTGGACTATTTACTCTTCAATTTGCAATGCATTTTTAAGGATTGCACAGAATAAAACATAAAGTATTTGAGTAGATGAGGCAATTTGGAAACGTAGAATTATTAACCTGAAGTAAGTTTCTGTAAGTAGTCTCACGTTAAGAGTGTAGTCCTGAAGTGATTAATCTTGGAAGGAAAGAAATCAAGGGACTTTTTATTTAGGAACAATCATAAACAATTATATTTCCTATTCATTTTTTAGCAGAAAAATAATATGGACAGCAGCTGCTCAAGCTTCTGCATTGTGTTTTCCATATTGTTCTAACTCTTCAGACCCTTTGGGGGAGAAACAGTCCCTGGGGGAAAAAACATTTTTTTTCCAGCAAACCCATGCCCATCTATTTACTATTTTGAGATTGTGAGAAAAATACATCTTGCATTGATAATTTCCATGATGCAGATATTTATGCAGTGCCCTGAGTTATAGTTCATTCTATATATGTCCTCCAAAGATATTAAATTGAAATGTCTTTGAGCTGTTAGGTGGAGGCATGAGGTGTGTCTATTTGGATTGATTAGTGAGCAATCAAACAAAACCCCTCTTTTTACATTAATGTGCAATTTTATTACCAATATAATGCTTAGGGATTTTTTTTTTATGAGAGGGAGAAAGAAGACACCCGTAGCGGCTTGGATTTATCAGTGTTCGTAACATGTTGGATTCTTCTACCGGTAGAACCAGTTTGTCACAAGATCTTTGTCCTCCCATCCTTTAAAACATTGGTGTTGGATTTTACCTTTATTTTGTGTGGTAACACGTTCCTCTACTGTTTTGCAACATCAGAGATTCCTTAGTTTCTCTCAAAGGATTGCTTTACACTCTGAGAGGAGAGAAGAATTCAGTCATCGGCAGTATTTTCATATCCAAAACTGGCAGTTGCTTGCTGAAACCACCAAAACCTGCTTAAATTCGTAGTGGAAAAGCATTGTCTCTTTTTCTTGTTTGCAACGAAGTGCACATTATAGTAATAGTATAATAAGTAGTAAGGTACGGGCCTCAGTTATATAATGAATGTGGAACAAAACTAGATTTGCTGAAGCAAAACTGGGATTTAAACAGCTGCTTCGAGTGAAAATAGATGATCCTGGGAAATCACTAGGAAACAGCATATAGTACTAATAATGTCAACATTATTATTTTCACTTTTCTGACATGTCAGCATGGTGTTTGCAGCATTTTTCAGAATAATAGAATTTATTCAAGCAATTTCTCCTTAATGTGCGTAGTATAAATAGTTTATGTTGTGCTTATATATCATATTAACAATATTTGATTTGTGCTTTCTTTACAAATTGGAAACATTGATTTTTCTCTAGTTCACATTTTGCATTTAGGCTAGTGCTTTCAGTTCCTATTTTAGGTTCTGAGCTTTGAAGTGAGTCGATTTCTCCTAAACTTGTGCGCTTTCATAAGAGGGTCTACAAGTGCCATATTCCTTTTTTTAAACATTCCTTGTCTCTTTTGGAACCAATTAATACCTTTAAGTTTAAGCTTGCTCTATAAAGAGCTCTAATAATTTTCTTCTCCTTATTCAGAACACAAACCTGCTAGACTTGATCTGAGGCGATATTCATCCCGAGTTATTACTGTTTTTAAGTCTCTTTTTTTCTTGCTTCTGCTTTGTCCTAACAATTGTGACAAAATGGCCTAAGTCTCAGACTCTGGAGGTGACTGTAACCATCAAAGATTTCCATGCAAAGGAACTTGTGTGCGTGTAGAACCTTTAGCTTGGTTCTTTGAAGTTCTCTAATTTAACTGCCCATTCTTAATTTATCCACTAGCAAAATTTATTTGAATATATTCATTAGTTGCTGCTTAGATGTTTTTGAGGCACCTTGGGAATCAGTCTATTGATCTGTCAGGCCCACCACATCTCCTTTTTCCTTATTTTCATGACTCAGACATAGCCTCTAGATTTATGTTCTGTTGTTCCTAGCCTCTGATCAAGTTTTAAAGATTTGTGAAGTTATTCAATACTCCGATTAAGACTCACATCTCCATATAAAATATTTCAAGACTTGGTAACCACAGTGAGAATGTGTAGGAACATAGGTCCTTGATTTTAGTTCATCTCATTTTTCTGTAGATTGAGGTAGTCTTAAAATAAACATGTAAAATTAGGCTACTAATTCCATCTCCATCTCCTTTATTTGTGTGTACTTCTGAATTTTTGTATTTGCCTAAGATAAGGACACATAATTCTTTTGCTATGAAGATGTAGAAATCCTTGGCTAGAGTTGTATGCAGGTGTTTTGCATCATTCCTTATGTATAGATATATGGAAGTGGATTTACTCTGTCCTTCAGACATTTGTGTACTTGTTAGAACCAAGTAAATTTTGAGCAGTAAAAGATTGTTTAGGAAAACTTCATAGCTTCATACTGATTACTTAGAACATTTCACAAAACTGCTGGTATGTACCTGCAAAGGTACATGAGTACATAGGCAAATGCATGATTTGTGTCAAGTAGGTGTCTTTCCATTAATTCAAATTCATTGTTATATTACCAAGATGGAAGACCTTTAGTTCATCACGCTACGAGAGTGATAAATCTGAGTTAGATCTACCTTTTTAGTCGCTTGGGATTAAACCTTTTGGTGAAGAGATCCATTAACGTGTTTTAAATCTATTGATTCATAGTAGAAAAGCACAATTTAAACTCGGAAGTCACCAAGTGAACTTTCCATTAAGTTAGGGAGACTCTGGTCACAGCTCATTTGATCTTTATGAAGTAGAAAACGTGATGTAGACCACACTGGCATTCTATTAGAGGAAATGATGCATTTAACCATGTAGCAAAATACTGTAGCCAGTTACATGAACATACACCTATTTTACACATGGCTGATCTTCTGAGCATAAAGTATTAACAGTCTGCATACTATCTTGTTTTAAGGACTATTTACTTTCAAAGAAGTGATATGGGATAAAGTTTAGAGAAAAAAAATGAATTCATTTACAATTTATATCAAAGTGTTCTAACTGGAAATCAGCCTTGCATAGAGATACATGGATATTCTTCAGCTGACATTAGTAAAGACTAATTATAACCCTGTTTTATTTAACAGTATCATCTGAAATTGCATTTAGGCAAGAAAGAAAAATGTACGGCATCAAAATTAATTTCTTAAAACTCCTATATTTTAAAAATAACTTTGAATATATTAAAGGATATAAAAATATATTCTGATTTCTAAAGAAGCTTTCTTCTACTTTAGGTTGTACATGAGGCTATCTAAAAAGCTTTACATATCACAACATCTTTTTTTTTTTAAAAAAAGGGTGAACTTGCTCATAGCATTAGGTGTTTCCAGTGTGATCTCACAGTTCATCAGACCGGCAGTTAGATTGTGTAATGTCACTATGCCTTTAGAATTAATTTGACTTGTTTATATAAATGAATGTATTCACATGTGTGTGGACATTTAAAAAAAAAAAAAGCCTTTATACAGCTTAGTCTCAGTAGACATTTTCTTACTGTTGGGAAGTTAAGTGACATCTTGAAAGTTGATACAAAAATTGAGACCAAAACTTTTCCATTGAAAACTTGTTGGTGTCATATGAGGGTAGCTATTATTACATTCTTGATTTATTTTTCCATTCCTGTTCAGATGTCCCCACGCCTGCTGTCTAGGCTCTGGGAATTTTGATTGGCAGAATTTTATTTATTTTTTTCCCCCGGTTCTTTTAGCCTTTATGATAAAATGCTATTGGGAGGAAGGAAAATCTTTACAATGTAATTCACAGTGACACAAACTCTTTTCACCAGTAGTTTTGACTTATTTTGTTGCCAGAAATACATTATGAGCTCAGAAGTTATAACCTCTATCATTATGGGCTTATTGTGTATAATCGTAACTGCACAATTGGAACGGGTATATGAAGATGAATGTGTTGTATGGCAACATGTCCTTTCCTGTGCAAAACATTCTCTAAGTGTTGAGGTGATTTGTACAAGAATTTTGCAGAGAACGCCAGAGCTAAGTCAAAGTAAATTAAACATCCCCATCTGGCTTTACTTTCTTGTAAATGGACACAGCTATATAGTCCAATACAAATCACTCTGTTTGTTATAGCTCTTATTTACAGTGCAGCTTTTCTGAAGTTCTGCTGTGTGCTCCATTAGTCACGATTTCTGCAGAAAGATTTCTGGATCTTGAAGAAGTCTGCGCTGAGGAAATGACAGAACTTAATATTCTAGGTAACCAGTGTATTCTTAAAAGGTGACGTGTCTGACGATACTGCATCTGATTTCAGTGGCAGGAGAAGGTACTTTTGAAAAGTATAATGGATGTGTTACTGTAGTTCTATTGCACATAATTGACAATATGTATAATAAATTTCTTGACTGTATCTGAATCTGAAAAGAGTTCTAGGGATTAGTCTTTCATCCAAGACAGTTTTTCATAGAATTAACCGAGCAGCTTTAAGTTCTATTTTTGAAGGATTGTCCTCAAATTATTTTAAATATTCGTATGGTTTATTTTCATGGGATTTTTCAGAGAATAAGTTAAATATGTACTGTTAAATATTACTGAAATAAAGAAAAGGAAACAATACAACTTGTAACTCATAGTTCTCCACTATGGAATGAACTTGGGGAACAAAACTGAGGTCATTGACTCTTGGCGATAAAGTGGATAGTTAGCCAAGGCAGCATTGCTCCCAGGAGCTCAAGACAGATCTGCCTACCTACCCTATAGACTGATATTATAAAGGGCAACATCAACTACATGGGAAGTGAAAGAAATTACATCTTTGGGTTGCATATGAAATGCAGTAAGTGCAGAACTGAACTGGAAAACTGTTACCAAAACCATGATGGTTTTGGTAACATGAGTGTGTGTATATGCATACACACATCCACCCAGATATAATCTTCCCTCCTACCTGTGCTGATTTCTTATCCGGTAGTGAAGTGCTTATAAGGAGCTTATTACTGGATGTTGAGAGCACTTGAAGATGATAGTTTGCATTGGTTTTCCTCTTTACTACTTTTTAAAGGAAAGGTTTGCTCTAGGTCTGTTAGTTTTAAGATCTACAGAGCTTTGAACCCATGCAGTGTTACTTCTGATGCCAGAAGGCAGAAAGGCATGGACATACTCAGAAACTACTATGGCAAAAAGTGCATTTGGAGTCCATTCCAGCCAGTGTGCTTGTGCTTCTTTAGGCAGATTTTATAATGAAAATTTCTATTACGCTGATAAAAGAAAGTGCAGTATACCTGGCTGATGGTCAGTGTAGTTTCTTTCCTGTGCATAGATTGAGTTCACCTGTGTGTATTTTTGTGTACAAAATGTGTATTTTTATATACAAGAGATTTGTGTATTCATAAACAAGACACTCTGCAAGTCAGCAGTGGGTATATTTTCATAGTTTCTGGGGAGGTCTTTTTAATTTGCTAGCTAGAGGGTGTATTTCCATTACTGAGCCATGAATGAACTTGGAGATGACCTACAATAAAAGAAAAGATGGGTGAAAGTAACAAGAATAAGATTTTGGTTGCTTATCAGTGAACGCACATACTTGCCTTTTCTACTGCCACCTGACCGGTCTTATGTCTCATAAGAAAGTAAGTTGGTTGACTGTCGGCTGAACATGAGCCAGCAGTGTGCCCAGGTGGCCAAGAAGGCCAACAGCATCCTGGCTTGTA
>JAOQGH010000069.1:14890502-14907687 GCA_025769975.1 Gallinago jamesoni | reverse complement strand
TTTGTGGTTGGACTCGATGATCTCTGAGGTCCCTTCCAACCACCACAATTCTGTGATTCTGTGATTCTGTAATTACAGACAGTTCCAATACCATATTTCAAAATATGGCAAGGATTAGTCCAGCTAGTAGGTTTCTCACAAATTTTGCTATAAGTACTCCATACTAAGTCTCCTGGAATTTCCATTGTTGTATGGTGGCTCATACTAAAAGAGGGTTTGATATTGGTAGGTGTTACTGGGCAGTCTCAAAGGATAAAAATAAATATTTTAATTACATGTTACTTCATAAAAAATAGAGCATTGTGTTTTCACATTGTGTTCAGCTTTTACAGTTCAGCTTTAGAAGTATCAAAAAGTAGTCAATAGTAGACGTAACCTAGCAAAGTAGCAATTCATATCCATTTCATTTCAGGAGACAGATAGTATAAATCTATTTAGATTATATTAATTCTTCTTACAGAAAGTTGAAGAGATCCAGTATGCTCCACAATCTTGTCATATAAGTAGTTAACTAGGTGTCAAGGATTATAGATTTCAATCTAATCTCTCTAAAGGCATCCCTGCTTTCCTCAGGCAGATCACTTCATTACTGTGTCACAATTCTCCACCTGTAAAAGAGGACTCAGAGGGATGCTTTGCCTCTACAGTCAGGGCAGGACTATCTTAATTACTGATGTGTTGACACAGGGACTTTGATCTCGGTTCGAGTATCTTGGGCTTGACAAAAATATAAATGTTAATACTCTTGATAAGAGTTACGTGAGACATGCCTCTGATAATAAATTTTTTTTTACTGATCAGATTATACTAAGAATTGTTGTCACAGATAGTATAAAGTAAATTGACAACCAGTAAATACATGTTGATACCAGGAAAGAATAATGCAGAGAAATGGTTTATTACAGGGAAAAAAGAAAAAAAAAGAAAAAATACCAAGTCTTGCATTTAAAGTAACACAGAAGAGAAATGAAAGAAAGTACAGACGATTGTGCTCTGTGAAACTATGTGTGCAGATTGTTTGGTTATTTTTGTGCTAAGCTAAGGGCAAAGTAGAAATCTTGTTTCTGCCCTGCTCTACCCTGTTGACCTCAAAGTGGATTGAAAAGGTGAATTTCTGATTTCCCCATAGTCTCTGTTTTATGGCTTCACACATTTTATCCAACTTCGAGCTGCAAAGGGACTACCTTGTTTTTCTTGCTTCTGTTTTTATTTCCTCCAAAATGCAAAACAGACTCGTTTAGAAAGACAGACAGACATGGTTCTCTTTATCTTGTGCTTCTTGCTGCTACTTTGGGTAGTTGGGTAGTGAGTTTAGATGACTAAGCAGTTATGAGTTTTTCTTACTTTTTCTTTCCCTTTCTTTTTCCAAAGTAAGGGAAGAAAAAAAAGTGCTGAAAAGTATGAATTTTTCTTTGAGCTTTATGGGCGACTTAAACACTAGCAGTTACAATCAGGAAAACTTGGAGAGATAATATAGAAACAGTTCAGTATCCAGACTCCTGCTTTACAATGAATAAATTTTGAGATGCTTAATAAAGGAATGAACAGTAAGTTTAGTTTTCTGATCAAGAAAGTAGAGCCTTATTCCAAAAAAAGGGAGTAATTATTGCTCCAAGAATTGAGTAGTGCCCACATACAGTGAACACTGACACAAAGCAGAGACTCATGCTGGGTTGTTTCAAGCTGAGAAGACATTTTTGATGAAAGGTTGTGTATCCCATCTCCTGGGAGGTGGGTCTACATGTGCATTTCATCTATTTAGTTGGAGCTTTGAAATGGATCAGGTAAACCTGTACACAGAATTTTGTGGAGTCCAGCACTGGTTACAGTAAAATATGAAAATCTATATCTGACAGAAGTCAAAGCAAGCCAGATTGAGTTATCAGACTAGTTTGCATATTGAATAGCAGCCAGGGAGTTCTGATTATTTTCAGAAAAGTGCTCAGGGTTCCAATTTGCTGTGGCTTTGTACAGAAAAATACATCTTCTTTGATTTGTTTGATTTGGGAGAGTGGTGGTTTGGGGTTTCTGTGGCTCTTTCTTCCTCCCCAACATCCCCAACCCCCTCACTCCCACAAAAAAAGGCAAAAATGTTATCCCTGTATCCATGAAATATAACAAAACTTTATAGTTCTTTTGAATCATTCAGTTGTGATCACATATGAATGCTTTTGATTACTGATGGAAATAGTGGCTGGATTCTTATTTTTCATACCTTTTAAAATCTTCCGGTTTATGCATCGTTATTCTTATAGGAAATGGTAATGCTATAGTTTGCTAGTAAAATTAATCTTCAGTACAGTTGTTTATCTGATCTATGCATTCATTAATAAAGAGTCCCTGCTGTTGTTGGCTCGAGCACAACTTAATTAATTACTATTTGAAATATGGATGTGGTAAATGATCCAACTTAGTGAAACAGGAGAACAGCTGTTACCTTCTTTGATGTTTGAAGTCATTGGCTCTTCTCCTTATTTGTGTGTGCCATCCCCTTTTTCATCTTATGACAATCATTCCATAAATTCTGGTCTCAGATTCATCTGTAAACCCTGATCCCTGTCTTGTCTTCCCACTGTGTTGTCTTGTTCTCCTCTGTACTCACCATTTTATCATCTCCCCTTACAGCCATCCATTATCGTTTCCCCCTCCTTTTTCTCTGTCATAGATTTTCAGGATCCTGGTATCCTTTTTCTTTCCAGTTGTTTTCTGCAGTCATTCTGCGTTCCTGAAAGCCAAGTAAGTTGTTTGCTGCTAACCCGGAGAAACTAGTACTTTTGCCATCTTTCCTTGTGGTGTATTTTTCTAGCAGCATAGGCCTACGTGGTTTCTCAAAGCAACGTTATGGAATTCATTAAAAAATTTTCCTAAGTATTTTTCCCTGGTTAGTTACTATGCTATAAATTGATTTTTACTTCTCCGCCTATCTTCTCTTTATTTTTTTTTCCTTGTCTAGAAGAGACAGTGACAGCTGGTTTTTAAATAACGCCTCAAATTGCTGCAGGGTTTCCTGTCAGCTACAGGCAACAGCATTTCTGTGCAATCAAGTGCTGTAGAAAGGGAAGGGAGACATTTTAGTCCTGCACCCACAAACTCTCTCAGCTCCAATATCCTCAGTTTCTTTCCCATGAATATCCTGGTACCTTAAGCTATGGGATTCTCTCACTTGATTTTTTTTTTTTTTAATACTCAGACTATTTTTTTTTTGAGATTTTATCTCTGAAGCTTGTGTGGTTTGTTAAGCATTGCTCTAGTTGACCCTGCCCTGAGCAGGGGCTTGGACTATGGTCTTCAGAGGCCCCTTCCAACCTCCATAATTCTGTGGTTCTGTGAAGTACAAGTGAAACAATAATGGAGAACAATGAAATAAGTATAGAAAATCCTGTGTTTTCACTGTAAGTAATACCATGCAGAACTAACAAATGTCATTGCAGAAGCAATTTAACCTAGTTCCCTCAGCACAGAAGATGTAAATCCCAATTGCGTTATGTCAGAGAAACTGAAACACCCAGTGGGATAAATCGTATTAGCCTTTATTTGTGAATAAAGTCAAATAACAAGTAGCATTCTAACTCATTTGTTTGTTCTGTTAGCTATGAGGTGACTGTTTTTGAATATGTTTTAGCAATATAGTTTAAATTATTTTAAGGGAAAGACCAAAATGAAAGAATACGTTTGGAAATGTAAGCACAAATTAAATCCTTGACATAACTCTTAAATATGAAGGCATCTATTATTTTATTATTTCCAATGAGGTTTTATGATTTCAGAACTGAATAGCCAGGGAGGACTTACAAGTATTTATAGAATATAGGACTACAGAGACCTTTGAAAATAGACTGCAGTTGTTTATGTCACTATAAATACGGAACGAAGAAAATGTTACATTCTCAAATTTAAAGAAAACAGGAGTATTTCATTTAAAAAAAAAAGTTTTTTATTAAATTACTGAAACAAAAGAGATCATGAGATAGGGAGAATTCTGAAAACTTGAATTTAGGACTTTGATTTTCAGGAGTGGGATTTTCTCAGGCTACTGCTATAAAATCAGACATGTTTTTAAAAGCAAGCAAGTCTTGAAGCTATTATCTTTTTGGAATGAAATTTTTGGGTTACAAAAAAGGCTTTATTTTTTTTTATAGACAGGGATGTAGGTCCCTTCATTTTACTTGTATTTGATTCTGACTATCTTGGGCTGCAGAGGAGGGGTAGGGGGAAAGCGAGTGGGAAGAAGAAATGAATAGAGACAGGCTTTTTTAATGTCCAAAAAAGTATTTTCTTCTTTCCCTAAGAACAAAGAAAATCCTTGTACTTAGAGGAGAGAATAACGATTTTCAGTTTTAATACATATGGAACTGAAAATGGTCATCAAGGGTTGTGTGTTGGGTTCATTCTACTTTTTTGAAAGATTTATAAGGAAATGGTATGGATTACTGTTTTTCCTCTAGCTATTTAGGGCCAGCTATTGAAAGGAATTATATAATTTTTAAAAATAAAATTATATAATGTGTTATTGACACCTGTAGCTCATCGTTATACCTTGTAATAAGTGTCCCTTTTCTAATTGCTGTCCCTTATAACTTTTTTGTGTGCCTTCCTGCTGTCCCTTCCACCCCCTTCTTTTTGTCTTTTATAAAAGCAGTAGAATCAGTTATGTGTGACTGGGCTATAAATGTTTATCAACTCTAGTTCATGTATTCTCCCTTCTCCTGGTCTCTTCTATAATTTTTTTTAGAGACTCTTTATTCTCCCTGCCTTCTCTAATGTCTCTTCTATTTTGGTTTTTGTGAGGCCTGAGAGACTCCCGACCCCCCATCTATGGCACAGAGCAGTGCTGTAGGGGGCACCTGCACTTCCCCGGGGGGGAGCACTTATACCCGGAGTGGGATGGGGAGAGTCTGCCCAGTCGCCAGCTGAGGGGGCACTGGGTGGTTCAGAAACGCCAGTGCCTGTTCTAACTGAGCTGGTTTGCTTGGTCGTTCCCAACCGCAGTGCAGGGATATAACTTGATAACCATGTGAAAAAAAAAAACATAAAAATCCAAATGGGAGTTGAATTGTGGAATATGTGTTTGGGAATGAAGAGCAGACAGAGTCTTTGAAAGAAACATCATCAGTCATTATAACAGCTGCTGGGCTCAGCTTTCCAGAAGAACACAGATTTTGTATACGGCATTGCACAGAGACGATTAAAGTAGGAATTTAAAGGAGAAAATGAAGGAAGGAGCTACATATTGAGAGGATCATTATCTGCTGAGACAATCAGTGGTTTGGGAGAGAGGATTGTGGCCTAATTCCAGTGATGGTCTTCTGTCAGGTTATGTTCAACTCTTTTGTCCATCTTGCATGGTTATTGATCATTGGTCTAGTTGAGAAGTTTTGTTTAATTCTCACTCTGCTCTGCTAATGGCAAAATAGACACAGGAAATAGGGAGAATTTTAACAGCTTATGCAGTTCTGAACATTTTTAAATGTGTGTTTGTGAAGACTTGCTCATAGTTTGTAGAGTTCACTGTAGTTCTACGTGCAAACCTCTGTATTTTCAGGTGTCGGTTCATTTCCGAGGCAATTTGAAGATCGGATCTGTGTGTTTTTCTGTAGTTAGAGCATGTGCAGTACATGTGGCATAGCTTTTGTTGAGGATCTTGTATGTATTTTTGCTTTTTGGCTGAGGATCTTGCAGGTGTTATGGCCCCTTTGTCAGCGGTGACCACTTTGATACCCAAATCAGCAGATGGTACATGCCTGATTTTGCTAGTTTTGAAAATCCATATTCAATGCCAGTTAAAGTGAACAAGAATTTTCTTGTGGGAAAAAAAAAAACACCAAGATTATGTCAGGATAATATAATAATATAATATGTTCAGATATCCAGATATTGAATGTGATGGTTTAGGAATTTCTTAGTGGCTAAAATAAACAGATTACTTAACTTGCGATGAAACCAGCTCCTTTCTATTGAGCACAGCAAACTCAAATTTCAAGAGATTAGTTTTTTATTAGTCCCGTAAAATTTCTATTAAAAAAAAAGACTTCAAAGAGGAGAGATCTAAAAAGAAAAGTAAATAAACCAGAAAAAATATAATTAAGTTTTGACCGCTTAAATTGCTAACCTTCAAAGCTAATGCTGGAGAAGCACAATATTATTAGCAATAAAAAGAATTTACTTTGCCCTTTAAAAATTACCATAAACCAATTGACTGAGATGGAATGATGTTAATATTTAAGAAGTAGGACACTAGATTCTATTATCTTAGAAACTCTGTCACCTGGTACACTCTGTAGTTCTGTTATCTAATTATTGTCCTTAAATTGCATTAGTGTGCCAGCAATTTGTCTACTGTTGAAGAAGTAATTGACATTTGGGTTACTGCTTCATATTTGGGAGACTCACTAGCTAGTTCCAAAGAGTCTTCTTCTGTCAATGCAGATTAGCTTAATTTTACCTAAAAGAAAAGAGAAAGTCTGTGTTTTAGACTATGTCACTTATATAGTGTTCTTGTATTAAAATTCAGGTTATATATCACAGATAATTGTCAACTGATAAAAGGAAAAAAAAAAGACAGATTAATAAATGACACTTCTGAACTTAAGTTAACTTTAGTGCAATCCACCCTTTCACTGAGAGCCAAAGAAAATACTGCCAAGATGTGGATGGAGGGGAATGTTTGTTTGTTGGTGTCCACTGTACTCTCTGTTTAATCTGCAAGTCATGTCGGTAGAAGGATAGGGTCATAGAGCTGTGGTCACACACACACACGTGAATGACCTCGGTAGATGGATAGGGTCATAGAGCTGTGGTCACACACACACACACACGTGAATGACCTCGGTAGATGGATAGGGTCATAGAGCTGTGGTGACACACACACACACGTGAATGACCTCGGTAGAAGGATAGGGTCATAGAGCTGTGGTCACACACACACACATGAATGACCTCGGTAGATGGATAGGGTCATAGAGCTGTGGTCACACACACACACATGAATGACCTCGGTAGATGGATAGGGTCATAGAGCTGTAGTCACACACACACACACGTGAATGACCTTGTCCATACTCCGAAACTGAGGCATCACAAAGGTGTCAAAATGCTCTTATCTAATGGGGTAACTGTGGGGATTTGGTTAGTACATACCTGATACTGGGGTGTCTGCCTCTGCAGTGGGGTCAAGCGCTGGATTGTAAAGATTTTTTTCTAAGAACTGATGCTGCTTCTGCCCTGGATTTCCAACTGATTAGGTAATGTTAACTTCCGTTTGGCTTCCTACAGATGCTCAGAGGCATGTGGCCCACTTTGTTTCATTAGCTGTGAGTTTTGTTTGTTGTTTGTTTTTTTTTTTAGTAATGTTTGTGTGTTACCATTCAAATAAAAAGTAGTTAAATTACAAATCATACTTTCTCTAGCTAATATGCATGTCTCCTGACGTTCCATAGTAATTTGTTTCCAAATTTGTTTTTTGAGGTTTGGAGGAGGAGTGCTTTCAAACTCTTTTTGCACAGATTTCTTGGATTAAAATATGAAGGATAGTTGTTATTCCATGTAGCCCGAATAAAGGAAGAGCAGCCTGTATTTCAGCAGTTGCATTGCACAGAATGTGTTTCTATGCCTCTGCAAAGGGTTTGGTTCATGACTGTGTACAGTTAAATGCTTGAAACTTTCCAGATTAATGTAATTTGGGATCTAAATTTGATTAGAGATGTATGATTACAAAATGCACATAATAATTTATGTGACAACTGGAATTAAATTTAAAAGATATTTAAATTACCATGAGGAATCTAGATGTCTAGTAGTGGTGATAATTTTGCTAATATAACTTGTTTAGAGACTTTTCAGTTTATGTTTAAAAACAAGAAAATCTTAAAGCTCTTCAAAACTATTTTTTTTTTTGCAGGAATTTTGCATAAACTAAAATTGAATGCTCCAGTTTATAAGATCGGTAATGTCAGTTTAATCCAAATAAAATGTTTAGGAATTATGGCTATAACCAAAAAACTCATCTGGATTTCTTTTGACTGTGACTTGTGAACAAGATTTAGAGCACCAATTAGACATCTTTAGAGGTCTCTGCCAACGTGTCTTTAAAATACTACTTCTTCCAGGGAGAAGAACCAGGATTGTCTCCTCTTGATGGCTTACATAGTAGAGGTACTTTCTTTCAACCATCAATATGAATTTTTTAAGGCCTTTTGTGGGCCATGTAAATTGGTGGACAATTTGCATAAACCACACTTTCTCTTTTCCATCTGTGAAAAAAAATAAATAAGGCAGTCTATAGAAAACTGTAGGTGAACTTGGTAAAATTATCGAAGTATCAGAAAGCTTCTGCAGTCATTTGTGATAGTGTAATTCTCCATTAAAAATATGTTTGAAAAACAAGCAATTTGTCTGAAAAATGTGTGAAAAGGAAGAAAGTTTTCTAAAAATGCTTCATTCTGCAGCCATATGGTAATACAATGAAAGTTTGTATAGTAAGACTGGTGACATCTGTCATAAAGAAATTCTGAAAATTAAGTATTTCAGAATAACAATTAATGCCTATGTACTGTACCTCATATGAATAATGTGCTACTGTATCAAAAGAGATAAAGCTGGAATTTGAGAGCATCTGCAAAGCACCAAAAAAACTGCTCCATTTCGGGACTGTTTTTTCTTCTTCTGAGGTTACTCCGAGGTTATTACTTTTCAGAAAAGTAATATTGTGTTAATAATTTTAAGTAATTAAGTGTTTTTAAAATTGTAGAAGGTTGTAATCTGAGAGAGTGTGCTTTAATTGACCAAGGGTATTGAGCGGTAACATCTCTCTTTTTTATAGACTGTTGAGATTGTACCTGGAGAGTGACAGGTGACTTGCAGTGACCAGTGGGGTTACATTAGCATAACACCGTGAGTCACCTGAGTCAAATGCTAAGCATTATTTTGCTTTAAAATTCTGATAGTACCAATAATGAGGCAACTTTACTGTTAAATCAGGAAGAGAAAAATAACCTTTTTGCCCCGAAGAATGCTGTGTTTGAAAGGTCAGAGCTGTACCTGGAGGCAGAGAGATGCTTAGTGGTAATGTGTCTGCACATGGGTAATAATGGTAATCCAGAGTTCTTGAAATGTGGTAAAAATGTAAGTTTTCAGCAGGGCAAAGGACGTTGCAGAAGAAACAGAATTCGTTCGATTTAAGATTCTTGCTTACAATGCTGTTAAGAAAGTTAGATACGGCTGGGTTTTTAAAGAGCTCAGGACCAGAATTTCATCTTCTCAGCCTACACAGCAGCTGCTAGATTTTCAAAATAGCTCAACTCCTAACAGTTCCTGTTCTGCAAGGCACAGAGCTCTTAGGAAAGTCTGGCTTTCATTTGGGTGCCAAAATGAGATCTGAACTCTCATGAAAAACTGACTCTCATGAAAATCTGTGAGTACACTGATTTCTTGGGGGAAAAGAAAAAAATAAAAATCCATAAAGTGGAGATGAAAATTAGATTATAGCAATGTATTTCTTAGCAATTAATTTCTTGGCATGATTATAATAGTACTCTGATAACCAGTAGTGGTATTCTCTGAATAGCTGTTAGAGGACAACGTATACTGAAAATAAAAAATGACCTGTATAATTATTTCTAACAGATTCATTTCTCCCACTTCTTTTTCTGTTCTCTGGTGCTCTCTTTTTGAGGCACACAGAACAATGATCATATGGACTTTTCCTGTAAAGTTTAATTGAGACAGGAACGAGTATATATAGAATGTACGTGTATGTGTAATGCAGGTATGATGCCAACTATAGATGCAAAAAATTCTAGTTTAGATAGACTCCTTGGAAGTCAGTTGTCTCCTAGCCTTTTAAATAGAAGAAAATTAACTTGAGTAGATGAGAGAACTTAGCTTTTAACGCTGGCACAGTGAAACTGGAGGAAAGAGAACTGCTAGCAAAACTTGTACCTTCACAATATTTACAGAATTAAAATAGAAAATGTTACACCAGTGTTTGTCTGGAGGGGGCTTGTTTTCAGTAATGTGTGGAGATTTGTAACTGTGTTTAAGAATATGGATAGCACCAGAAAGGGAAAGTAGTTGTTGGCTTTAGAGAGATCTCTACAATGTGTTTCCTACATATGTAAGACTTTGTCTTACTATTTGAAATTAAATTTTGTTTGTTTCCACATGTAGTCCCTGCACCATTTTCATAAACTTCTCTATGACATTATTTCCTCACAGATAATAATTTCCAGTGATTTATGGGGTACAAAATTGTGAATGTTGCTTTTAACAGTTCCCAGCCTGTGGCTCTTTAATTCTATACTTTGTCTTGCAGCCACGATATATCATCAATATATATATTATCATGAAATAAATACTAATGTGTCTTGCAATATATATGCAAAAGATTTATAAGCAGATCTACTTGCACATTTATATATGCATGATGTAACTGCATGTGTATAACGTAGATGTCGCTACGTGCCTTTCCCATCTCTGCTATCTTGGTGCAGTAGTTCAACCTTTTCCTCAAAAGCTTGAAGTTCTTGAAATCTCATTCATATTTGAGGATATTTTCAGAAGTACCTACGCAACCACTTACTGATCTGTGAAACGCTTCCTGAAATGAGAACAAAGCTTTGCACTCAGGCAACAATAAGTATACCAGGAGTGCTAATATGCTTTCCAAACAACATTCATAAAGGTTGAGAAAAAGTTCACTACCCTCAAGAAAACAAACCTTTTTTCCCTTTTGTAGCATCTCTGTTCAAACAAATATACTGAGAACACAAATTCTGTAGCAGATGCATAAGCTAAAAAATTAATTTTAATGCCAGCTTTTCAGTTCAATCAAAAAAAAAAAGCTGAATCCCCAGCACATTTATGTCTAGATTGGTAGAGCTGATACATCGGGGAAAAAACTGTTTGTGCCCCATTCTAAGAAACTTTTCGTTGTTTCCATATTGAATTGATCCTGGTTGTGGGATTTAAAGGGCTCCTATCGGAGCCATGGTCATGCTCATAGTATAACAACACTTCTGACAGGCACCAAAAAAAAAAAAAGGGAGAGGAAATACTTGGCTCAATTTAGAAATGATAGGACTGTATGGAGATGTCAGTGGGAAATGCACACCCTTTTCGATTAGCCTCTGTACACTCAGGGATGGAAATCATAAAGACTTTTCAGTCCTTTCTTGTTTTTTTTTTTCCTCAGACCTGACATGTGAGGGGTTTCTTTTTTTAATGTACCTTCTCCTGACAATTCCCCTGCCTCGCGGTCTCAGACCCTTGCTCTCTTTGAGAGTCTCTGTTCCTTTGGCAGTGATGCTTGTAGTGATCAGTTGAGTGAGTTGAGGACAGGTTGGATTAGAGAATAATCCATGTTTTGTTGATTTCTCACAGTAATTGTTTGATTTTAGGACATTGGATGTTGGTTTTGATTTTTCACTTTAATGTAAACTACTGGAGAGCCGTGTGGAGTGCTGAAGTGGAACACAATCCTCATTTTTACTCGCGCATCTCTTGGGCAGTTAATCTGTGTTTGCATTTTATGTAGCTTGTACAACTCAGAAATCTTGGGCACTTCTCAGACTTTAATGAGCTGAGCCTCCCAACTTTACTGTTAACATAAAGGAATATCTGTTGCTCTTATTTTATATGTGGAAAGGAAAGCATATAGATATTAAGTGATGTGCCCAAGGTTGTTTGACAATTTAATGATTGACCCAAGACAAAACTAGTGGACCTGATTTGGGGTTTTTTGCCCCAGCGATAGACTGCCAGGAATTGTCATTCAAAACACTTTTCACAACCTCCAGGTTCAGGCTTTCAGGTAGAGACTCTAAGAATATGAGAACTTCCTGCCCTGAAGTGCTTACAGTCTGAGAATGGAAAATAGAAAGGGCACAGAAGCACAGGCAAATCGTTACCTGCCTGAAATCACACACAGCTGCTGGCAAAAGAATGAGGTATTAACCATTTTTCAAAATAATTTCCTTTATATAATTTTTGCTGGATATTTCCACAATCCTCGTTTGTCTGATAGTTCATATTATTTTTTTTTCTGTATTTCAGAATCTCTGTAAAAGTGGCATTTTTAATGAAAATGGCTTGGTTGGAAGTTGATTTTAAATATTGCTTAATAGGATGAAGAGTGTATTTAAAGATTTATTAAATATTAAAATTGTTACTGTTCATTTAGTGTGTCTGCTGGGCTGGGGAGATGCATACGCATGCCTTTTGTGAAAACTGGTAAAATGCTGAGGATATACTTTTATATTCCTATGGGTTCTCTAAGATCTATAAACAAAATCTATATGATAGAAACAATGTTGGTTTTGTAATAAGTCTTCTGATTTTTTATTGTTTTTCTTTTCTATTGCATGGTCCCCATTAACAAACCAGCAAGTACAAAGCGCTGAAGTAAAAACTGTCCTCAGCTTCATATTAAGACCAGCTTAGGCATGGGGCATGTTGGTACTATTTGCCTTGAGAATTTTTTAAAAGAAGGAGGAGCTCTAAGGTTTGGTTTGGTTTTTGTTTTTGAGACCATATTTAATATATTTCCCAATACTTACATAAAATAGCAATATATCTCATTTTCACAGTTGCTTAATAACTTCAAAGAATTCTTTTTTTTTATTATTTCTGTCATGATGGAAAGTTTTCAGATCTGTAAAGACAGAAGTGGGGAAAGTTGAATCTTTACAAGTCCTGGAAGCTGAAAAGGTGACTAATGGCATAAATAGCTGGCTTGTCTTTCTGGATGCAGGGTGTTAAGAAATGGAGAAGTTCTGAACTCCAAAGGTTACTGAGATTCTGCCAGTAATGGCAGTAGGTCTTTGTGCTCAATACCTGGTAGATACCTGAAAAGAAATGGGAAGTTGCTGAAATTCAAAGTTGAAGGTGTTGGGTAAAATTTTACATCCGGAGCCTCATTTGGCAGCTTTATTTGAAACTGTTCTGATTTGTGCAGCATGAAGGAAAAAAACCAATATTCTTGTCTAGATAAATGGATGAGAAGGTGGTAGCAAAACTTCAGATACAGACTCTACTGGAACAAAAATAATCTATTTTCATTACACTTATGGCACTGATGTCTTTTTGTATTCAAAGGAAGAATATAGGCCTTGATTGCTTCTTGAATTTGATACAGCTATGGCTATAGCCCCCTAATTGTGTCATACTTTATCCAGCACTCTGCCAGCGGTGCTAATTCCCAAATGATATCAATGAAGAATTCTAGGTGGTGATCAAGTATGTGGAATTGAGGTCTTCTTTAGGGAAGAGTTCAGTACAAGGAACAGCTAAATACTGAATATGGAAATTAGGTCTGTTTCTGATGACTAGAGGAAGACTTACTTTCTTCAGTCCATAACTGTGGGAATTCAGACCTTCAGCAAAAGAAGGCAGAGCTACACAAAGCTCTGAAGAATGTGCTAAAAATCAAAGCTCACATACTGACCATGCAACTACCCCCAAAAAACGTACAGAAAATATGTTCTCATTCTTTTCATCCTAGATTGAGGTTGGAAATAATGTAATTCATGATACCAGTGCCGTTCTGTGATTTTCAGCACTGTGTTCATATCCCAGTCTAAGGCTGGTTTTTTCCTTTTTTTTTTCTTTTCTTTAAAATGAATTTACTGAAGACCAAAGTGGTCATTTCGCATGGACAGCAGAATAATTTGAAACAGTAAGAAAAAAATTGCACACAAATTTTTTGTTCATTTCTTCAGGAACTGGAATTGCTGTGTGGATTGTTTCCAGTGCTGCCCAGGGGAGGCCTTGTGACAGACCACGAGGTCACCTGGCGGATTTAAAAGGCTTATTTGTGGAATTAGAGTTGAGATATGAAAAATGTTCCAGTGAAGAATTGGTGCCTATTCTGGATTATAAAAGACATTTCTTGCTTCCTTTGAATAATGGCTCCAAATGTGAGCGGAGTATTTCAGCCTATTGTTCTCAGATCATGGCTCTCTTGGGATGGAGAAGCCTTTATGCTTAGCATTATCTTTGTGAAATATCAAGTAGGAAAAGGAGAGAAAGTGCGTGTGTGTGTGTGTGTGTGTGTATTTCAAGTACCCACTTTGAAAGAATTTGTATGATATATAGGAGAAAGTTCCAGGTTGTTATTGATAGTCGCTGTTATCTAGGAAAGCTGGTTTTACTGTTTTGCTCAGGAAACAAGTAGTGCTATTAAAGGATAAAACATGAATCTTCTTTTGTAAATAAAAAGAAAAATGCAGTTTATGCATTGAGTGAAGGTAAAATTAGCATAAAAAAGGAAAAATGCCGTATCAGGTAATTTATTTTTTCTAATGCTCAGTATCCAAAGGGTGTTTTTTTCTGCAGTAAAAAAGTGTGACTTATATTTCCATGCTCTTTATACAATCCCAAAGACATGGGTTTTTTTTTGTGAAAATTTATGTATTAACAACTTTTGGGCAAGCAGAAATGCAGGTTTTTAACATGCGATTTTAGTTCTTTATACCTTTTTGCCAGTTCCATTCATCAACACATATTCAGGTGAGATCTGTGTATCAATTACATATTCAAAGATGATAATTAAAAGTTTGCAAAAGTTTTGTAATGGATATATAAACCACCTTTTTTCTGATTTAGTTTTGTGTGGTATGAAATTCTGAGCGAGATACACTGTAAAGAATGTGGTTTGGGTTTGTTTTTTTTTTGTAAAGTACTAAATTTATATACATGAAGCGTTAACTGATGTGTATGTAAATAGAGAATGCTCAATTCTATCCATTGCCTGTATTTTCACCATCTGTAGCATTTCCCTTTACAGTGCTTCAGTTTTTCTTTTGTCCAACCTCAGCAGATGAGCAAGTATGTCTGTATTTCATTCCATTCTTGCTTTTTCAACAGTTGACGAAAATTCCTCAGACCTGTTCTGGGGCCCTGCGGTGGTGATGCTGTGCTTGGCCTAATTAGCACCCATTCACTGTATTAGCCCTATATCAACGGGACCGAAATATGTGAAGAGTTCAGAGCTTTCCATTCCTTGTGTGACCCTAAAACCTCTTACCAGATAATTTGCTATCCTTAGTAAAGAAAAGTAGGAAAGGTAAAGGGAGTCAGTGAACCTCTGCTCCACTGTTAGATTCTCTGCCAGGTGTGCCAGGGGGTTATGATGCATCAGTAGCATCCATCCCAAAACTGCCAGGACTCTGGAATTCATTAGAGGAAGAGGATCATGCTGTGTCCCTAAATCCCTCGGACACTTTGTGGTGTCATCTCCTGCCATCATTGCTGGAAGAAAATCCAGCTGAAAGGAATGTTTTATGTAGCTTCCAGAATGCGTGCAGAGTGAAGGCGGTGAGGGTTGCATAACTGAGGGTGGTTTTCATACGAATATTTACTAATAACTTTTCATCAAAATAACTTCAGAAAAATCTCTGAGGGAGTTGATGTTAAGCAAAATGAAAGTAAGATGACCCAAGTGTTACTATAAAGATCATTAATGACAACCAATTATACTTTAGTGGGTAAAAACTGCAAGACAATCCTCATAGTCCTGTCATTCGTTTGGCATTGCGATGTCATTCTCCGGGGCTGTTTGGCTGAGCTCTTACTGGTGTGTGTGTCCATCCGTCCATCCTGTGCCCCCTGTCACTGCAGGGCCAGGGTCTGCCTGCCTGCCTGCACAGAGGCTGTGTCTTTTTGACCTCCTTCTTCCATAGGTATTGAGTAGGAATTCTTTTTCCCCTTTCTAAAGGTTTTAATCTTACATTAAGTACTCACTTAAGAGGAACAAAATGGACTGTATTTCTGAACGTTCACCTGCTTAAGGTGAAGTAAAAATATTACTTGCCCTCATTTACCCCAGGTGCACCTTGCTTTTGGTCACTGTGTGGTTGTTCAAACAATATAGGGTTATGTCATAGTCTTACAGCAAATATACTACATTAAAGTGGTTACAGAAGAAATTAGTTTGCTCTCTGGCCTTAATGTGTGCTTTAATTTTCTTCTTTTTCCCCCGTTCTGGTTTGAGTCAAGGCTAAAAACTGAGCTTGTCTAAAAGATGACTTATCTACAAGTGACCTTATCTATGATTTTTCTTCTTTCAGTGGGTCAAGGCTTAACATTTATTATTGTTTCGATCATATATTTTTTTAGATGAAAATAGTTCTTAATTGAAATCTGCATTATCTACTCAGGTACTCTGAGAAGTGCAGAATGGGAACTGTAGCTTCTGACTTGCACTCCTGAAATGTGTTGTCTGATATTTTTCTGTAGCTGTGCTTCTCTCACTGCATTCTTTTATTATCTTCTCTACCTTATCGTTATCTTGCTGAAGCATTATTATACTAAAACTAGATATTTTTAATATATTACTAGGAAAACTTTTCAGGCTTCTTCAGAGCTTTAAAAACCTGTGCCTTTGAAGTACTTCTGCCACAGTAGCTTCAATGAAGCTAAACAGAACAAGGAATGTGATTCCTTTAAACATCAGCATTTCCTGACAGAATGGAAAGATTAATGGGTGAAATCCCTTGGAGGCCGTGGAAGCTTTCCCATTAATTGTAATGATTTTGGATAGAAACAACAGAAAGAGAAAAATAAGAGTAACTATGTAGACATAAAAACGATTGCTAATAAGAATGTTATGAAAAATTCTTTATTTTCAATAGCAAAGGAGTTGTGGTAGAATGCATGATCTCTTAGTAAATAGCACAGCGCAGTCTAATAGGGAAAGTGCTACTGTTCAGAATGCCCATAGTGTTATTGCAAACAGACCCTGTAAAATTTGGTTGATGGAAGAAATAGTGTTGCATTGTACCAGTGAAGAAGTATAGCAAAACTTGATTTTCTTATTCTTAGAGTCTCGCTATATTAATTGGCATTACCCAGCAACACGAAAAAATGCTTTGTATGAGAAAATCATACTAGATTTTTTCAGAAAATGCTTTTGCGATTGGGATTTAACAAATGCCATGGATTTTTTTTGCATTACTAGTTTATTGATACAGTTACAGAATATACCAAAAAAGTGTTTTTCCTCAACTATGACTAACTTGTGTAATTATGAAAATAAAACTAAATCTTATTTTAAGATGGCTTGAATCTTAATTACACCTTTGTTCTCTGCATCAGAAAATGAGCATTATTTACCTGTGTGTTGACTTGTTGACTAATAATAAAAAACTGATAATCAGTAGCATTGAATTAACAGCTACTAATTGCTTTTAGT
>JAOQGH010000069.1:14876140-14890402 GCA_025769975.1 Gallinago jamesoni | reverse complement strand
GTGTGTTGACTTGTTGACTAATAATAAAAAACTGATAATCAGTAGCATTGAATTAACAGCTACTAATTGCTTTTAGTGTGTATGCAAAGATAAAGTGTTTTTTACATAGTTTTTCAGAGAGGGCAGTTCACTGTGGTTTGATAGTGCTGGTACCATGGTGTGTGATGTGTCACAGAACAAGCAGTTCACAGCCGTTTACTGAAATACACGTCTATCATATCTTGTAGATTTTCTGGGTCTAACGTGATACTTCCTGACTACCCTTCCAGAGATGATAAAGTGTAAATAAATGTAACAAAATGGATAAGCATAAACTATAGCTGTTCTAGTATTATAATCTCTATTGGCCAGTGATTAAGTTAATAGCATGTCATTATCACAAGATTATTCTGTCCTTTTTGATAGTGAGCAAAGGATAAATGGAAAATATATCAGCCAGAACTATTAAACCAGGTATTTAGTCTTGGCATTCAGATGCTGGAAGATAAAGTGCTATGTTTACAATTCTAATTTAAAAACTTTTGGTTTTATTAAAGTTACATGCCAATTGGATTGATTTATGTACATTTTGAGGGTTAAGAGCAGCTCTGAAAACTGAGACTATTACTTAGGACCCAAAAATTTAGACTTAAAGCGCTGCTAGGAATGTCACTTTGAAACTTTTGGTCAAAGATTTTAAACATGAGCAACCACCTGCGTAGTTATAATGCCTGGAGTGTCCCTGATAGTACACGAGACAACAAACAGTCAATATATAATGTGTGATTCCTGTGTATAAAATAAGGCCTAACCATCATGAATTGTTTCTGAAGATACTTATACTTGGAAAACATGATTGTGATTGATAAACAACTCCAGACTGCTTTTAGTGTAACAGTAGACTGTGCTACAAACAGGAACGGGAAGAAATGATTACATTTAATAGGATGGCAGCTGTAAGGGTGCCATTATATTAAGTGATTTAATGAATACTGATCTTGAAGCAATAAATCAAAATGCAAACAATCTACTCTAATCAAGTAAGTGGAGTATTTCAGATACTTAAATTATATTAAATGAACACTTCAATGAAGGTATGTACCTGCACATGTTCTTATGTTTAATCTATTTATTGTTTGTGTAACATCACTTTAAGGTTATGTAGTTAATGCAGACTTCCTCTTTTTTTTTTCTTCTGCATTTTGTATTTTTTTTTTTAAGGGTTTTTTTTTTTGTCTATTTGCTGAAAGTAAAGAGACAGCTTGCAGAATACTTAATAGTCCATGATAAATCCTGTCCTGGTAATGAAGGATTTTTCTAAAGAATGATCAACAAGAAGGTTATTGCAAAAGCTGTGACAACAGTTTCTTCAGGTTGGGGTGTTTTTATCTGAGTGTCTGCTTTTATTTTAGGGGTGTTTGTGTATGTGAACATGTATCTGCTTTATATATATGTGTGCGTGCATAGGTAATATCAGTTGCTACTCACTACTGCTGAAATTAAAAAGGAAAAAGAAAAAAAGTGATAGTACTTTTCTGGGAAAAAAGTAATAGTATCATTTTCTGGGAAACAACTATCTGTTGTGACATTGTAAATACATAGTATGGAAATTAACAGGAAATTACATTTTGTATGCTGAGATTCTAATTCTGGAGTCTTTTGCAGGATTATGAAAGTGTCTTTCACAGTCCAAACGCAGCTGGATCTGTCTAGGTCCTGAGCCTACAGACATTCAAATACATAGACAAAGGTATAGTTTCTGGAAAGTATTTACAGTGCAAAATCATAAGTGCTTGCTTGTATCTTTGTTGTATCTTTGCAAGGTGCTGGTTTAGCTTGTTTGGTAAATATTTGTACACCTTGGCTTTTTCCTGTTTGTTTCAGTTTGCACAACTGTTTCAACTTCATCAAAATTTGTGATACATTTAGTTTACTTTCTGACCAAACGGGCAAACCGGCAAGCCAGAGGGAGATACTGTGTATAGGGGCGTTTTTGAGCCATGCTTGCATTTCTCTTTGAGAGCTGCCTGAGAATCCATCAGTGAAGAATCAATAGAGATACCTTTTATATTTCCTATTTCCTCAGTTTATACTTAGGTTTTGGGTGTTTTTTTGTGGTTTGGGTTTTTTGTTTTGTTTTTTTTGTGTGTGTGGTTTTTTTTTTAGAAGTGGAAGATAATAGCTGTGAGGCTTTTATAGCTGATTAAAGTATTCAGAGGTCCTCAGTATTTGACTCTTCCCTTTATTTTGGGAATAGATTGATGGCTTAGCCTCATGAATCATTCAGCTCTGCTCCTGATTTCTCTAGTTTTGTCTGGGATCAGAAACATGCAATTGACCCACTGCTTGATAGTTCCACAACAGCAAACTTGATTTGTAACAGCAGAAGTGGAAAAAAATAAAGAGCCATCTCAATTTTGTAGGCTACTTGTCAAAGCTGTGAGTAGCAGGAGAAGGTTTGCATTGTCTGTCGGCAGAATGAGGAGGATGGAAATGTATTCATTTTGATGGTAACTATAAGGGATGGAGTGTCTGCAGATTAGCAGAATAGCAGAAGGGGGTATTATGGCTGCAAGGTGGAATTATACTGTGCAGCTATACAGTCTGGCTTCTCAGAACATGCGAGATGTAAGAAACCACAAGGAGGAAATCCAGTACATCTATTTGTGGGTTAGATAAGCCCAGATCTTACACATGCGCTGCTGACAACTACCTACCACTGTCTTGGCTGGGTAAGTTTACTAAGAGGCCTTCTAATGGTCCAGCAGTAAAAATAAATTGTATAAAAGAAAATCGGTACAACCCTTATAATTGGCCATGGCTATACCTAACTGGAAGACACTTTGATGGAGTTCCCTGGTGTAGGTGTGAGGACAGATGTCAAGGGTTTTGGCACTCATTGTTTTAGTTAAACATCAGAGCAGTACTGAACTAATCTTGAAAAAAATCCTGTTCCTGTTTTATTCCTGTTGTTCTATTGTCAACGCACCATGGCACTGAACCTGTCAGAGTTCAAGGAGCATCTGGATGATGCTTTCAGTCATATGAGTTAGTTTTAGGTAGTCCTGCAAGGACCACTGGCTTGGGCTCGATGATCCTTATGGATGCCTTCCAACTTGAGATATTCCATAAGTCTATTCTGTGATTGTAATTAAACCATTTACATCGAGGGTTTAGGGGACTGGCTGTGATTTAGATCATGCTTCCTTGTTTGTGCTAAAAACTGATAGATAATAACTTTGTTCTGTGAGCAGAGCTGACCTTCAGTTGTCCAGGCTGCAATTCTGGTTAGCCTAAATTGGAGGCCAGTAAAAAAAGTATTCACTGAAATTGCTCCAAATTTTTAACTAACATTTGTAATAAAGGATGAACCTGTCAGTCAGAAGTTCCAGTACTGTAGATTCTGAGAGTCCCTTTAATGTCACCTCTAAATGTTGCATGCTTCCACTTAAAAAAGAACAAATGCTGTTTTACTGCTCTTAAAATGATGTTGCTGCAAAACCCAGAACAGGCCATAAGCAGTTAATAGTGCAAGCAGAAATGTTCATATTGAGACTATCAGTCTTTTGTGCTCTGACGTTGATGTTACTGTCGGTTGACAGCGAGCTTTTATAGTCAATCTATTGAAGTACAAAAGGCCACGTTTCGGAAACTGTCATTAAAAGTGCCTCTGTTTTGTAAGAGCAGCACATCCTTTATTCTCTCATAATGGAATTCCCCATAACAGATGAGACAAGCCACAAGTTGAAAATGTTATCATAAGAGGAAAAATAGGTTAAAGTGTCTTTATATTTGTTAATCTTTTTATTCTTTCCAAATTAGTTCATCTTAAAAAAAAGTAGCTCACTCTCTTTAGTTACTGCACTTTTATGAATATTATGATCAGAAGACACAATGCCTTCCAACCTGATCTTTCAAAGGTGTTTCAGCAAAGCCAAATTATCTTTTGAGTAATGCAGACAATACCGAATCACTTTGAAACTAATACTGTGTCCTGTGTCACTAGCACTTGCTGCTTCTCATAGTGTAATGCCTGGCATGATTAACTGTGCAAATAATCCTGAGAGGAAGGGGTAGATTTTTTATGTTTAATGCCTGTTGCTCATTTTCAGTTTTATCATGATAAAGACGATAAAGTCCTAGATAGGTAGGGATATGACATTACACCAGTCTATAAAGTTTAACTGATTCTGTGAACATCTATCCATTGCAAACATGAAATCTCATGAGAAATCAATGTTAAATGAATATTACAAAAGTTTTACTTGTATTCTGTTGGTGTGTTGATGTCTGTGCTCACTAACGGGGTGTTGTGTACTCACAGAGCCCTGTCTCTCAGTCCAGTACTCCTGTATTTGAGACAAATGGATATAAACAAGTACTTTCAATAAGATGGGATTTCTGTGAGTGATTTGTCCAAAAATACACTTGATTTTAAATTGTTTAATCTGGTGGTGTGTAGAGTGCCGTCTAAGATCTTTTTGTTTTCTGACTCTCTTGGAAGGATGGGTGAGGTGAAGAAGTGAGGGAGGTTTGTCAAATTCATTGCATTGCTGTAATTATTTGGCTGACCTTATTATTGAATGGGATTGTGAAGATGCATTTTTGTGTTTTATGCTTTGTGTTTCCTAATGGCTGAGTTGAAAATGGTGATGTCTGCTGAATTTCAGTATTTGAAAAGAAAAAATCCTGCACATTCTCTGGTAACCCTTTTGTGAGTGTAGAGAGAGAAGATCTTAGAGGAGTATGTGGTCCCTGAGTGGGAAATGCTAGCATTCAGGCAGAGCTATACTAAAGAGATTCCTTTTTTTCCTGAGTCTTTGATCTAAGAAAATTTAGTGAGACGGGACAAGAGAAAGGGTATGCCTCTCAGAGTGGAAATCAGCTACTGAATTTTAAAAAAAAACAACTTTCACTTTTGTTCTGTTGATTAATTCGTTTCATTCATTGATAAAAAGATCTACATTAAGGAGTTAGTAAATTGAAAACTAAGAAAGTGGTAACATAATGGGAACTGATGCTAAACTTCAGCCCCTGAAAATGCGTGACTTTTGAGGTCTCTCATTCAAAATGCTTCCTCTGAATAATCAAGGAAACTGAATTCACTGTGGTGAGTTTTTGTTTGTCCTGTTTGTCTCACAGGTTGCTATTGCGAGTGAGAGGAGGCTCGGTAAAAATATTGCTATGCTTTAATGAATTAAATAGCACCTGGTTTTATAGCATTATAAACCACATACATTTAATTGATTCATGCAAGCCCCGGAAATTATTTTCCTCTCAAGGAAAGAGAACTTAATGAAAATATGTAATTTGTCAATAAATATGTTTTAGCTTCCCCTGCCTGCCTTTTTTTCCCTATTCTCTAGTATTTTTGACGTGTAGAGTTTCGATACTAATTAGCTTGGCACAAAAAGGGTAATAGTTTCTTTTTAAATGTGTGAGAAGGTAGGAAATAACAACAACAAAAAAATAATCAGCTTGAAGCAATTGAGTTAGTGCAGAATAAAGGGCTGCAAGTGTCCTCCTCCAGGAACACACACTTCCCAGGACAAGTTACAGGTTGAAAACATACCCCAGGAGGCTTTCACATCAGTTATTATTCACCTGTGCATCCAAGCAGCTAATAAAAATGCTATTTATGGAAGAGAATCTGACATCAGCAGTATATCAACATACATGTTACCTTGATATAAACAACGTTCTAAGCAGAAAATGTTAAATAATTTCAGTATTTTAAACAAACCTGTTTATCTGGAAATTTAGCAGGTGCACAGATTGGTGTCTCTTACAGGGCACTGAAGAAACAATAGCAAGTAACCCATGTTATTATCATACTAATTTTATTTTTATAGATGGATATGGGGAATTGAAAACGTTGGAGCTGCCATATGCCTTTTCTCTCACCTTTTCTCTTGACTTTGTCAATTGTACGAAATTTTAAAAAATACATTTTTCTCCATATATGTACCAGTTGAAATGGTAGAAGTTGAAACTACAATGATACTGTGAACACTGACTAGTTACAACTTGCTTGGGCTGAATTTAAATCGCTCATCTAATAGGGAGAGACTTTCTATCTCTTTTCTCAGGATGTTGCTCCTTCAGTTCTTAAACAGAGCTTTTGAGTTTTATGCAGACTGTCCAGGGATGTATTAAAACCTGAATGACAGACTTTGAAAGTGCCAAGCACTTATTGACAAATCCTAGAAGCTTATTTTTTCATGTTTCTTAAATGCATGTTATACTTTTCCAAAAGTTACCTCATTGTCTTGTTCTTTTATTTTAGTTCCAGCTTCATGCATTTTTCTTGTATCTGGAAAACAGGTAACATCACAAGCTACTGCAGGCCATGACTGGTATGGATTACCCACTTCCATGTATTATAGACTCTGTATATAAAGTTATGGATATCTGAGGTTTGGGGGAAGTAAGGGAATTCTTTCTTTCCTTTTGCGTTTTGTTTTAAACATTTCTTTTGTCAATGATCTTGATCAGGTTGACTGGAGAGAAAGTATTTCAGGAACTCTTAAAAAAGATGCAATTTGTGCAACGTGTAGGAGGTTACCAAACCCGCCAGTGCCAAGGTTTGTTGTATGTCCTTAGAGCAGACGAGTGGCTTGGTAACAGAAAGGAAAGACACCCAAGAGGATTGAAGTTTGGAAATTTTTAGTCTAGTAGTTTCATACCTTGATTGTTTTGTATATGGATGATGGACTGTGTTCAGCTGCCCTAGTAGATGACTGTTGACTTGCTGCATTTGCTGTTAACACGGGGTCCTAGCTGGCATAGCTCTAAAGATAATATCCATTCTTTGAGTTGTTGTTGTCACCTCTGAAACCTGCCTTTTTTTTTTTTCCTTCAGTCTAGCCATATTTTTTTTTTTTTTGACTCTTCTAATGTGTTTTGTCATGAAAATTCAGTGATTTTTTTGTATCTGCGGTCACCTTTCTTCTAAGATATTCTAAGCCTTTGTTTCATTTGCTCAATAATAGAGGTTGGAAAAATCATTGCGTTCTGACAAATTAAAACTGTAGTTGGGTTGCAACAGACTGGTCTTACCAGTGCCCTAAGGGAAAGGCTGCACTGATACCTAACTAGACCTTAGTAGAATGCCAGGAAATTCAACAGGATGGTGTCTTTACCTATGTTTTAGACAATAGAAAAAGCTTTGGGTTTTTTTTAGACTCCAAGGTCAAATGACTACCAGATGTAAATCCAGAGGAAATCCAGAGTTCCTTATTTCTGTGACTTAACTATGTTTCCAGGAAAGTCTTTCCCAAGAAAGAAAACCAGAGCTAGCTTTTAACCCACAACCCCATCTATAGCAACTAAATTTTAAATGAGCCAGTTGTTTTACCCCATTGAAGGAGAAATGGGGATGAAGGAGAGAAAAGCTGAGTAACCAAGTAGAGGCAAATGGATATGTTGTTACCTTGTTAATCTTTAATTATCACAGACAACAACTGCGTAGGTGATAGGAAATCATGGAACTTGAAGCAAATATATATAAAATCCAGTATTTCCTACATTGACTTTAGTAGGTGTAATAAGCCAAACCCAAGTCCATACGCAGTATCTCTGAAAACAAAGAGGAATTAAGTATTGGTTTTATATGCTTTGCTGAATCCGGACTGTAAGCTGTGTAAAGCTGACCTAAAATCAACTTGACTAAGTGCAAGAAAAGTAGTGCAGAGTGGTTGAAGGCAGTGCCTCACCTTCACCATCTATGTACTTTTTCCTGGAGAAGGAAAAGGGGAAAAGGAAGGCTTTCAAGGCCATTTCATACACTTCATTTATCTGCAGCTGCCATAATGTCTCCCCTGGGCCCACCAACAGCCAGCACAAGTCAAACCAAGCTCTCAGGGACCAGCCAGGCATAGAATAACTCCCCCAGCCAAAAAAAAGAAAAAAAAAAAGAATGCAAGACCTTTTAAAAGCAAGTAATCTTTCAATTAGCCAGTGATACAGCCTGGTGGTCTATACTCGGATACAAAACATGTTCTACCTAGCTCATTATATACATTTCTGAGGTCAAGCTGGGCTCATTAGTTTGTTGCAATTTGTAGTTAATATAAATTGAAGTGCCACATTTAACATTCTGACTATTTGGGTTTTTTACTGGTTTGAAATAATTTGCTCTGATATTTAAATGTAGGGAAATGAAGCCTTATCTTTTACGTGCCAGAGAATGGTACTTACCCTGCTGATGAAATACTACTTAATGCCAGTCATAAGTGATTTAGTGTTGGTATTTAAGGATGTATTTGTGTACATGTAGATGATAAAATGGTTCAACAACATGAACGAAAGAGAATGCTTATTCTTCTTGATACTTACTGTTTTTACAACTCATTGAATCAATATTTGTTGTCATTCACCATTTCCATATAACAAAAATGAATGCAGTCCCTCACTCGGCATGTCGTAAGAGTTGGGAATGGGCAGCTGAACAAGGGGCTTTGTGTGTCGGCTGCTGTGGTTAACTTCCACCGTCTTCAGAGCCTTCTCTCACTTTCCAATGGAGAGTGAAGTGGTATTTCCAAAGGTGAAACGATGGTGTTCCTTCCTGGAAGGGCCAGGTCATATGGAAACAGATTGTGATCCTTGGTTTGTATCTAGATAGATGCTTCTCCCAGCTGTTATTCAGATTTGAGAAGATGGTGGGTTCAGCTCCTAAGGCTACAGTGTTCTTCATGTTACAGCTAACAACTGAGGAATTGGTTGTCATCATCTTTAGTCCATTTACTGACAAATTATTGCCTGTAGTTCATTTCTGCAATATGAAAACGTATAGTAAAAGTATCGAGGTATAAAATCTGTCCAGTTTTTAACTCAGTCCTCTTCACATTTACTAATCAGTATAGTTCAGGAGTTCCACAGTTTACCAGGCTTTTATGGCAGTAGAAGCAGCTCTTTTGTCTGTGCACAGACACAAAAATGTCTTTAGATGTTCAGGTGTCTTTCATATCCCAGCCTCCCTTTCTCTCTTTGATAATTCAAGATCTAACCTAGTTCCATTTTCTGCCTTTTTCGCAATAGCGGTTCTCTTGTAAAGAGCCTTTATTTCTATTCTGATGCACCCATCTTGCCTTCTAAAAGTATCTCATGTTCTATAAAAACCTCAAAGTTTCCAAGAAATACAGTTGCACATATACAATTTGAAGCTCTTGGTATTTGGAAATAGTTTCAGCAGAAAATGGCTTTGTTTTTCACTTCAGACGTGTTTGAACATTGCAAAGTAATAGTAATTTTGGTGTATAGTATCTTGGCACTCTGATTCTGCTGTGGATAGACCTACCCTTTCTCCTTTGACAACATAAATTTTAGTAGGTATTAATTTTCAAAATGTCTGTGTTTAGTCGTTTCATATACTTACAGAGACCTTTTCTTAAAGTTAATTTTCTCTCTGTAATCCAGCTTTATACTTCTTGTTTTAGGATGCTGGCTTGTGCAGTGAATTTGTATTATCTAGATGTGACACCCTCGTGGCCTGCTCGGTCAACTATTTACTTAATGTGTTCTATTTTTTTTATAGAGATGGAATTAGTACCTCATTTGGACAATTTATATGCCAAGTTTTCACTTTGTTTCCCTGTGCAGTGGAATACCTATGAGGAGATGAAACCGTAGGAATATATTTCTATCATCTATTTGAAAGACTTACCAAGTTATAACATGCTGTCCAGTTCTATCCATCAGAATGTCTTATAGTCTGCGATTAGTTGGCTACAGACTCTTTGGAAGATGTTTAGATTTTGTCATTGGTGAAGTTTTCGGTTTTGAGATGATTTAAAAGTGAAGACACGTAGTTCAGATATTAAGATTGATGTGGTAGGTTTTGTCAGTGCCTAAATTTCCCATGTAGACTAAATCCCTTATATTCATACCCACCACCTGTGGGCAGTTTTCTCTTTGTGAACCTTACAATTTATAGCATCATCTTATGGAATGTATTTTTCAATTTCTGTATACTGAGAAAAAAAGATCTATAGGTCAGATTCTCTGCTCTGGCTAGGTCCTATATGCACTGCGCTAAGAGGAAGGAAGCTATTCTGTTTTGACACCCATCTGACTAAGAACACAGCAAAAATCACAGCCCTGTAACTCAGACAATGAGCAAAATATATTTCATAATGTTCATAGAACAGCAGGTATTGACAACTTCATCTAAAAATGTAATGCTGCGGGAGATAAAGGTTCGATTTCTGAGAGAAAAGACCCTAAGTTTGGTTCTCAAGTGACATCTATCCATGGCAGAAATGAAGGAGTTCAGCTGCTTCATTAGCTTCAAGATCTTAATTCAAGAAGCTTGTTTGGTCTGTCCCTTGTCCGTCACTGCAAATACAGTTTTACTTATGAAGCAATTTTTAGAGAAGGCTTTCTCAAAGCTATAGCTTGGATTAGTTTTCAGTAACTTAAGTAGCTTGTTTGTATTTTAATTTTTGGACTAGTTATTCTATAGTGACTAGGACTTTTCAAGTATTGCTTGGTATTTTTGTTGTTTGAAATTGAAAATGCATTTGCACTATCATTCAAATTTTGAGGGGATTCTCTAACAGAGGTGCAGGGTATAGGATGATGCCCTTTTTTCCTTATGAAACAACTTCTAGTAGCAAAACCATGTTTTTATTTCTCTTGTTCTCAGTGAGGGATCACCTGCATGGCAGATATAGAGCTGGTAATTTTTGTTTTGTAGTTATTCACTAGATGGTAATAAAAATGAGTTACTCATGTTTTGCATCCCCATATCCATTTTGAAGTCCTGACTTTGACTTCAGCTGCCTCCCAAGCTTCTGGGGCAGGCATAAAGGGTTCTGGGGTGTGTGGCACCTCACCTTTCTGCCATTACTGGAGCTGGAAGGCACTGCAGCAGACTCAGTGACCCCCGTTTCAACCATTCCCTTAATTCGATGGAAGGATTCTCTCTCTTCTTTCAGCTCTAAGACTGTGCTCCTCAGTCCTCTAGGGATATCTCAGGTCAACACAGGATGGCAAATTGTCAAGTAACAGTGTTTCGAAGCACTAACTACAACTTCTGAAGTATCCTCACTGGAGTAAAGCAATCAATTTGCTGGACGAATAAAAACCAAACCATACCAAAAACCCCAAACAAAAAATGAAAGCAAACCTGCATCAGGTTTGGAACACTCAAGAGTGCTCACAGGGATTTCTGGTTTAGTTCACTGGCAAACTGAATTAATATCCTGAATAATTCTTCGATGAAGGTATGCTGAATTTAGTTGTTAATTTCTCACTGGAAAAAAATGGTACTTCAGAAAGATCACACCACTCACAGTGATGAATTTGTAAATAGCTGTTGTCCTAACTCATTGAAAGTCAGGTAGGACTGGGATCAAAATAGTCAGGCTACTTGCAAAAAGCTTCCTTTTTATAATCAGATTTGCTACATAGTGTAATTTAAACAATCTCCAAATTCTGTTTATGTTCTTGATGGCCAAAGTTATATATGAGTTTGCTTTCTTAATCCTGCAATATTTTGGTACTTCAGGTTATGTTAGATATTTCACATTTTTAGTCCATTTCATACATACAACTAATAAAACAAAGATTATCTGAAATTTTTGTTGAGGTGAAAAGGCATGTCCTTAGGATAGAATGTTCATCATTCTGTAGGTATATGAGCGGTCAGAAGAGGGGCTCAGAGGGGCTTAGCATTTGTCCTTGGACAGACACACCTGGGCTCAGCCCTGTGGGACCTGCTCTACCTGCACCGGCTGCGAGCAGGGCATTGGGCCAGAGACCTCCGGGAGGTCTCTCCTGACCTACCTCATGGAATAGGTCTAGGATTCTGTAATCAAAATTTTGATCGAAAACAGTATAAATGCATTGCTGTATATTTGTGTTAAGTAGGTAATTCAAATTCTATAATCTTACCTTGTAAATGCCTGTATTTATCTGTTTTATTATTCACATTTTTGCAGACAACTTATTTTCTTTTGAAAGGCGGTTGAACATTTTTTTTTTTTCCCCCCAGGATTGCAGCAAAGGTTATTTGTTACAGCAGTAATCTGTGTAAATAATTAGTGCTCAGATGACGTGCATGTGTAGTGTAGTTATGATGGTGATAAATCATCTGCCTCCCTTTCTATAGTTAAAAGGGTTTTTCTAGTTGATTTTTACAATCCAAATAATCTACTCTTAATAGACTTTCTTTATTTTCACTTAACATTGCTTACAAATTTTTATCTCTGCTGCTGTTACTGGTAAGGAATTTCAGACTGGGTAGTGTTTGCATCAGCAAAATCTGTGAAATTTATTATATACACAATTAAAATTAAAATGGAAAACATGTACTTTAATGTTGGTTGCAGGAACTGTAAATTTACTTGAGCTGTAACATGATTTCTGAATGATTTCTTGTGTAAGATGAAATTACTTAAAAAACCCTGTTCTTTTCTTAAAATAGTTGAAACTGTGTTTTCGGTAATATGTTAGTGTGTCAGGAAAAAATAGAATAAATAAAATCTGAAATTGATGAAGAGAAAGAAAGGAACATGGTGATTTAGAACTGAAATTATTCTGGAGTTGATTTTTAAATATTTCCAGGAGAGGATCCTGCTACTAGATTTGAAACTTGTTTCAGCCAATTTGAAGAATGCAACTGTATTTCCTAGAGTTTTTCCCCTGTGATGATAAGAGGTCTTAAATATTGGTGTGTGCTCTTGGATGATTTATACATAAATGAAGTGATTCATAATGTTTTATTTAAACTAGTGTCTTATCACCTTGCATTAGGTGTGTTGCAGAAACTGGTGTATTTCTGTTTCTGTGTTGAATTTGGTTTTTCTTCTCACTACAAGGTGGAAGTGAATTTTGTTTGTAGCTGTTCCAGCCGACTCCCTTCACATGCTTATTCCTTCTTTTGATGGAAGGGCTTCTTCAGCTAATGGCTTCCATTAATTGGCTGCCTGATTCAGATCTCCAACATCCAACCTGAATGCCTTTTAAATAGCAGAGTAGTGAAAACAAAGTTTTTCCATTAGCAGTAGTTTTGGAATTTTGTTAATGCTATCAGACTAATGAGGTCTGTACTGAATAACATGGTATGCTGAACCAAATTACTTTCTTGTATAGCTCCCATTAACAGGGAGATTGCACTCAGATGAACTTAATTCAGTGCAATTTGAGTTAGATGTTATGATCTCACATGTGAAAATCTCCTGTTGGTATGAGAGAAGAGATTTGTTTGAGAACCAATTAATTTTTACAAGATGGTACCTTGGTAATTTGATTTTTAATGTTCTGGATACGTTTTAGTGTGAGTCACTGTAGCATCAGCCCGTTAAACCAGCCACCTAGGCTTTTGATCGGGCTTTCCCTGCAGAAGGGCAGAGCTGTATGTACTTGGCAAGTCAGCAGGATGGACAATTTTGGAGTGTTCATTTAATTTTGAAGATTTGTTCATTTGTTTTGGCCGTTACAAAAGGCATATATCACCTGTATGGTAGAGTGTAGGCTTCTGTTTAAGCCTTTCAGTATTTTTGGCCTATCTTGTGGAGAGAAACTGCATATCTCATCAAACTAACACCGGATGTTGAGTTAAGGACTGCTTGGATTACAAAGAGTTGACTAAACACAGTTATTTTGGTTGTACAACAGTGAGACTGAAAAGCCGTACATAAATCAGTGCACTTTCAGTGGTCAGTGCTGCAAAATGGTCAGGGCTTGCAGGTGTGTGTGTGTGTGTGTGTGTGTGTGTACACACACGGCATCAGAGTACTGAGAGGGTCAAGTTTGTATTTCTGAAGTATTTTCCTAACCCTGTATTGCTTTTGATAGGATGATGAGAAATGTTAGTGGAAATAGTGTGAAGATAAAAATTGAACAGCTAATGTAAAGTTCAAGACAAATGAAAAGTGATATGTGAAGGAAGAAACTTACCCTTTTGTACAAACCCTAAGTTAAATCAGAGGCAATCCCACTGTTAAGTCATGTCCTATTCAATAGCAAACAGTTTCTGTTCTTCTCTGTGCTCTATCCATTCTCGTTTAAGATTGGAAATCTATTGATTTTGGATGCTGTTCCAGTTTCTTTTGTAGCAGGGAGCATCCGCTGAGCCACACATCTGAATATACAGCAATGAACCTGGGCAATGGTTATAAAATTACCCGGGGTTGCAGAGGTTAATATATATTCATTATTTACTTCTGTTTGTTCTCTTTTGCTGAGTAGGCCCGTGGCTACCCTGATGCCTTTACTCTGGCATGTGATGCTTGGACTGGTGCCAAAACCACCCCAGCCTGGGCAGCTCTGTCCTAAATC
>JAOQGH010000069.1:14813117-14876040 GCA_025769975.1 Gallinago jamesoni | reverse complement strand
TTGTGGTTGGACTCGATGATCTCTGAGGTCCCTTCCAACCACCACAATTCTGTGATTCTGTGATTCTGTGATTATTTACTTCTGTTTGTTCTCTTTTGCTGAGTAGGCCCGTGGCTACGCTGATGCCTTTACTCTGGCATGTGATGCTTGGACTGGTGCCAAAACCACCCCAGCCTGGGCAGCTCTGTCCTAAATCCTCCTTTGAGAAACAGGTCGGGAACTCTGACAGTCCAGCCCTTTTGTCTCTTCCCCTCCAAAAGACCCAACCACAAACAGTCCCCTCCAGCCCCTGGGTAGCTGGGAGTGTGTAAGTAAGTACGAGCAGCAGCAGAAGGGAGGCAGGCAGGAAGTGGAAGTGCCCCCTGTGACAGCAGCGAGGATTTATGTGACATCAAGGTGATTTGCCTGACAGCACGTAGTTCCCAAGTTCAGCGTCTGAGGCAGTACCCGGAGCTGTCACCTTCACTGAAAACGAGGCAATAATTTACAGTGTGAATAGCGCCGTGAAAGTCAATGGGAGAAGGAAGATGCCATTCAGCACAAAAGCTGACAAAATCTGATTGTTAAGTACCAGTCAGTACATTAAACTTCATATCTCTCTAAAGAGTGAGGAGGGAGAGAGATACCTTGTATAATATGGAGACATGTTACAGAAGACAGATGCCAAGTGAATACCTTATAAAACTTGTATGGTTTAATGCATTTTTGTAGTCATTAGACTGCCTTTTCTGTCTACCCTTCATTGTGACAGCTGCAGTGTGTCATAGACCTTAAATCAACAAAAAGCAGTAGAATATCTTATTCTGTTTGGTTGGCAAAGAGCTTCTGTTAAAGTCTGCGTTCTATAGAGATGGCTTTCCCATCAGACCATCTGGCTTTACTATTTTGAGACTTTTATTTTCATTTGCAAATTTGCTGACATCTCAGCAAAAACACAGCATGATTGGGAAATGAACTTAATTCTGATAGAGGAGTTTTGTAGATATGCCTGGAAGGAAAAAAAGATTGGGAAAAGTAATATTAGAGTGAAAGAAAAATTGAAATTCTTATTGTCAAGTAGAGACATAATCAGATACTGTGAGCAGTGATTTGTATACTGAAGACAACACTTAGAAGCAGAGGGAGTGTGATACCGTACAGTTTGTCAAAATTACTTTTGACCTTGTTTGGGAGGTTGATAAAGATGCATTTAAAAGGTGTGAAACATTTTCTAATACAGTCTGTGATCGGGTCCATAGCTGCTTCTATTGATGTTGGAGATTGGCAGGGAGTTACAAATGGATTATGGAAGGTTCTTGAGCAGCATATTGTTTAGAAAGCCATTTTAAAGTTGACAAATATTAAACCAAGTTGTACTATGGGAAACGGTTACTGATTTTTGTTCTCTGACTCTGAAACAGTTCCCCATCTGACTGATGAAGTCTGGACTTTTGCCAAATTAACAAACGTGTTCCATGAGACTACAAAATGCCAATTCTTACTCTTGGCCACTCAATCTTGGAGATGCCCAAATCTCTCCTGCTTTATTTAGGAGAAGCCCATTCTCCTGGCACTCACTGAGTGCTAGAGGCTAAGGAATGAGCAAAAGGGCTTGTCAGAAACACTTCTGAACGAGCAAAATGGAGTAGACTCAGCTAATTTGTCATTCAAACCAAACTAACAAACATTAAACTACAAGGTAAAACCAAAGTTCTCAATAATTGTATTTCTGGCATAGGAGGGATTTTTAAAACCTGGAAATTTGCAATAAGCTGGGACAACTATAATTTTACCATCGCAGTTTATCTTGTTCTATTTGCAAAAGGAATAATAGAATCTGCCCAATTACATTATACAGTTTTCAACAAGTTAAAACTAGCTCATCAAATGTGAAAGTAGCTTACCTAGAAATGTTAAGGTTAAAAATAAGAGTTACCTTGTCAACCCAGTTGAAATAATTAATCTGAATGCCTGGAAAAACATTAATTTTCTCATTTTGTTATTAATTTCTTGTAAAGACTCAATATTTAAATTCTTTGATCTCCAGTGACAGTATCAACAAAAATCATTGGTTCAGTAAGGTGCTTAGAAATGCTGTGAAGTCAAACATTCCTCTAGTTGTTCTTCGTTAAAAGAATTGACATCTTTATTTGTTTTGTACCGAACTCACCTTCATTTATTTGCCTTTTCTAAATTGTGGTTCTACGTTTTTGTTAATTTGGAACTCCCTGAAATGGTTGCAGACACGCAAACTTTTTCCAAAATCAAATTCTTTTCTTCTACGTTAGCAACAGAAGACAAATAATTCCCTTGGCTTCCTGCCTTTCCACAAACTGGACCTGTGTGTGCTTTCTTCCTGACACAGGCTGCCCCCACTCTGAATTGCAGAGTTTTACATTTCAGTCTGTAGTGATAAGCTGGAGTTTCTTTGTTTGTTTTTGCCTGTATTTTGAAAAATTAGAACACAGTTTTACCAGCATGAAGAAAGAGTGGAATTGGGATTTATATTCTCTGTTTCAACCCATCCACTCTAGTTCAGTAGGTGTCATGGTGGGGAAACGTGGTACCTGGCAAGTATATGAGCTTTTTTGTTATCTCTCTTTTGAAATGTTTGGTAATTTGAGGAGGAAGCACTGAGGCAGGAAGACATCATCCGTGGGCCTGTGGGAGGAGTTCTGGTAGCTCAGGGCATGCACGATCTCCTCTCGTGTATGGTAGGTGACAGTAGATGGTGCTTTGTCTCCTGGGCTTCATGACTTTCTTCCTATATGAATGTAAAGATGTCATATTCAAATTTGAAAGCTGAGTTGTGTATCTAACCTACAAACAGTGAAGCTGCAGGGAGCTTGGCTTATCCATACCGTATCTGAAAGAAATTCTTTACTCTGAGGATGGTGAGACACTGGAACAGGTTGCTCAGACAGGCTGTGGATATCCCATCCCTGGAGGTGTTCAAGGTCAGGTGTTCAGGGCGTTGAGCAACCTGGTCTGGTGGGAGGTGTCCCACCAGTTGGAACTAGATGATCCTCAAGGCCCCTTTCAACCCAATCCATTCTATGATTCCATCTGAGTTGTAGTCCATCCAAGACATCTCAGATTACCTGGGCCAAATCTAACCAGGGCATCAAGAGCAAAAATACATTTTCACCATGAAAATCTAGTGTGGTGGGATTTGATTTTGAGCCCTCTGTAGGTGCTCTGGTGGTACAGCTCTGTATCGTTCAACATACTCCTCTGCAGTAAGATGAGAGAAGAAAAAACACTTTTCAGTTACTGTCTTGCATTACTAAATATTTAAGTTACCACCGTAAATCTTATTCTACTCTGTTTTCTACTTAAAGTTGTGGTGTATTGGCATAGGGGTCACAAACCACTTTTCTCAGAAAAATGGAATTGGTGGTGGTCATATGTTTTTCAATCAGTTACAAGCATATTAAATCTCCGTGCAGGCTAAAAATTCATAGCACAATTACAATACATGTCTATTTCTGAAAAACTGAAATTACTTTAAAAATATTATTAATATTTTAACAGACACTCCTGAGTTGTATTAATATTTCTGAAATTATTCAAATTGTGTTGTGGATATTTATTAAGCACACTTTGCATGATATTCTCGGTTGCTATTTCTGTTATGCATCTGTTTATGAACATTTTTACATTTGGTTAGTGCCCTGCAACTGTAATGTGAAAGTGAGGTGGGAAAAAAGTTGCCAGCACTCCTGTAGTATTCTTACCTTCTGTCTTAAGTGCAGTCAACAGAGAGAGAATAATAAAAAAAGCTGAAATTATCTTACTTTTCAGAACATTTCCCTTCTTTTTTTGGCAGCTTGAGCCACCATTTTCGTGTAGCTCATTAAGAAGTGTTGCATCACACTTGCTTTATTTTTCCTGTGCTGAAATTTTGATTATTTAAGAAAAGAGAGAATGTAGAATCACTTGCTGTAAGAAATGCGGTGATACTCAGCACACTTGAGAAGACCTGGAAGTAAAGGTACACAGAGGTTTTAATATGTATTATTTGTCACCATACTTGTTTCAGTCTCTGAATAGACAGTTGACTTTGGTAATTCAGTTTTATCTCTATGTTCTTCCTCAATGCTCAGAGAGAAGTATTGCTGGGGCTGGGGCAGGGGCAAGGGAGGAGGAGCCATACAGCACACAGGAATTTACTGTGGTCATAAAGGATGCAAAATGCGATTGCAGCTGTAGTAGCAACAGTTTTGCAGATAAGATAGGAGAAAAATCCTAAATATTCCAGCTGTGCTGCAGTGAAATATCTAATTATGTGCTTTGTATGAAGTACATCAGCTATCCTTTTGATTTTATTATTCAGTAATACGAATATTAACATTTCAGATATGTTTAGAATTAAGCACGTGAGTTGATTCTCAGTTTGGGGACTGATGTTTGGTTTTCATACCATGCTTGGTTTATTGTCATACTTGCTAGGTTTATTTTTATGTTTCATAGTTAATATTCTAAACGGTGTTGTTGTTTCTAGACTGCAAACCTGTATTGTATTTTTTAAAATTAATTTTCAGAAGTTCAGAAATAAAACCTGGTGAGGAAAAGATGGGAAGTAAGGCAGACCAGCCTTTACAAATGAAGAGTAATCCCAAACTGTTATTTTACTACTATTATCATGTTATCTCTGCATGGATTGAGAATAAAACTTTGTAATATCGGGCTGCTCTGAAGTTTTATTAACCAGTTTCTTAGTGTGAAATTAATTTGTTCGGGAAGGAATATAAATCATCTGAAGTGAAAGAAAATTGATTTTTACATCACCTTTCACTTGTTGTACTCGGTAGTATTAGCTTCATTAGACTCTCAGAGTGTTTATAGGTGTTATAAAACATTTAAAACTTCATATATTGAGGTACTTGAATGGCTTTGGGGCATTAGAGAATTATGTTGAGGTTATATTGTTATCAATCTCGTATTTGGCACATTGGTAAGGAAATGTCTGCTTTATTCTCGTTATAGCCATAAGTAGAACTTTTTTTCTGACAGTAGATAAGAACTGAAGCACAGAGTGAAAATCCCCAAGACTTTGGAACAATGCTGTAACATTAGATGTAAAATTTGGATAAGCAGCGTTTTCACAAATACATTGGAAGCCACAAAAAGCATTCAGAATCACGCAGGAATTCATAAACACTTTAGATTGGTGGGCATTTTGCTCCTGTGCTCAAACTATCAGTCAGACTTAACCACCATTACAGAAAATCCCCAAGACATCTGATATTAGAAGTATTTCTCCCTGGCAGTGTATAATTACAAATATTAATTTAATGTACACGCTAACATGGCAAAGGACAACCTAGAGAAGACAAAAAACACTGAGAAATCAAATCCCAAGACGTATTATATGGTTCACTTTTATGTTACGTGTCTTAAAAATTTCAACCCCCCCCCAGGAGTATGTAGGGGCATAGTTTATTCTTTTTCTGTAGATGCTGTCCAGCTGCTTTTCTTGTTGCCATGCTACATTCAGTTATTTACGATACTTTGGATCTATTAAACTGGATTTAATAGTTTAAATGTCTGAGAGTATGATAAATACACTATTGCAGGCATTTCTTTAAATTTTTTGTCTTGGGCTTTTTTCGCAGAGTATTACAACATTTTATCGAGATAAAGTGGTTTGTTTTGAATTTCTTTAGCTGTGTAATGTCAGATGACCCGATTCTATCAACCATATTCTCATTTAATGGGGATTTATTAAACAAGTGGCATATTTTAATTTCCCTGGAAGTACTCATTGTGTAAGTTCTGTAGAGTCTATAAACAGCCATGGATATCTTTCTGCAAGCTTTAGCTGGTACTTGCAAAAGAATTCTGCCTCGGTGAGGATAATGGTGAAATAATTCTGAAGGCCTGAATCAAGATGCTTGTCATTCGGTAATAGTGTAAGAAAAAAAAATTTCTATTTTTTTTAGATATCAGATAGTGGACTTACATTAAGATTATTTTTTTTTGTTTGTTTCCCAGAGGCATGAATTAAAGATACCTCTAAGCTCAAAGAAATCAGTGTTACTTATTTGTGAAGCAGAGATCCTGTCTAACTTGCCATCTCTCAGCTCCCACCAGTGTTCGCATTCTACTTAAAAATTCTGTGTCAGTAGCTCTAGGCTGTTTGCAATGCGCTTCTGCCATGCCTTTCTTTCCAGGTATATTAAATAAGGCATCTTTACATTGTGTAACTAAATGCTGTCTCTTATAATGCCGTGTCTCTGAGCAATTATAAATGAGACTTAGCAATGTCTCATACTTAGCTAGATTTTTAAAATTGCTGCATTGTTTGAAAAATCAAGGATTTCGGAATAGGCTGCCACCAATGCTATGGACTAAAATGTTCCAAGTTTCACTTTGGTTCCTTCCAGTCTTCTCTACCTCTGGCCATGCTGGGACCACAGGGGTTACTTCCTAAGGGCTCAGCAGAAGTCCATGTAGGTGTCTTTTGATAAGTGCAAAACGTTTCCTGATAATTTGGTTTCTTTCACGTTTCTTATACAAAGAAGTTGTTCTAAAACAAAGTTCAGACATAGGAAAATATAATTCAAGGTTACCACTCTTCCTTAAAAATACATAATACATACTGTAAGGGAAGTTACCGTTTGATCTGTCAGTGTTGAGTAAGGGTTTTCTTTCCAAATAGTTCTAAATTACTTGCACAGTTTGTGTATCAAAAATATTTGTAATATGTTTTCATTTTCTAAAATACAACGGAAAAATATTTTGATATTGGTATTGATCAGTAGTCGAGTTGTAAACACTCTTATTAGTTTTACTTTATGGAAAAAAAAACACTCAAGGAGAGCAATAGAGTGGAATTTATTACTGTGTGTTCCAAACTTTAGAAAACCAACAGTTATTAAATATAATGCTAGTAGTTTTCTCTTAGACAATGCAATAAATGCATGCTTTCCCAAAGCCAAGTGACTAAAAGAGAAAACAGAGAAACAGTAACACCTTTTAAAGTGTGCATTGGATTTCTGGGGTTTGAGGTTTTGCCTCATGTACAGCATTTATGGCTTTAGACCTTTGTTAATCTGTTCTGCCAAACGAAGTTAAGTTTTGAAAGTATTTCCAGAAGGATTCTGCATAATGAAAATCCTCACCTGATATGTTCTTAGTGCTTTCATATTTGAGACAGCGAATTCTGTGAAAGCAGTTGCTCCTCTATCAGTATGGTGGGGGAGTAGCTCCGAAATCAGATTGGAGTCGGTGCACACCTGTGCCGACAGCTAATGCTGATGATGTTCACTGGTAGCCTGCCAGTGGGGGAGAAACAGATGCCGCTCTAATTAATAGTCAAAATTAATACCCTCATGAATGAAAATTATTGAGGGAAGGCAGTAGAAACAAGTTAATTTTCTCTCAGTATTCAGAAATTTGACTTACTTTTTCTTTTTACGTCTCCACCCCTGTTTACCTGAAGGGTTATCTTTTACAAGTCTGGAGAGTATACATGCAAAACTTTCAGATGACATCAGTGCACTGTCCTGTAACCAGCAGAAATGAAGTTTATTTGAAGAATGCAGGCTAATGTGTAGATTCTTCATGTTTCTAACCAAAGATGTATAGTCACTTCTTGAAGAAATAGGTTTTTTTTAACTCTTCACTAGTAGCAAAGAAGAACATCCGAGATCAGTTTTTTTCAGTATTGCTTGTTTTCATTTCAAAATCTTGTAGTCTTAACATATAACTTCTAATCACTTGGGCACAGGCCTTCAGAACTCTTATCTGAAAAATGAGGGCGTATTGTAGTTGTTGTTTCCATATCATTTCCTATGCCTTTATTCACCTCTGACACTTGTTTGGGGAGCGCTACTATTTTTCTTATGCTTGAATAATAGCGCATCATCTCTGTTTTGCTTCAGTGTGCCAAGTAAATGTGCAAAGATGAAGTACGTTGCTGTCATACCATTAGAAGGGTATTTTGATTCCAGGGAAGTACAAGCAGTGCATTCCTTCTGCAATAAAAATGCTAGCTTGATCTAAAAAATGTTTCCTACAAAGACACAGCTAATTACATTGATAGCACATTAACAGAATATGTAACTTGAGTAAGGATGCACCAGTAAATCAAATAAAGTAATTATATAAATTGAAGCATCTTTTTGAAAAGTAGGACAACAAGTTGTCTGAGTGTGTTATTTATTTAATACCAACTTAATATCACAAGAACAACCAGTAAGACAGGTAAAGTACATCAAAATATTAATTATATGGATTCATGCTGTAGCTTATAATAAATGCTTACTTACTGCTTCTCTTCAAGGGAATTGCTGATAGGAGCTAAAACATAACATCTTGAATTATTCAGAAGTATCTGAATTATGGTGGGTAGATCTAAGTGATACCCAGAAGAGCTTTGATATTCAAATAGGACAAAGACAGCACAAAGACATTATATCAATTCTCTAAAAGTTGTTTTGATTTATTTTGGGTTTTTTACAGATTTCCTAGTGGATATAAGATTTGACTCATTCCTTCCTGCACGCATTTTTTCGAGGTACTAACTATTGGTCTATAGTTTCTAAAAAAGCAATACTTATGTTTTGGTTTAGTAGGTTGGATCTTTATCCTGTTTTAAAATAATAAAATAAATTTAAAAAATCAAAATAATTTCCAAAATGTTTTACGAGGTAAAATTTCTTTATTTAAAAAAAAGGGTGAATACAAATGTTGCCATGATTCCTTGAGACAAATCTTTTTCCAGCAGCAGTCAGTATCTGGTGTTTTCAAGGTGATTGGCTTCAGTAACAAGATAATGAATGATTTTTAATTTGATATTGTAAAATTCCATGTAAGCAAGCAGTTATCTCATAGTTCTAACTATTTCTCTCTCAAAAAAAATAAAGACTCACTACACTCCATCCAGGCAGAGTTTGGTTATTCCACAGAAGAGTAAGCGACCCAGGCTGTGATTTGCTACTTTTAGCAAATATGACAGCTATTTTGAATCAGTTCTTGGTAGTGTAATTTTTGATGAGTTGTAAATTAGAGATAATAATTTAACTATTAGAATTGGCAAATACTGTAGTGCACTTGGTAACTCAGCTGGCAATTGTGAGAGGTCCCCAGGGAACAGCAGCTCCTGGCCGTTCACTTGCCTGGTTATCGGCACCCGCTGCTCTGCCTTCTTCCCACGGGAGAGGGTCAGGAGGTGCAGGAAGGGCGCCTTCCCAGCACCATTGGGTTAATTGCTCCTGGGTCCCAAAGCCAAAGAAGAGCAGAGCAGCTTTCCAGGACTATAAATTAGTTTTGAGAAGATTATGTCTTCGAAAAGTTAATAATACTGGAGAGTGCATTAAAACAGCAATTTGGCAATGAGGATCGTTCAGATAATCTTGTTTTGAAGCAGCGTGGAGGGCAGTTTTGAGAAGCATGCATTTTTGGAATTGTTTTAACAACTTCATCCTCAATTTGAGCTCACATTACAGCACTTTTATATCTGCACTAACTAAAGAAAGATACTGATCTTTTGCTTGGCAAAGGAGATAATATTTTTCTAAGGCTGAATCAAGAATTCTGTGAAAAAGAAAATATACTTTTTAAGCAAATAGAGAAGCTATTGCTTCATTTATGTATCATGTATATATATATTATGTATTTGTTTTGAGAAGTGAATGCCAATTTTGAGTGAAATTCCTGAGAAATGTAGCTCTGGTCAAGGAGTGAATAAGAACGGACAGTAGTTTATGTTGTGATAATCATATTTTTATCACAGATACTGAGATCCAGGCTGTGTCCTTATTCCTTCCCCATAATGAAAATAGCTACATTTTCACTGTAACTACGTATTAAATAAATCAAATTCCACTGTGCTGCAGTAGTTTGTGTCTTGTGTCCAACAAAGACACAAACTGATCCTGAACTCCCTGGGCAGGTTGGATGGAGTCAGACTTCCCTGCCCATTCGGCTGAGGGCAGGGATGGCAGCAGACGGGGTGCAGGTTGCTTACTGCAGGATTGAAGCTTCAAGCATTTATCCCTTCTTTTATGATGCAACAAATAAAATTTAAGTTCTTGTTGCACTGGCTGTCTTGGTGCATAAAGAATGTAAATGAAACAAAGAGATGGGATTAAATATGTAAATTTAGAATTCTTTTGGAAGGCAGTTCTGCTGGAAAACTTGCAAATATACAGGGAAAATGATAAAGTGTTAAAAATGGGAGTTGTGTGAGTTTGCAGTATAAGGAATTGTTGTACAAAGTGAGACTTGTTTTCAAAGGTAATATGGGGAGTAGGAAAAGAAATGGAGTAATTTAAATATGAAAGGCAATGAAATGGAATGAATCAAAGTATGACTAACAAGGTGATTTGGTGAGATGTAGTTAAGCTGGATGCAATGTGATTTTAAAAGAAAGGGGTAGATTTAGTAATAGAAATGTAGATGTTCAAAGCAAAATACAAAGTAAGCAAAAAATTCTAAGTGGATCTACTGCGTAGTAACAATATTTTCAGTGTAAAAACTATTAGGCATTTAATTATCATTTATTTAATTTTAAACCACCTGCTACATACATAAACATTCACATTAAAAAAAAAAGGACGACAACAAATTGCCAGGGTGTTGTAATGTAAAATAAACCTTGAAAGGGAAAAAAATAAATGGGCCACGACTTTACAGTGTCACTGAAAAGTAAATAGTAAATATTTTACTGTTAACTAAGCAATGCTGGATAAAAAAAAAGAATGAGTAAGACTGAGAGATAAAAAATTAGAAAAGAGTGTAAATACCTAGAAGCTTGTTCTATGTGATGGGCAGAAAATTAGAATAAGGGAGTTTATGAAAGGATATTAGTAATTGCCATTTGTTGGTGACCTAATATTGGACTAGATACACCACTGGTTAGATACAATGTTTGATTAATACATACCAAATTTTAGATCATTTTCAGTGATTATAGCTTTCATAGCTGACATGCTAAATACCATGCCATAAGCTATCTGTTGAAATGTTAGCAAATTCTTAAATGATTTAAAGTAGCGGATTTCCAGCTCAAAGAATTTGGCCCTGTGAAAACAAAATGTATTCCTGAGTTGATGTATTCCTGTGCAAAGGCTTCATACAGAGCATACCTATATTGTAATAAACAATATGTACTTCTTTACCTATATTGAAATGTAGAATAAAATATTAGTTTCCCATTGCATTGTTTCCATTGTTAAATGGGAAACAATGCTATTTATTTAAAACAAGAAAAAAATCCTGATTCCTTTTTAGATTTAAAAAATAAGCAAAATGAGCTCTGCACTGAGGATTTGTATGCTGAGCATGTCAGACAGCGAATCTTTATTATTACTGAGCTTTATCCTTGAGTACATAGCTTGCAATTCAGTTTGAATATTAAGTGTCAGGCTCAAATGCACTGGTGAGAGATTTGCAGCAGCCAGCAGGTTCCTGTTCCAACCTTAGAAGCCTTTGACCTCTCTCTTCATTGGTAAGTGGTCTTATTTCACATGTGTCAGCTTACTGGTGTGAAGCCCCAGATGCTGTGAGTGATGGAGAAGTTACCATTACCTGCAGTTTGTGATTTTCCTACTACACTAGGAGAGGTTACAGGTGAAGAAAAAGATGTGTGGAACTGGTCATTCAGAAATGTGGAGGCAAACGTGTGGTGCTTACAAATCCAGTTCTTTTTCTGCTTGGATATAGCACATCTAGAAAGAACTGTAATTAAAAATACCACCTTTTTTGGTTATAGTTGCAAATCTGGGATAAATGGTTCAGCAGTGATGTATTCTTTGTGCCTAGGCTATAGTTTGCATCATTTATATTTGTGCTTTATGGTCTCTTTTCCTCCTATGAACATAAACATTTGTTTAGCATAGGCAGAAATGTTTTGTAGGGTGTATTGCTTTTGGGGAAAATCTACTGGGTGGTGGGTCCCATGGACTGTGTTTGGGATCTTTACTTTCCCTTGTTCTGGTCATTAATTACAGGTGGTATTTATTAACATCTAAAACTCCTAAGCAATGTCAAAATTTTCATTAAAAAGAAGAAAAAAATGGGCAAATTTACAATTCTTTACACCTGAAATGTCTTTCAAAACTGTATTGCTTATACAGGCATGAGTCATTTTTTTACATGTGATAGGTGAGAGAACCATTAGTTAAAAAACGCAAAATGTAAAAAACCTTTTCTGAAAGTACAATGCTCCTCCTTTTTAGTCTTTGTCAGTATCAGGGTATTCAGTGCTAAAAGCTCACCATTGGAATTGATAGAAGAACTCTACAGTTAGAGTTGATAACAGTTAAGCCTTTTTCAAATTACCTGGTTATTTCTGCATCTTCTTTGAATGCCTTGTTCACTTGAATTTGTGACAAATGATCTTTCAGTGCAGCGGGCATAGGAGTGTATTACCACGGTTAAGCATATGAATAATCTTACTGATGTTCGTGGAATTATTCTCCCTGCTCGAGAGCTTTGGCAGAACGGTCTCTATTGCAGAAGAGTGAGGAGAAAAGTTCAAAGAAAAGTTGTAAAACTGTTATTTGTTAAGTAGTAGGTATGATGATTGTAAAACTAGAGAAACTTGGTGCCTGGGACTTCGCCACTTCCCTGCACTGCCTGGGAGCTGATTTTCCCAGAGCAATGGGCTTGTGTATTTGTAGCGACCTGTCTTTGCAGACCAAGGTTTTGAAAGATCCTTTATTTTTAAGGGACCTTTAAAAAGCTGTTCAAGAACTTACACTAATAAAAGAGTAAATATATAAATAGTGGGTTGACTTGGGTTTTTTGTTTGGTTGGGGGTTTTTTGGAACTGCTTTTGAAAATACTTTCCAAAAAATAAGACAATTTTTTCTTACTTTTTCAGTATATGTAACTTTTTTCATTAATCTTGAATCATTTCCAAGGTTTATTTTTTGTTCTTCTTTCATACAGAGGTAGTTTTACTTCTGTGTGTTTAATGCCTCGGGTATAGATAAACCTGTGACTACAATTTTTGGTGTAGCAGCCTTAGGTTATCAAGGGTGCTTTTAGGTAGTCAAACAAAATTCTCATCATTCTGTTTTTACTGCACCCATCTCCCTCCACTGACTGTGCACATTATGGCTGGGAAAAAAAATCATTGAAAAGATCTTTGAAATGTCACTGATGGTATTGCAGATTTTTTTACCCTTTTTGAGTTGTGAGTTCTGGAAGTCTGGCATCTGCAATAATATAGTACATTTAATCATATTGTACTTTGGGCAGTTTGATCAGTGTTATTGCAGGTGAAGGTACACATTTTAACATTGTTTGTGGTGTCATGAAATGAGAATAAGAGGTGTTCCAAGAAAACAACAGAGATAAATGATACTGAGTCACAATAAAATCCCTGGTCATTATTACAAAGAAATATTTTGACAGCTATTAGTGATGTTTGTAATTACAGTAGTACTACTCTAATCTGAGAGGTTTGGTAGTCTGGCAAAGTGCTGACAGTTTGATGACGTCTCTCAAAAGCTTGAAAGCACTGAAGACTTCACTCATCGACTGAGTATGCACAGAATCACAATAATTGATGGAAGGCATTTTTGGTGCTTCACGGTGTAAAGATATAAATTGACTTGGGTTTTCTTTCATAACTCTTTAATGCTAAATTGAAATAAAGAAGTAAAAACATCACTAAAAACCACTAAGCCACTAATGAACCTTTGTCATAGGTAGGCTTGGAAACAAAGGAAATTGCGTTAAAAGACCACAATGTTTTCAGGCTAAATCCTCTGAAATTGTATTTCTTTTTTTGAGAATTTCATTAGTAATTTCTGTGAAACAGAATTGACTTCTGTTCACGTGCAGAAGGGGGTTGCCTGTGGAGGACAGGCTGTCACCATTTAGCATCACTTCTGTGCAATCTGTAGAAAATGCCAGTCATGTTCTTAGTATCACCACCATTTAGGCAATAAGATATTTTGATTATTAATTTGGGCTTTTAAAGATAGTTTTGAGAGAGGCTGATGTTATTGCTAAAGGACTATTTATTATGTTATAGAAAACAATTTAATTTTTTATTTCTTTATTGAGGAAGTATTGAATTAAGAAACAGAAAACCAAAATACTGTTAGGAATATAACCAGTCAAGTAGATCACATACGTGAAAAAGGCACAAGTAGTGCCTTTTTTTCCCCCTGTTACTTTTTCTCCCACTGTCCAGTTGATGCCTTTATGTATTTTTGGGACATTAATCTTGATAATGACAGTGGAATGCTATGTATTTTTGAAAAATGCATCTGAAATGAAACAGTGAAGAAGTCGATGGTGAGGTACTGATGTCATTTGCTATATCAACCATGTATATATCCTGATTTCCTACCTTACTGTGATTACGTTTGTCCTATCCCAATATTTCTTTCAGTTTCATAATGTGTTTACTGTTACACCATAATACTACAGTTTTTATGCTGAAAATATTTAAACTTCTGCATGGCTTCAGTCACAGGAATAACCATTTTCAATTCAGTGGTTTATCTTAGGTTTTAAAAAATAAGTATTTATTTAAATGTTCTGGCAATTTCAGTCATTATCTCAGACTAGGGGGATATAACTCGCAGATGATGCAACCTGGGCCAGTGTTTCACCACTCTCAGCATAAAAAAAATTCTTTGTTATATTTAGTCTAAATCTACCCTCTTTTAGTTTGAAACCATTACCCCTTGTCCTATGGCAAGAGGCTCTACTGAAAGGTTTGTCCCCATCTTTCTTAAAAGCCTCCTTTAGGTACTGAAAGGCTGCAATAAGGTCTCTCCAAAGCCTTCTCTCCTCCAGGCTGAACAATCTCAAGTCTCTCAGCCTGTCCTCATAGCAGAGGTGTTCTGTTCCTCTGATCATTTTTGTCACCCTTCTCTGGACCCTGTCCAACAAGTCCATGTGTTTCCTGTGCTGGGGGCTCCGGAGCTGAACAGAGTGCTCCAGGTGGGGTCTCACGAGAGGGGAGTAGAGGGGTAGATGTGGTTGGGTTTCTGGGCTGCCAGTGCACGCTGTCAGCTCGTGTCCAGCTTTCCATCCACCAGAACCCCCAAGTCCTTCTCAGCAGGAGTACTCTCAATCCCTTCATCCCCCAGCACACAAAATAGAGTATCAACCAACAAATATAATTGAGTGCTAACATTTGGCCTTAATATTTCAAATAAGTTCTTATGCCAAGAACAGCAATTCAGTTTAAAATGCCATTTGGACAAATCCCTGCTCACATTCACCAAGTTCTCAGTATTTGTCCTCCTATCACAAAGAAAACTTTTGTGATTCCTGCATGCAAAAATATACTCTCTGCACTCGCATTTCAAATGTACTGATGCCATTTTACTTTTGAGACAAAAATTTACTTAGTTTTGACAGACAAACATTGAAACCTCATAGAAAATGATTTTCACAGTACTTAACAGTATTCTTCATTTTAGAGCGACTATTTCCAGGATATTATCCTTTGCAGTGAATACTGTATATCCTATACATGCTTGACTGTACTTTTGGTGTAGTTGGTTGTACTTTTCTCTTCTACACAAACCTTCACTCTTGGCATTATATTAAATAATTTTTTGCTCCTTGAGCTGCTTCTGTATCTACTTCACAGTCTGTGCTTAGTGCTTCATTCTTCCTAAGATTCTTGGCCTTTAGAAAGTTGACCCAGGGCTTCTTTCTTCCGTCCTGCTCTTGTCACACTGACAATGTTCCCTGGTGACACTGGGCCACCTTTCCATCACAGGACTCCCAGCAATAGCACTACTAAGAGGAAATGTGAATCACTGAGGATCTTAACGCAAATCCTTTGTGAGGCCGGTGACTGTGATTGCATTGAATCCCAGGTTTAAGCACGGTGGTTTCAAATGGAGACAGCCTGGTGCCTGGTGGGAGCCAGCTGCTGCTGAGGAGAAGGCAGCCAGGAGCTGAGGCTGAGCTCTGCCCTCCTTCATGGGTACAGCCCTGCTGGGTCTAAACGTGATGGACAGAGCCAAGTATTGGAAGCAGGATCTGTCTATTGACAGCCCCAAGCCCCAAGCGAGGTGGTCAGCCAGGCCCAGGATCTGTCTGAGGAGTCCGTGCAGGAGCAACAGTTCATTGGGACAGAATGAAGACAGAGACACAGTGACAATAGGGGTCTAAAGTCCACTCAGGAGACAGGACTGAAAGGCAGACTGGAGAGAAGATGCAACATAGGCCTGTGTGGTCAACCCAGGAGACAGGTTGCCAACACGCCATGACCAAGGTCCAACCAGGGCTGGAGATAAGTAACCCCAGGGTTCAGGCCAGCAGCCAAAGACCGAGAAATACTTTTTTTTTTTTTTTTCCATTGTGATAAGAAATCCTGTTCTGCAAAATATCCATTAGAATGATCACATTAAAAAAAAAGAAAAAAAGCAGTAATAAGGTGATGCTCAATACCTGTGATTAAATTTAATGGTAAAAAAAGCGCAGCTAGAAATGCTCAGTGAATGGTTTCAATTTACCTCTTCTAAGGCTAATAGATGCGGTGAGATTCTCTATCTGCATCGAGTATGCTGGAATAAATATCAAATATAGTTTATCGTATTCCAGTTGCATTTCTTTTTTTCTCCTTTCCTCTTTTTTTAACCTGATGTTCTAAGGATTTCCTTTTAGTGCCTACGAACATCTCCTTTTGACAGACAGTGCAAATTAAAAGATATGGCTGGGCAAAGGAAACTGGAACCCAAATATGCCCCCTGGGTTTTCATTTACAGTTAGAAGCTACAGACACAATTACTGCTGACAGAAATTCAGAAGCCAGTGGCAGAGTGCATGTGGCAGTAGACTCATGCCAGGCAGTAATTGGGAAGATTATTTTTAATCAGAGCATATCCTACAGCCCAAACATTAGAAATCTCTTGTAAGGCTGACAGGAAATTAAACTGAGACCAAACAAAAAAGCCTCAAAATAGAAGTAATATGGTTAGAAGTCTAATGATGGCAAAACTCACTGCTTGTTGTATTTGGCTGTTATCTAAAGGGAATGACTTTTAACTTACAGCAACAGATATCATTGTTTAATTGCATTTTTAGAACAGAATTAAAATAAAAAGTATCAGATTAGATCGATTTATATGTTGGCTTTTGATAAAGGTGTGAAGCAGAATATGTTAAATCAGGCTTAGTAATTGTGTATATGTATTAGTAGTAATTTTTATTATTGCTTTAGGGTGGATTTTTAAAAATTATTTATTTCATATAATACTTAAGGGAGCTACTTTTATGGAAAAATACTGTAATGTCTGGCATACTCTTGGAATGCCTGGGTACGGTGGCTATTTATGAAGCCAGAATAGCCTGGGGCTGTCTTTCTCAGTGTCCCTGTGGCATGACCTCTGCTTGAGGGGAGCAGAGACCGGGGCGTTCTCAGGACTTGGCTACGCACCTGAAAGTTTCACCTGACAGCACAACTTGTCCATTTTTAAGTGAATCTTAAAACATCATCTTCTTTGCTGGACTTTTGCATACATATGTAGCAGGACTTCTGGATGACTCAAGTCTTCCTTTCCACCAGGGCAGAGTGGTGGTAGCTCTACTCTCGATCTGGTGAAGGGTCTTGCCATTCTTGTATATTCCAGTCACATACAAGTGGTGTAATACCAGATGCAAGCAAAATGTTGCTAATTGTTTATTCATTTCTGTGTGCCAGGAGTGCAAAACAAGAGCCTGCTTCTTGTTTTGCTAAGATACATGACAATTGTGGAAAAGAAAGTTTAGTGTTGAGAATGCACGTCTTGCGTTTCTCCTCAAGGCTGCTTTTAGCTGTGAGGACAGTCTTAATGACATTCTGTGGCGGTACAAAGAACAATAAGGTATAACATCAAAGTCCATCATAGTCAACTAGGCTTGCAAATAAGGTTTTATCAGAAAGTAGGTGGGTTTTTTTCCACAAAAGTATTAGCATTTTTCAGCTGTATTTCCTTTGACTAAAAATGTGTCATATAATCATATGAATATGACTAAGAAATCTTGCTTGTTGTTCATATATTGCCCGAGTAGCTAGCTAACAAATAAAGTATACTTCGTAGCATATGCAGTTTCTGCAAAGTGGTCCGTGTGAAGCCTGGAAATACATTAACGCAGCCTGTGTTACACCGGGTGGCTGCGCTGGTTGAGGCAAACTCGGGTCCGCACCACTTAAGGAGAAACCTTACAAACCTTTGTAAAGTTTGTGGAGGTACCACCCTTCCTTTTGTCCAACAATGTGGTAAGGAAGTACCTTTAGTGGTGGTGCGGAGTAGAGGGCTGCGGCTGCAGTACCACTTCTGTTTCGTGGGTGGTTTTAGACCATTTATTTTTAGACTATTTTATCTCTTGGCTTGTCATATGCAGATTGTTAAACATTTTAAAGAATGTCTGCAGTCAGTAGAGCATGAAACTTTAATATTTCTATGTGGAGGAAATTAGAGGGGGGTTATACAGTACTGCAAAATGAATAATTACTCACTGGTTAAATACTATAGCCAAGTTAATTGTTTTAGAGGTAACTATTTTTACAGTTTCTCATGCATTTGCTCTGACTTCATACAGCAATAATTTGTGAATTACATACAATGGTAACCTCCTGTTTTTTCCTGGAGTTGAACATATTCTTAAAATTCTGTACATCTTACTTCTGTGTGTATTCTGAGCTTTCTCAGTCACTAGAGTGTGCAAGTGCAGGATAAATAAGGAATAGTAGCAGTAGCAGTTGGGAGGATAAAGTTTCTAAAATTAATGATAGGGAACATTATGCCAAACAGAAAGTCTGCTAGGATTGAGTTGTCAGAAGTCTTTCAGAAAAGGAAAATTAATCTACTATAACTTCAGTAAGGTAGCATTTTCATCAGTAATCACTACTGATTTCTCAATTTACTGATTTATTATTTGTTTGTTTGTTTGTTTGTTTAAAATGCAATCACATATAAGGAATAGCATACTTTGTGAAAACCCATTCAATATATTTACTGTCTGGAATTTTACTGAAGTGGATAAAAAATATATTAAATTTATCTACTGAATGTTTTTGTAATACATAGACCTAGATGTGTATTTTCTTTAAAGACTCAAAATATATACAGTGTTTCTGTTTTCAAGAGTAATTGTATCAGAGTGTATATACTACCGTTTACACATGGAAATGAAAAATGCAGGTAGGGAGAATCTGTTATGGAATACATGGCTGAGCTTACTGTAACTTCTAAAATTCAATGAATAATTCAGTAAAATATTACATGTCACCAGCTGCTCATCAGTAAGAAAAAGTGGCATGGAATGGACTGTTACCCTATTCTAATTCTCAGCTATGTGCATGTATTTTGGATGCCCTCTTTTGTTTATGTATTTTATGAGCATTTTTCTTTTGCAAAATTACTTGAAGTTTTCAGTGGAAAAATACACAAGAAGTAAATCACAGTTGTGTGTTCCTGTTGAAACAGAAACCTATACCGGCAAAAATTTTGAACTATGCCATAGTTACTGCATTTCTGTTTTAGTAGATAAGTTCATAGTTCAAACAGGATTTAGGTTTCAAATAAATTGCAAACTGCCTGGAAATTGTTACTGTCCATTGAATGATTAAGAAATAAATAATAAAAGCTTTGTTATTTGTGACTCAATAAGCAGATTTTGCTGTTCAGCTTTATACTACAGTGAAAATACAATTATGCCCCAATAATGTACGCAACCCTTCTTATGAAAGCCCAAATAATGCATTAACAATTTTATTTTTTGTGACATTTTTGAATCTTAAAGCCTTCCATGGGTGCAGGGCTTGACTATCATCTCCTTTGAATCTCGCCTTTACAGTACAAATATGTTTTTCTTTTCTTAGGAAACTACACAGAAGCCCCATGCAAGTGGTACCTATTGTTTTCGTGATCGGAGCCTTCTTTCTGTAAGTGCACTGGCTTTTTTTTTTTTTTTTTTGGTTGGTTGCGTTTTTTGTTTTGTTTATTTTATTTTCCTCGGAATTTGACTGAAATCTCTGTTGTGCTGTCACAATGAATACAGAAGTACTTTGGACTTCACAACTTGCCATGTTTGTGCTGGATCGCAAGACTAATAGACCATAAATACAAGATCCGATATCTTTTAGTTTGCAGTGAACAACAACTTGCTAGTGATGTGATTAGAGAATAATCTTCCCTGTTTCTGGCCATAGGTTAAAATGGTTTTTTCTTATATTTCCCTTGTACATGTTAGGGTTATGTCACTGTCGTATTTATTTATTTTATTTTTTGGCTGAGTCCATCAGAAAGAAATGACTTCATATACAGGAAAATGACTTCATATCACAGACAGTTTTTCCCTTAGACCAGCTATGGATAATTCATCGTGCTTTCTTTTTTAAATGCACCCATAATGTCAGAATAGGCAATATTGTGAATTAAGCTCCAAAGTTGTGAAAAAGTATTTGTGCCGATTCCTTTTTCGCTTTTGTCCTTCCTGGGAAGACAATTTCACATCCAGACTACTTGTTGCTCTTTCATACTTGGAATTTAGGTTTCTTGTAAAGTTTTTAGTTTTAACACTTACTTAGAACCAATATTGATTAAGCACTTTTTAATCAAGATATAACTTTCTATACTTATAGAACTATCAGAAAAACTAAACTACGTTTATGATTCTTGTAGGTGTGTATTTCATACTTCTCAAGCAATTTTTAATACTTATCTGCTTAAAGTATCCTGCAATGCTCTAACATTTTGTATTGGGTGCTAAGCATGGCTTGTTCTCTCTTGGGCTGAATGACTATGTTTATGGTTTTATACGTTTATAATTATACTTTTCTTTGTTCTATGTGTAGAAAGTAAAGAAGTTGCACATATGCATTGACAAAATAATGGAATAGATTCCCTCTTTTGTTCAAATTTATTAATATTAGGAGTTGAGTTCTGCCCCAACACACAAAGTTTGGTGTCACTGAAAAAATATACAGTGCTTGTTAGAAATCAAAAGTGGTTTATATTTATTCTCCTACACTGAACAAAATCTTCTTCTTAATGTCTTTGAAAAAAGATTTCATTATTTCAAAAAGACTGCTTGGCTTACAGAATAAATAAAAAAAAAGCAGCCTGTTCATGTTGAGGACAGATTTAAATCAATTCTGTAGTGCTCAGCATGCTTGTTGCTTTTAGCTTTTCTTCTGTCACAGACAGTATTTTCTATCACAGAATAACCTTACAGCTCTTAGCAGAATTTGATGCAATTGGCAGCTTTTGTTAGCAAAATTCTCATAAAAATTGCAAGAATGAGGTTAGGGTTTCTAACCCATGGGAGACAGTGGCCCTGGAGATAATTACTGGCATGTTTTTAGGAAGCTGACATTAATTTGACTGTGAATATAGCACTTCAGTATCTATAAATGTAGTTGAAGGTAAAGATACTCATCTTCCTTCAACAAGCTAAACCGGAGGTTTGGGATATATGACAACAAAGAAGAACAAAATACTCGTTTGGAGTTTGGGGAAGGTTTAACGCTGCCAAATCTCAGTGCTCATAATTGGTTTTATTATTTTCCCTTGTGATCATAACCTAACCAGCACAATGAATATCAATCAACTTCTAGGGCTAAGAGGTCATTTTTTTACCACGCTGAGAGTGAAGTCCAGGATGTTGCCTGGTAACAGTCGATGTAGATGAGTTGGCTCTTAAGTACACCATATGGCTGGGCGTTGTGCCCTATTCACCCGTGACATGGTGTACACATGTAGTACATTACTGATTATAAAATGGTTTGTCCCATTCCCTTATTTAGAAGAAACATTTAAAAATAGCAATTCCGATCCAACACAGCCGTGGTAAGATTATGGAATTGTATGTAATGAAACAAGTTTCTGTCACAAGTGTCAAAACCCTCAGGTAATAATCACAGGAAATTTTGTTTTCACTGTGCTTCTGCTGAATTTAAGTATAATTTCTAGCTGTGGTTGCTTTACAGTATTTTTCTATTTCACTTTGATAGATAAATATGTTTAGGTAAGTATAGTTTTAACAGTCTCAGTACAGGGAAATCCTGGATTTTAAGATTTAATTTTGTAATGTAGTTGGTCGATTCTACCAGCTAGCTTATGGATTTATTTGGCATTTGACCTTTTATTAATTGCACGATAATGTCTACAGTTCTCAACCAAAACTGCAGTGCATTGATCAAACCAGTAAACAAAGCAATAAAAGGCAGTTCCAGAAAACAACAGCTAAAAATAAACACGATAGGCAAAGAAGATAATTGTTCCAAATATACAATGGGAAAGAAAGCACAAAGAGGAGTGACTGGCAAGGAGTTTGGAGCAGAAATGGATGTAGAATCTAGATGAGTGGAGTCCTCACTCATTCCCTTAACTAGAGCTTTTTTCCTGTTCCATTGTAACGAGTTGGGATTCGTTTGGGGGGGAATAGTGCAGAGAGCAGCCTTAGACAATAGCCCGGGCCAAGATCTCCATGCTCTGGCGGTCCTCTGCTGGTTACAACTGAAAGATAAGAAGTGGGATGGGTCTTGTGTGTAATGACAGTGATCTGCACAAGTGAAATGGAAGATCATTGACCGTATCCCAGTTCAGAAAGCTGGACAGTTAGTGGTTATATGCATTTCTCTAGCTTATTTGGAAAGATGAATTGCTGCGCTTAGTGCTCCCCTCCACAACTCCCTTGCCTAGCAGCCGTTTCTCTTTGGCGTTCTACTTAAGTTCTCTGAAAACCATTCAGAAAAAAAAAAAAAAAAAAAAAAAAGAAAGCTGTTACCTTTTCCAATATCTGTGGAAAGTTTATACAGTTGCTTTTTGAGATAAAAATTATGTGTACTTGCCCATTTTAGTGGTTTTTCTTAATCTTCAGGTTGTGTGTAGTCGTTCCATAGCTTGATAAACCTACTCTCATTGTTTCATTACAAACATGTTTCCTTCACTAGAAGATTTTAAGGTACTAGAGAAAGGATGAGACTGTGATGCTGCTCATGTTCATTTGATAGTTCCACTTCTTAGTTGATCTTTGGAAGATCTGCCATGATTACTCACATTTTAAACCCCGGTAGACGTAAATCGAAGTACGCAAATATGCTGTCTGTCTCAAAACAGTCTCATTTTCACCTCTCCTACAGTATGTCAGTGGTACAAAACTAGTTGCTTTATTGTAAAACCTATAAAGCCATTGAAAGAGAGGCATTTAAAACCCTTTTCCTTAATTTTAGAGGTACATTTTCCCTAGAAATGTAAACATGTCAAAATAAGTAACAGAAAAAGAGTTATTATTGCATTGAAAATATTTTATTCTTGGAATTATGGGTCCTTTTTCCCCCCTCATTAAACGCATCTTTTAAAATTGTTAATACAATAAATTTATTTTCCAAAACAACATAGCATGCCACAGAGGAATCTGAGGAGTTTAGTGTAATCTAGGGATTTCTACCTGAGAGGAATGAACAAAATAATTGTGAAAGAGAGCTATTATGAAATCTCATAATTCTCCTAGAAATAAACTAGTATTATAACCTTTTTCTAATAAATGTACAAGGAAAAAAGATTTTAATGATTGCATTCTTAGTTTTTCATCTCTCTGTATTTTAATGTATTCTGAATGATGGTATTAAAGAGCTGAACATTTTTAAAATTGCAGCACTTTGAATTTCTGATATCTGTGAATTACAATAAAAAAGGGTTGAAGAATGGTAGTTAGATAACGTAAATGAAGCAGTAAGTTCTGTTCCATTAGTTCATCTGAGCTAGGATGGGGAACTGTTTAGTTGTTAGTATCTCCTCCATTGTCATATTATTCATTGTTGTTTTGTGGTATCTTCAAATATCTTCAACAGTTATTGTAGGAATTCATTAAGGGCCAGAAGCAGCGAGGCATTTACACGCTCCTAATGATAAGCGGGAGAATTCTCTCATGGATGGTTTTTCTTCTGAAAAAGCTTAGCTAAGGTAGCTACGCCTGACCCCTGTTTGAATTTTTTTCTAGTGCTGGTGGAAGGTAATTCAGTTTTAGGTGGTTGATTTGTAATATTACTTTTTCATTAGTTAGGCACGTGTTTAGTTAGATATGATCCTTAACTATTTCCTGAATAGTGAGCTAAATATATTACCTTTGTTTAGTTAGTTTTTTTTTAAGTTTGCATCTTCCAAGTTTTACCTTGTTTCATTTCCAAAGGGGAAGAAAATGTTTCTCTTTCATTAGGTGTCATGTATTTGAAGTTTGTAACAGTAAAATCTCTAATGATCTTACACAAAAAGAGCAGTATGTGCTGGCAGGTTTGCATGAATCACCATTAAGCCACTGATGGAATTTATGATTGCCTAAATTGTAAAAGGGCAGGAGTTTGTTTGTACGATGTACTTAATCACTGCTGCAGATAATTATGTATGTTTGTGTTTATTTAAGCATCTAAAGAATTTAGAAGTTACTCTCCCAAAGCAGATTAAAGAGCTTGAGGCTTACTGAAATTCAATAGGTCATATTTTTTGGAAACAAGAGACAGGCTCCTCGCACACATGGTTTGTTGGAAATACCGCCCTCCCTTGTTGTGAACTATAACTACTGCATTAAGAAATTATTTGCTCTTGATTGTATACAAATGTATACAATGTGTAAAGAAATATCTAAACATTACTTCTTTTCTTCCTCTCTTTTAAGAATGCAGTAAGTATGTCTTTCTGATGGATTCCTCTGTGAACTTTCTAAATCCTCCATCTTTGTGAGAGGTATTTTGAATCTACCAAGTAAAAGCTATAGGGGTTGAATATGGATTAACCTTAGGATCTGAATTTACTGTCCATAGCAGCCTGTTTTCTGACATTGCTGAGATATTTCCTTAATCAACATTATATTGCAGACACTTTGTTATTCAGCCATTGTGAACATTTCATGTACATGTAAACACTTAGCTTAGAATTCTTCCATTGGCAACTGTATGCACTCTGAATATTCTCCAGATTACAGCATTAAGATATTTTTTGATCAAGTTCGTTTCCATAACGTTGTGGCATATAAGAGATATCAAGTCCCAAAATTCCTGTGAGATTAGTATGTGTCATTATCTCTTTATTACAGAAGGAGAAACCAGAAAATTGAGCAGCCTGACTGATGTGCCAGGAGAAGGGAGTATAGCAGAGCTAGGATTTGAATTCGTTTTTCTCAAATCCCAAATCGTTGCCTCCGTTACTGGGCCATCTTTCCTCCTGCTCTCCCTCTAATCCAATACCTTTTATTGTTAATGATTTTTACATTTAACAAGTGAAAAAGAACTTAGAATTTCATGCTCTCTCCTGTCTCATAAAAAATTGAAAATTTTCCTCAAGAAAATCATGCATTTATTAGTAAAGTCCTATCAGCATGGCTCAAAGCTAATTGAAATTTAACAGTTCTCATGATGATCTGGGTCATGTCAAGTGTGTTGGCATTCTTTAATAAAGATATACACTTGATCCTTTTTTTCTTTTTCTTTGAAGAGCTTGCAGATTTCTATAACTTTTTCATATAATGCTAATTATATCAAGTGAAGGTTCAGTCATTACAAGTGCTTGCACAGTTGGGTATAGCAAATGTTGTTAACTGTAACGATGATATTCCGGGCTTTGGGGTGGGTTAGCAGCCCAGGCTTCCTGGAGGATTCCTGTCCGTGTTGCTGTGTCACTGCTGCCGTGTGGAAAAGTCTGGGTGTTTCTGTGCTATTTCAAGTTTGCTCAAATGTTAGATGGGGCCGGTCTCAGAGAGCAGCACACAACTCATACTCAGCGACCGGGTGCTGTGTTTTAGTCTTGGACGTATCTTCTTGATCCTAACAAAGTCAAGAAGCCCCTTTACCTCTCTGTGGTGGGTTGACCCTGGCTGGCAGGTCAGCCCCCACCCACCAACTTGCTCGCTGTCCCCAGTGTGATGGGGAAAAGAATCAAAAGGGTAAAGGAGAAGAAAAAAGCCCTTTTGGGTTGAGGTAACACAGGTCAATAAGCGAAGCAAAGCTAAAATATGCAAGGAAAGCAAAATAAGGAATTCATTCGCTATTTCCCATTGGCAGGCAGGTGTTTCACCACTTCCAGGAAGGCAGGGCTTTGTCACCTGTATCTTGGGAAGACAAATGCCGTAACTCTGCTTCTTCCCTGCTTCTTCCTCCTTTCCATGAGCTTTTATTGCTGAGAACATCATATGGTCTGGAATATCCCTTTGGTTATTTCAAACCAGCTGTCCCGACAGTGTCCCCTTCCAGCTTCTTGTGCACCCCCAGCCCACTGGCTGGGGAAGCAGAGTGAGGAAAAAGAGGTGGGGGGAAGAAAAAGGCCCTTGATGCTCTGCAAAGTCTGACAATAGCAATAACACTGGGTGTTACCAACACTGTTTTAGTCACAAACCCAAACCACAGCAACATATGGGCTGCTATGGAGAAAATTAACTCTACCCCAACCAGAGCCAATATAGTATAAAATGCTGCTTTTCTTCTTCACTGTGAAGTTTCTGTTTCCTTCATCTGCATCCCAGAGGAACAAACTTTTATAAGCACATCTGGAAAAGAGAGAAAATGGTGCAATAGAAACACTGGAGAAGTGGTGGTTTTGTTTGTTTGAGGGTCTGGGGTTTGTGTTTTTTTTCTTATCCTGAGGGATATTTTGCACAGCTAAATGACCCAGTTAAAAAAAAATAATATATATATATTGGATCTACACTGAGAAAAGATTGATCTGAAATCCTTCACAAATTATGTTTTTATCAAGACAAGTTGTTGTGTGCTATTGATTTTTAGATCTGCACAGTCTACAAGTAATAAAAGTTGCAGAGCCAAAATAATTTGAGGTGGCTTTCTGTCTTTTGTATAAGCCAGGTTATGATATTGAAGTACAAATCAATTGTTTTGCCACTCAAGATTCCTTGAGACCCGAAAGAAAATTTCAGCATGAATTATTGTCTCCAAATGTTTGTATTTTCTGGTTCTAAGCCTTATCCTACAGACAATAGGGCTTGTTTTGGCTGACAAGCTTTTCTGCAACTTGGTCACTAGTAGTAGAACAGATTGCAATAAAGAAAAGCTTTGACTACAAGAGGCAGAATCGTCATAGATGACTCCTAACAGCAAAAATGTGAAGTATAATTATGCAAAAATAATTTGAAAATAGCAACATCTACACAGGATTAGATCTGAAGGTACAAGATCAATGACAAAGTGATGGGACAAAGCAGTCCCATCCATTTGTGGCCAGTCTATGTTCTTGTACCTGATGCTGCACGCTTTCAGAGAAGATCACTTTTACTACTAACACATTGGGAATATTCAGATGATAAGATCTGAATTGATCAGAGCAGAAGCAGTTTTGTAGGGGTGGCTTTGTCATTCAAGGCAAAAATTCTGAGTACATGAATTGTGGGGCTTCAAATAATACTCATCTGGAAATATTTTATTCTAGCTCTTACCTACTGATGAACTTGCTAATAAAGCAAACTAAAACAGATAGTGTAGCAGTAATTTTATGGCATATCAATGCGTTTTCTTATTACTGACTCAGGAATGTTAATTTAGGAATACAGTTAGAAGGGTATAGATTTACAACCTACAGGTGTGCTTAAAACAATATACTCCATGTTTATTTAATAGGTTGTGGGAGAAAAAATTGTTCTTTTATATTTGATGTTTAACTACCATGGAAAAGCTCCATTTGCATAACTTGATGAATATCATTACAGCTAGGCTTTTATTTGTGCTTTATTGTGTACCAAAGGGAAAGAGCAGTAAAATTCTTAAGAGAGTACTTGTAAAGCAGCTCTAAAGTTCACTTGATAAAATGCTAAGAAGATTTTATACCATCTGATGTGTGGTTAAATGAAATATAATGATTCTTTGTAGTTTTAGGGATATTTGTATCATGTTCTGGTTGTCCGTAGAAGCCACTTCAATGTAATACAGTAGAAGTTGTTCATGATTCATATTCTTAAAAGAAAATATCCCATATTTAAATTGGCCATGGTTGTGTCCACAGTGAGTCCACCCAGTGGCAGGAAATAAATCCCTTGGGACCACTGGCTGCAAATGAAGGCCCTCGTAAACAGCCCCACTCCTAAACTCATGCTCCTCCATGGTACCAGGAACTGCCCCATAGTTTCTTGGGAGACCTTTATTATTGTTCAAAGTGGTCTGAAAAAGTGGAGAAATCACCACACATACTGTGGTCTCCACCCAGTGGTGAGTTTTCAGTAACAGTCTGCTCCAGGCTCATTCCTCTCCCTCTTCCTTCTGTTCCATCCCACTTCTCCTCCTCATAGGATGTTTCTCCTGCTTCCCTTAGGTCTGGGAATTAAATCCTACATGGATTCATGCTTTATTCCAGGTAGAAAAATTGTCCCTTATGTACTTCCTGGGCTCAATGTTGAAGGAAGAGAGGAGAGGAAAACAGCATAACCCTAAGCCTGATTCCATGGACTAATGTTCTCTGCAGTGAGGTCAGGAAGGTTCTCATACTAAGATCCATTCTTTATGGAACGATGAACTGCTTGAACTGAAGTGTCAGTGGAAGACCTGGAAAAAGGTTGAACTGGAAAGCAAACCCCATTTGCTGGTAACACAGTTGTTCAAGAGAAATCACACAGAATTGCAGAAGATTTGGCGGTATTGGGTTAGTGGCAGATGAAATATTTGCTGATAAAAGGGCATATAGTGCAGATAGCACATATAGGTTGTACTGAGAAAATAGGAGTTGGGTTCATTGTAAAGATAAGGAGGTCAGTGGGAAAATGCAGCCAGAACCAGAAGAGAGAGGTAAGCTTATACAGACTTCAGTAGCGAAGCCTAGAGATTAGGGTCTTCCTCTCATCATGGAGAGGAGAAGCAATGGAGAAATTTTAAATGCACATCTAGTGAACCAGGAAGCTAAAGTGTAATGAAGGCAGATCTACCAGTATTTCACTGGTATGAATAAATGGTGAATTTTTACAATGAAAGGGGTCTATAGGCGGAAGTCCATGGTCCTATGCTATTCAGTGTGCAAAAGGGACAAGACAATGACATAAATTTCTGTTAAGACAGATTTATTCAGAAAAGACAAATCTAAGAGTGCCTGTGTGGAAAGCTGAAAGATTAGGTGGTAGAATAAAATTCACTTTCAGAATTTCATAATAGATGGAAATCTGTTCTCAAGGAGGAAGTGTGTAACTATCATTGCTCAAAAGCCGTTCTTGGAAACATCAGTGAAGTTCTCAGAAGCATTAGTTCAGTGCTTGACAACTGTTAAAAAAACCCAATTGAATATTTAGCAATTTTCAGGAAAGGCATTCAGTGCAGAAAACGTAGGACTCTTTCTGCTGGAGGTTGCACTGGTCTTACGTGTGTTCACTGTAAGCAGTTCTGGGTACCCTCTGTCTCAAAAAGGTGTAGTGCAGGGTAAGGAGAGAGGAATGGTCAGAGGTACGGAATAGCTCCTGTACAGGGAAGACACTAACTACGTGCTAGAACTCAAAGAGTTGACAGATGAGTGAGATGGGAGAAAAGTGATAGATTGGAATTATTATTTATATTGATTTGAATATTGATATTATAATGATATGACTCATAAAGCAAGGATTATGAACTCAATAAAATGATCAAGCAGTGACTCACAAAAAGAATGCTTTTTTTGATGCTATATAGTGCTGTTCTACAAAAGTTTTGCCAGTTGATATTTTAGGCACAATTTCCACTGTTTTCAATGTGCTGTTTGCTTGTTAGTCCTGATTCCACCTCAAATTGTCTGGAAACATTGGGCTGTCCTGGGGGTTGTGCTGAGATTTCTCTAACATACATTCTGTAGAACCGTTTAGCAACTGTTTCATAGAAGACAGCTGTCTGGAAGGCTAGTTCAAGCAGAGACAGAAAGCATTAGCTCATTATTTAGATATTTTTAGGCCAATAATGATAGAAACTTTTACAACTGTACTGCAGTCTTTGAAGCTTTCTTGTAGCACTGCAAAGATAGGTCAACCTGAAATGTAACATGAGGATTTCTTTATCTGTCTTACATGAATATGCACTGTGTTTTCCACATTTTATCTGAAAATACAGGTTGTAATAGTCAAAGCGTTTTACTTTAAATGTCAACTTTACATCTCTGTTTAGCTAAACAGCTTCTAAAAATAACAGCTTTCCTCTCCTTAGCCTGTTGGCCCAGGATCTGACCTGTCCTGTTTGTAAAATGAAGGTATGGTCAGATTTACAAATTCAGAAGTCTCTTAACTGGAATGAGTAGTTATTTTGTCTTCAAATTGCTGAATCCTTGGGAGGAATTTGTCTTAATTATTCATAAATTCCAGTCTGTGTATATGGAACACTTGCGTGAATGATTTCAGTGAAATCAGAGGTTATTTACATGAGTGAGTGCATTAACGGGCTTGGTGCTCTCTGGGGACTGGTGGCTTGAAAAAGCTTTACTAAAATCTTACTTTGTGCCTCTCTGGAGCTGATTTCTTTAAATTACTTTCATTCTCCTTAAACACATGAAAAGCTACATGAGGATATTTGTACTGTTTTCTCTGAGAAATTCTGAACATTTTTTTCTGCAAGTGTTAATGGATGCTTAGAATATTTTTCACGTGTGTACCCTTGTCTGAAGACGGAGGCTGCTCTTTCAAGGCTGCCTTCCTGTAACGAGATAAGCATGGAGAGTCTCAACCTAAAACTTGTGTGTTTTTGAAACTTGCAAACTTGTAAGATTTCTGAAGTACATAACTAGGTAGTAGAAGTACATAGCTAGGTAGTAGCTAAGTTTTCATATTTAAGAAAAAGATTGGTTTCAATATTGGGAGCGAAGTATGCCTGCTATTAACACCTCAGAAAATGTTAGAATCCTTCTAAGCTTTTATTAATTTAAGAAACATCTCTGGATTCTGTGTGTATTTTCCAAATACATCCCACAAAGGTTTAGAGAATGCTAGAGTGCTAGGGTTGGGTTGGGTTGGTTTTCCAGCAAACATTTAGGAAACCAAATTGCTGGACTTAGCTGGTACTTAAATATATCCTTAAATTAAGTGTTACTATTCATATTATATCTTCACCACTGAGATGTTCTCCATCATTTTATTTTATTCAAAAGGAGTATCTGTGAGAGATAAGAAAACAAATTAAATTTAGTAGGAACATCTGTGAGTTTATGTCTACTATAATGCTTTGGATCTAATGTGGGAAGAAAAAAAACCCAAACCATTAAAAGCAGCTTCAGTAGTATCACAAATAGTAAATAAGAGTAAAATTCAAAAAGAAAACATGACCTTACAGACATTTCCTCAGTGTGTGTGAGTGGCATATCTACAATGAATTATTTGTTGTCTCCAGTAGCCCAGAGTCCCTCTTGAGAGGGAGAACAAGACATAAGGACTTCTGCTACGAGAAGATTTCTGTTCCTTTTGTTCCGAAGGGGGCTGCGTTCGCACCTGGCGAGGTCTGGGTGCAGAAAGCACTTCCCGCACTCAGCCTGGCAGGTGGGACACGTGTTGGGCTGCAGCTCCCTGTTCTGAACAAAGCAGTGCAGGTGAGAACAAGAGAAGAGTAACCTGTAGGAATGAGTTTGTATAGGGGCTTTTTTCAGGCAGGTGAATTCCCAAAAGTTCTAAACATTTCAAAATCTATTTTCCTCTCCTTGCGACAGTTTATTTAGCTGACTGATACAATCAAAATAGCATTTTAACAAAATACCTGTATAACTAAGTATTTAGTGATTAAAGGGCTTTTCATAAAAGGTAAATGTTAAAGGTGATTCCTTTTCCTCCTCTCCTTTCAAGTCACCTTGGGACTATTTCTACATGTTTCCTGACGTGCTTCAGTACCTTGCTCTTTCTTCATTGATCTGCATTACCACATTACATCCAAATTTTCTACAACTCAGTGCCATCTCCATGCATTAGATACTTTGTTCTCTTTCTCACTCCTTAACAGGCTTTTTCCCCAGCATTCCTTAATTTCTGGATTTCTTTAATGGACAATGGATGAGCTATTTAAAACCTTCAATTCTCCAGTGCTCCCATCTCTTTTCACCCTGTGTCCCAACCTCTCTGCACCGCACTTCGTGTGCTAACTTGCCAGGTCTGTGCCATCGTACCAGGCCTGTCTTCCTCGACACTACATCATTACTTTAGTCAGAAATATCTCAGGCTACGCAGAATAACTTCTTACTGCTCTCTCTCTCTGCCTATATATATGTATTTATCAATGTTTATACAGTACAAAGACAGTCAGATGTAAAACAAATTAGGCACCAGCCACCTGGCCATTAGAACAGTTACAGCTGGTGTTAAACCAAGTAAAACCAAAGCTCCCAGCCGCTGAAGGCAAGCTCCTCCCGAGGCAGTCTGCCAAGCCTCAGTCCTGAGGCCTTGCAAACTCAGTGCAGGGACTGTGGCCTGTTCACTAGCAATGGATGTAGTGCCTTCTCTGAGTGACAGGACTATACCCTCTGTATCTAAATTCAGGTGTGTCCTTGAGTTTTTAATGATTTGTTGGTTATTGGGGGTGTTTTTTGGTTTGCCTTTTTCCCCCAGGTGTTTGTAGTTCCCGTCTGATCAGAACCCATTGGATATGTGTGTGTTTGGGCAGAAAATCAGGGTCTAGGTTTTAAAGTAAACCTCATCTCAGGGTACAATAGGTGGGATACAAGTTCATTCAGGTTTGAAACTTAACTACTCAATCCTCCTTATTTGATTAATGTTAAAAAAAAAAAAGTGTTTTATAATGAGTGACTCCTAATGATGTTGTAAGGCAGCTGTTTTCCTAGGTTATTCTGATACTAAAGGTAATGTTTTCCAAACAAGTGGTTTTTTGTTGTTGCCGACAGTTCACTTGCCTCCAGTAGCAAACCTATTATGTTTTGTAGGTCTGGTTCTTCTTTCCTGCAACCTGACTATAGTTTTGTGACTTCGATTATCAGTCCAAGACTGGCAAAAATATTCAGATTACTTATAGTCTCACAACTCTTCCAATTAATTGAATGTATGTTTTTAATGATCTTGTAATTTAAGTGTTTGCTCAGCCAAAGATCAAGTGCATCAATATAATGTCTAGGTGGGGATGGACTTACTATCTTTTCAATCTCTAACTGAAATCCCCCCACTCTCTTACACTGCCCATAGTATGCTGTGAGATGGAGAGCTGAGATCATATTGTAGTATGATCAATGAGAAATAATATTAATGTGATAATATGGTGGATGCCACAATAGTTAGTTTGCTGGTTTGGTTGTGGGTTGTTTTTTTTTTTAATATCAGCATTCCTAACTTAAACTGACTACACGAGGAGGTTGTTTTTCATTCATTTTTGAAGTAAATTTGGGGTGTTTTATATAATGGAAAAAAATCCACTCACCATAAGAATTCAGGAGCAAAAAGCAAATAAAATAAAGCTAACTGCATCATCATTATTGTATTTGAATACAGCTTATTAGCCAACTTAGAGATTTTGTGAAAGGCCTTATTAGTGATTCCTAAATAAGCAGATCTTGCAATGTTGATACTATCTGTGATGCATTATTGAATCAACAGAAATAAACCTGCTGTCATTAGCCTAATTATTTAGATATGATGAAACATAATGACTGTTTTAAGTGCAAATAAGCTGCAGTTAGCAAGCAACTAGCCAAATAAGTGAGGTAGGATAGCAAGGAAATGACTCACAGGAGTGGGAAGTGAAATTGAAGAAGTGCAAACACTTATTAGAAGAAAAATACACATGAGATGCCATTTCTCACTGTTACAAGTACATTTGAGGGCAAACTGCAGGTCCCTGAGTAGATAATGGTGATATTGTTTATTGGATTATTTTTTTTTATAAACTATCCTGCTTTGCCAGAACATCTGTCTGAAGTGAACTCAGAGCTTTCATTGCAGCCTTTGATGTATCAGGTTTGCCAGTGGTTATTGCTGCATCTGTGACTTCTAAAATTATCTACAGCTGGGCTGGCTGGAGCTTAACAGTAGCCAACTCTCAGCAATTTGGCTGGCATACGGTCTTTTAGTGGAGCAATCTGGGGCTAGGAAAAAGTGCCTGTAAGGTAAAATATCTGTTTCTCTTCTGAGTTAGGAAAAGAAAAAAAGAGAAGGAAACTTCCTTAACTTCCTGAAAGTCACTTGTCAATTGTATTTGAATAGCAGCCATTTTGAATGTCAAGTTATCTGGTTAATCCCTTGATTAAATTAATTTCCTGTTTACAGCCGGAATGCTTATATAAATGTAGAAAAATATAATAATGTGGAAGATATATTTAAAATTTATTGCTGACAGTCCAGCTAAGGGTAGATGTTGTTGTAACTGAATGTGTTTGTCAGGAGAAAATAAGGGCCAGAGGCATCCTCTCATAGTGGTATGCAGGAAGCTACCTTCATGCACTATTCTTTTCCCCATTAGCTCTAAAAATATGGAAGGTGCAGTTGTTTGGTGTGCTGGACTGTGGCTTTTTTTCTTTTTTCCATGGTATCAATACAAAACTAGTGAAAAGAGGGTTTTTTCTGTCAATGGGAACCCAGATACTGTATCACAGAAGAGAAGATTTTGAGAATTAATTTTTCTTTTAGTATCTGTAACACTGTTTATTCATAAATTCAGTTTTCTATTTTATTATGGACTACATAAAATATCTGCAAGATTTTATGCAGTTTTATCCAGTTTTATTTTGCGTAATTGCAAACTGGAAGATCCCATGAATAATAGGTGAAGGGGAGTCTTTGTACTGAGTGTTTAAAAGTCAAACAAACAAGAACCCAAACCCCAAACAGAAACCGATAAAGCTTTCACCGTTTTTTGCTACCATTGCATCGTTTTGCCCTCCAAAGTTTGAAGTTTAAGAAAAGGAAGGAAGGCTCTGAACAGGCACTCTGAGCAACCTGGCAACCAGCAAGAATGTTTCTAGATAATCTTGGGTTATCCTTTGGCAGAATCTGTTTTGCAGTAGGCTGAACTATTTCAGAGCGCGTATGGACTGTGTCCTTATCTTTTGTTAAGTGCATATGCTTTATAATTCTTTCAGTGTATGTACATGTTGCTTTCATGTGTATGTTCTTGGATCAGAAGCAAACTATAAAGGTACTGATTCATTTTGTTAAATGTCTATGTGAAGGAGTTTCCTACAGTTTGAAGATTTCTTCTTAGTGGCATAATTCTTAGGTTAATTCTCACTTAAAAATCCTCTTCTCTGAGTATTTACAGTCCATTAGAATTCAGAGTCTATTATATTTAGAGCCCAAGACTGACATGGTACATTTTTTTTCCCTTGCTTCTTGTTAGGTTATTATCTTAGGGTTTTTAAATTAATTTTTCTCCTCTTTGTGTTCATTTAGAAAGTCCATTTGATATTTTAATCTAAAAAGTACTAAATATGTATCATGCAGAAAAGCATATGGTCTCCACCCTTAGTTGCTAATAGCTAATCACGGGTTAAAATTTTTGTTTGTTTTTCATGAGAGCAAGCGATCAGTTGTTGGGCCAGGAGAGAAGTGTAGATGCGCTAAAAAAGAACAATGTGGTACTAATACTGAACTTAAGGAGGGCACTGGGGTAGAGAAGATGAAAAGCTGGGGTTACCAGATACAGTGGTGGTGGTTAGAACATAAACTAGAAAGTTACCTAACTGGGTAAAATAAATATGTAACAAACCGATCTGATTAGAAATTTTCAGTGCTTTTTTCCAAATAGACAAAGATGCTTTAAAATGCATTCTCCACAAGAAATATGTTGCTTTTCAAACAGCAGTAATACATAGTGAGTCCTTGTCTCTATGCAATAAAAAAAATGGGTTTCCATTTAACTCCATCATAGTTTCATTCTAGACAAAGAGTCTGTGCACTGTTAATCTTACACCGAAGTCCGTGCAGTCGATATTGATCCAGCTGCTAAATTGGGCCCTTGCTGCAGCAACTCAGAGGCGCTGCTGCAAAGGCATCTCTGAGGAAAAGGCATGACATGTTATCAAATTCCTTGAATGTTATGAAAAACACAGATTATTTTTTATTACAATTTATTGTTAAAATATACTGTAATTTATAACAGTAGGTACTAACCTTAAGGAGTATGCACTGTAGTTTTTACTTTTATTCCTCCTTGTTTCCTTGGGCGTTTTTTTTTCCTTTTTCTGTGCTTTTGTTTTCTGTCAGTAAAATTAGGTTAATAGTTAAAATAAGTTAATGCTGAGCTTCCTTTTCTAAGGTGTGTTGATTTATAGACACAAGAAAATTTTTTTCTTAAAGCTTAAATGTAATGCTCCTACATTTGAATTCATACTTGTATATTTTTATTTTTAATAATGAAATTTTTATGAAATAATTTCCTAGTAAAATTTTCTTGGTAAAATTATATTAAGCTTTCGGAATGCAAACAGGATTCTGATATTTTTTATTTGTTGAATTTAATTATTAGGTTAAAATGCCATGTCAGTACTTTCATTTCTAATGCATGCTATATTATCAGACACCATAAAACAAAATTCTTATTCTGTCTGTACTATCAGGGAGCTCATTAATCCTCATGTTAACAGCATTGGCTGCCTTATGCTGTTCCTGTGTATTTCACTTGCCATTTCTATAGACTTGATTGTTTGCCTTTTATTTTTGTTTAGGTTATCTAGTTCTTTCAATCTTTCTTGTACCTTATCCCTTATAATTATCTTAATGTATTTAATATCTTCTTGGTAAAGATGGTAGATTGAAACAAACAGTGTAAATGGAAAATCATTCAGGACTTCCTTATCTGAACTGTTCCATGTGGTAAGTATGTGAATCCTTTTTCTTTACAGATTTTTGATTTGGTAAACATGCAATTAATCTACCTTATAATATGATAAATCATCTCAGTATTTACCTGATGGAAAAGCAGTGCAGCTAGGAAAAAAGTCAGTGTATTTCCAGGTCTCTTTAAAAAAATGGTGGTTTGCAGACCAGAATGTATGTGCAAGAGTGTGGGGCTGTGGTGGTGACATTATCACCTTTCGTATATCAAAACCAAAAAAACCCGTTAGATCCAGGCAATTTTGATCCTCTTCTTTCTACTCATGATTTCTTTATTGCCCCAAATAAACTCTCCCTTAATGTCTATAAAGCCCTTTCAGCAGTTCTGTCATTTTTGATAAGTCAGCTTCTTGTCCAGCACCCTGCAGCATTTCCCAAGCCTTGTCCTCTCTGTATTACTCTGCACGTGAACCCTGGCTCGTGAGAGCTTGACTGAGTTTCTATTGTAGTGGATGGCTATGAAGAATTGGAATGCTAATAATTCCAGAACTTTCTCAAGCCTAGAGTTAACAATTCTATTGTGTTACGCATCCTGAGATAGATTTGGCAATTTGTGCTTCATTTCTCATTTTAATGGCTTTTATGTTGCTTATGCTTTTGCATAAGAGGTAAATAAAACACTGATTCTGTTGATATAGTTGCATGTGTCTTGATACCAGTTGCACAAAGCAGTTTTCTTTCTGGAAAAGTTTAACCGCTGTACTCATAAATACGACAGACTCATAATTTTCAAAATATACCAAAGAGGAGACATTGCACAGAGTTCTTATGAACCCTTTTTGAAGTTGATTAATGTTTTATAGAGTTTATTTACGATATGTATAATAAAATTTTGCATAATTCAGAAGTATGCTATTTGATCTTGCAGCATTTATTGAAGTAGAATATTTTATAAAATGTGTAAACAAGTCTATCAAACCAATGATAGAAGTGCTCCAAGGTGAAGCACATCAGCTGTCTGAGAATTCCGCTGTAAAGTACTACTTTAGATTTTTAGTGCATATGATGCCAAATAGACAATGAGCCTTTAAAAACAATTTTCACCTTTCAAGTGGTTCCCCTATTCTACAGTGAAGAAATATCATTCTGTAGTCATGAAAATGGGAGCTGGTAGGGCATAAATATGCACCATATTAAGATTTAAGTTCGTCTTCAGTAAATACTGCTTTCTGGGATTATTACTGAAGATCTACAGTATAAAGAATCAGTCTTCTGAGAGTCACTCACCATTTCCCCTGAATGGGGGAGTGGGATGTCATGAAACACATTTCCAAAATGACTGAAATCCAAACAAGACGCTTTAAAGACTAAGCTAAGTGGTTGGTTCCTCTTGATTCCTGGTGCTGAATTCCCTCAGATCCAGACAGAGTGGGAGTGCTGGCTTGTGGGGGTTAGTGGGAGAACTGAAGCTCACCTCTTAGTCATAAAGAGAACAATTAAAACATTCTTGACTGCTGGAAGATTGTCCAGATTGAGCCTTCAAGTGTGAGCTCCAGTTATTCAGAATATTTACACTTTCTTAGATATATTTTTTTCTAAATTCACATGCTCTTGTATTTCCCGCTACTAAGGGGGAAGCATTCATAAGCAGAAAGAGTTCTGCAGTTACTCCCTTTGACATTAGTTTTGGTTATAACTTGGTCCTGGTTCGTCTGGGTCTGTTGAGGAAGCTGTTCACGCAGGGGGGCTGCAAAGGGAGCCTGCAACAAACTCATCTACAAAGGCAGTAAACTAAGCTAGTAGTATCTGAAATGTAACTTGAGACAGGTTGGGGTTTCTTTGCAGACTGTTATTTTTTATTTCAGATTTTTCTTTGTTTAGTTAATGACATGTAATCATTACAGCAGCCTGTGGAAACAAGCATTGTAACACATGCGCATTATTCACAAGTCATCATTATTGTGTGTAAAAGAGAAAAATATCTCCTAATCACTTTTACCACCTGACAGTCTGCTCAAACCATCAGCATATTGATGTTTGGACAAGAGGCTGATAGAACAGTAAGCAACCTTAGGAAAAGTCATAATGTGAGTTTAGATACATTCTTGGATTAATGCACCAATCTCAGCTAATTAGCTGCTGCTGTTCAAAGTTTTGGGGGTCTGATTTGTGCCTAGGTTTGGTTATTTTGTGTGTAATGTTTTTGTCTTTGCCAGATTTTCCCAAATGTCACTAGTTTATTTCACGTTGCAGCCAATCTCCCTTACTCAGCTAGTTTGTATGTCAGTGTGTATCTTTATGCTGCTGTGGTCATGATGTAAGCAAAAACTAAATGAAAAATACATTAGTCGTTTCTTGTGGGCTGGAAGATGCTGTAGAGTTGCATTGCATAGAAGGGGACTAGCAGAACTAGCACTGGTATGTCAGCAATCACTTTTCTTCTTGGTATGTACAGTTCTGCAGTATGACACTTCCAAAGACCTGTCCTTCATTCTGAGATGATATAGGCACAGTGAGAAATTATTTTAATGTGTAACTTTTTCACTGTGAGAGTGACTGAGCGCGAACACCTGGTTGCCCAGGGAAGTTCCAGGGTCTCCCACCTTGGAGCTATTAAAATGCTGACATGGTCCTGGGCAGCTGGATCTAGGTGGCACCACCTGAGCAGGTGAGTTGAACCAGGTGGCCTCCAGAGGCACCTTCCGTCCTCAGCCAGTCTGTGATGCTGTGATTTACCAATGCAAACGGTGTTACAGGTTAATGTGCAGTATTCATGTAACCCACTTTTTAAGGTCTGATGCCTCTTATTGCATAATCATTGAATACTTGAGTAGAGATGGAAGAAGAGAAAAGTAAAGTAGAGAATATTATTTTACAGAGGGTATTGAATAACTTAATTAAATTAGCTGTTAGTCATAACCCTTCATTTATCAGCAACTGCCCTTCCCAGTGTGATCTCATAATATTCCAAATTCTTAATTGTTGTCAAGTGTAGGTAATGTCTCTGCCACAACAGTTAGGAAATTTAATCTTTTCCTTGTGTTAAGGATGAACTTTTAATTTATATGAGAAGAAAATACCCTAAACCAGACAATAAATGCAATGCAAACACCCTAACAGTGTAAGCATTATTAGTACTAGGGAGAGATCTCCATTGTTAGAGATCTTAAAACAAAACAAAACAAAACGATTTTAAAAAATAGCCCAGCTCTATCAAGGACTGCAGAAATAAAATTTGAACCTGTCTTGGAGCAATAGAATGGACTAGTGAAATCTCAAGGTGCCATCTGCCCTTATTTAAACAGTTCTCTAAATACAAGGTTTGGGATTCTGTTGGAAATTTACATTGTCAGCTGAAGGCATTGAAAAGATAACAATGTTCCCATGCAGAACTGTGTGGGATCCAAACTATTTTAAAGCAAAATACTCTTATCTAAAAAAATGAAAAACCCCACAACCCAAAAAAAAAGTTTGAGTGCTGTAGTCTAGTGTAGTCAAACTGATGATTTCTTTGCTCTTCCTTCTCCCTGCACTCCTTGCACACAACACTTATCTGAAAAAGAATTTTCACTCTGCTGCTTTCCTTGCTGTGCTAATCACCTGTATCTGAAAATACATCTTCAGAATTGTTTTATTGTGACAGGGCAGCAGATAAAAGCTGGATACCAGGGGGTAAATGGCACTGACTAACAGGCTTTCTTTCTGTAACCTAAGCAATATTCCAGAAAAAAACTTGGTTCATCATTGGTGTTAGGTTTGAAAATAATACTGGAAAATGAAGTCCTATACTTTGTTGCTGGAGGTGAGATTTTGTCTTGCATTCTGGTTTTCCTGTCTCTCAGTTAATTTATGTGATAATTACCACCACAGTTGGCTGACCAAAATCTTTAATGATAAAACTATAGGAACCTAGGCACCATGGTGAGATTGAGCTATTAGTGTTTTTATGTGTGAGAGACACAGAGAGTGCTTTGCCTTCTAATTTTTTTTTCTTTGTCACATAGCGCAGGGATATGCAATGGAAATCCAAATATCACAAAATGCTTTCTACTCCTTGATTCTAGGTAGTCCATGTTTTTTGTATCAATGTGTAGCATTTCTGTACTGCTGATTTCACCAGTTTCTCATCTCCACACTTGCAGAATCACGTAATAATAATGGGAGGTCAGAGTCTTACAAATAGATGCTGCTCTGGTATAAGAAATACCAGAACTTCATGGGCAGTCAGAGGTCTGAAATACACTGAGGTATGGCGATGTGCACAAAATACAGAGTTGGCCATATTTCTGTCTTTTTCAATCTTAATGGCTCATGATCTAACAGTGTTGTACTATGTATTATCTGTACCAGATGATTTCCCAGGTTGAACTTAAAAATTACTGAATTATTAATGCATTTTAAGCATGCATTAATGGCTTGGATATAAATGTCTATATTTAACATAACCACTAATAATCTGGGCCTGTTAGGAAACAGTGTGGTCAATTATTTTTCCCACTATTTCATGTTTGTTTCAGTACAAACATGATTTATAATAATCTGCTTTATTGAAGTACATTTTTTAATGGCAATTTTAGTATAGCAGAACAGAATGTGTATAATCATTTCCATGACCTAGGGATGATTTGAATCAAAATTTTGTCCTTCCTAATAATTGAATGCCTGCACATCCAAAAAAAAATAAAATCTCTGAAGGCAGTGAGCCATTAGTTGACTCGGAACAGTAATATCATAGTTTCAACCAAAACATTCTTCACTTTGGAGTTCACATATCTAAAGCATCCATTATTTCCTACTGGAGCTTAAGTAACACTCTTGGTAGTAGAATCCTGGAATACATATGAATATGAAAATCATATCTTTTTCACTGTTGGCTAGATCAGGCAGCTTATCTGACTGAAAATTAATCCTTTTTTTTTGTAGGCTGACTGTGCAAATGTAGGACCACTGATATCGAACTGTAGGAATACAAAACCAGTGCTGAGGAGAGCACTGGGAAGGGCAGCCCCACTGACTGGGTAACCCTATCCAAGGCAGTGTTTGAATCTCAGCGTAGTGTTAGGAAAGTCAGAAAAGAGCTGGTGCATCCTCTTGCTGGTTCTTAGAGCCTCTTCAGTTTAAAAAAAATGCTGCAACCAACAGAGATGACCTTGAAATCATGTTTTTACACAGGCAGTCTGGTATTCAGAAATGGATGGTCAAAACTGATAGCGAGTTAAGTTTACTTTTAAAATCAACAATATATTTACAGTAGCTAGTCCATGATAGGCAAGGTTTCAAAACCAGAGTGCCAGAAAGAATGGCATGCACAGACCAATGACAAGAAAGGCTTTCTTTAAGAGGCTTCATGAGAACAGTCATTTATTTGGCATCAATTTTTGTTATACATGCCAGAAACCTTTCTGTGACAACAAGGCATGAAATTTACCTCCAGCCTGGCATCCTGTCTGTGTTTACTCAGTTTGGTAGGGAGGCAGCCAGTTAAATAATACAAAGTGATTTTCAACAAATTTAGTGGGCCTTGTCTAGTTCATACCTTCTAGGAGCACTCTGATACTCTTAATGCTACTTTCTTCAGTTGTATGGGGTTTTTTTTTCCTATGTAAAAAAAAATAGCAGCTTGCTCTTAGTAAAGCTTTCAATGTGGATGAGATGTTGACCTGTGCTACCAAACTGTAGTGTGTAAAGCTGAGGGACTAGCAAGCTATTGTAACATTCCCTGGAGAGATACTTCTCTCTGAGTGTAAGTTGTGGGTAATAAAAGTTGGTGTGTTTTATTTTGGGGAAAGAGAAAAAAACCCTTCAATTTCTTTCATTCATGGAGCCACCAGCAATTGCTGTAAAGGTACTCAGCCTCCTGTTTGAGGATGCTCCAAATTGTGTTGGCATTTCCTAGCTAATTTCTGCTTTCAAAACAGCAAAGTAGAAAACCCAACCCCACCAAGCTAATCTACTGCAACTACCAGCATCTCTGTTCTTGTGAGTGAAAACCCCTACTGCATTTCTCAACCAAAAAAGAAATAGTACAGTTGCGGCATTTTTATTAAGCTTGAAAATGTGATACGTGTCTCCCATTGTCTTCCTTCTATTGCCAAATAAACGTGTGAAATATAATTTGAAAGAAGAGATGTACTTTTGGTACCTTAGGAAAACATAGTAAGGAGCTGGTTCTGATACATTCTTCATAATCTCTCTGGGGCTGGCTACTTTTAATACTTCTTCTGAAAAAGCATCAAACCCTGAAGTATAAAACAAAGAGAGAGGGAGAGAATAAGCTCAATATTGTTAGAGCTGTCTTTTTCTCGAGGTGAGGCTGTCTTCACACTTCCTCAGGCAATAAGATTAAAAAGAAACAGCAGTCTCTAACATGAAGCCCACTTCTTCAGTCTGATAAGATAAAGCTAGACAAGCCAAGAAATCTTTATTTCTTTGCAAAGTTGCTGGTTCATATCCCATGCTCATAGATTAAAGTAGAAATTGATCTTTGCTTTCAGAGGAAGATACAATTCTGATTGTCAAGCATGGGTTAGTTTACTTAGTTCTTCTTCATGGTCAATGAGTGGTGTTTGTTTGTTGTGTGGTTTTTTTCAGGTTTACAGTAAAATATTCCTTAATTCTGCTCTCAAGTTTTTTTTTTTTTCCCAAGAGAGTATTCTGCATTAGTATGAAAACATTTACAACAGGAACTTTTCAGCTATGTAGGCACCAATCTAATATCACTTCTAATTTGCAAGATAATGTATTTCCTTTCTCAGTATTGGATTTAGACTTATTTTTGAAGAGTGTAAAATAGGAAAAAGGAGGTAGAAGACAGGGCTTCACTATGTTGAAGCTGAAAGAATGAGGGATTTTTCCTCCTCTTTGTATTCATAGACGTACATAAGTATCCTCTCACAGGAGGGATGCCAGGAAAAAGTGCAGAAATACGTATGTAATGACCTTTGCTACTAAAATTACCATGTGCCTCCTGCACCTGTTCAGAAATGGTTTAGCATTCTTATGCCTGACTTCAGAAAAACTGGGTAATTAAACAGTACTTTCATTGAAGGTCAACTCTGAATTAGTAGTTCATTAAATTATTTGTCATGCTGAATGTTACTCCTGGTCACCAGAAATACTGAATTCAAACATAGAGCAATCTTATGCTCTTATTGCTGGAGAAATTTGTATTCTGACTTGTTAGGTCACACTGCAGGGAAGAGCCCTTGTGCCCAGCGCCAAAAATACTTGTTTGCACAGAGATTGGGTCGATGTGGTGTGCTCAGGAATTCTTAGGAATGTGTTACCTGTTCTTATTTCAAAATATGCATGTAATAGCATAATTGTTCTTTTCAGGCCCTGGAAAATTAGTTTGTGTTGAAAAGGTATTTCTCATGTAATGTCACACCATTTACACCAGCTACAAAGAGGACCTATGTCTTTTTATTATAATTTTATAAGGTTTGAAAAGTTTGAGACAGAAGAAATTATGACTTAGACACCCCCAAATTTAAAGCACATGGTGAAACAAACCCAATTATTAAATGTATAATTAAAAATGACTGTAAATACTGCAGTGTGTTCTGAGCTCTGAACCACTTTGCATCAGATTTTCCTGCAAGTGTGAACTAGTGGTATATTTCTGTATGTTCTGTCTCGGCTTCCCAGTGTTGGTCTTCAGCCTTACTCTCCCATGAGCTATGGTAAGTGCAGTTTACTGTTTCTCCGTGATCCAGTACCATTCACAGATATAACAAAACTTTAGGTGCAGACACAAAGTACGATTTTTTTCCTATCCAAATTAAGTATGTAGGATCTATGTGCTTTTCAGTACCTGAGTAAGGCTTCCATTTTCAAACCAGGCCTTATTATTTCAGAGCAGCTGGCGGTGTGGACTTAGGCTGTGACCTGTGCTAGGGCATCATCAGTTTGGTGAGAAACTCCAGCAGTTGCAGGGATGTCTGCGTATAGCTTGGACTGCACAGCATCCCTTCCAAAGAGTGTCAGCCTCCTCTCCCTCCAGGGCCCCCGCCGGCTCCCCGGCTGCCCTAGCAGAGAGACAGACGTTAGCCACCAGAGTGACAGACATCCTCAGCGCCATTGTGCAGGCCTAGATGAAAGCTCATCAAAACAGCCGGGAGACCTCTTCAATATTTATCATACTGTACATAGAATGAAACTCTCGTATCGGTAATTGCGAGGAGATTAAACCTTTTCAAAGACACATTTAGTGAATATTAATGCCCTGCTCTCAAAAGGAAGAGGATGTTACAAGAACTGAGGAGGGGAAAAAAGAAGAAAGAAAATCTTTCTGTGTTTGGGGACTCTGATACTGAGGAAAAACTAGTGATGTGTTGAAGGCACCCAGCCAGCACAGGACTTTGTAGGCCAGATCAGCCTACAGATTCCTTCATGAAAAACAATTGCTATTCCTTGACAGCTCTTGTGAAACAACTCAGTTTTGGAATTTGGTCCATTCTTGAGGGGCCTCGATTCATGTTATTAGTTTAACACTTTGTGCTGTGGCGTTTGCTTGCAGGAGGCACTTGCGTGGAAGAGCCCCTCTGAACTAACAAGTTACTGAAGTTGTTACATTCTTAACGTTATTTCTTAAAGCTGATCTGAACCTTTCTGGTTCTACATACGTTTTGCTGCTGCCTGGTTGGGAGTGTGTGTAGGCTGTAGTAGAGTGTGCAGAACGAATGCAGGATGGCACTGGCCTCGTTGAGGGCTTGGCTCTGCCCTCAGGCGGGGCTGCTCAGGAACCGCCCGGAACCGCCCAGAACCGGCTGGAACCGGCCGTGTGAGGCGCGGGGCAGCCCCGGCCTCTCCTCACAGAGCTCCCCCACCCCTGCCAGCGCCTGGGCAGGTAAGACCAATGCACCTTTAAATAGGAAGGGGAGAAATACAGGGCGATCTCGGCTCAGGTCTCTCTGCTCCTCTGGGTGGGGGGTTCTCTGCCGCTGCACCAACTCCATTTTCTGTTTCCTGTCACTTGCTGTGCCTGAAGTGGACGGGACAAAATGGCTGCTGGGGAGACAGGAGCACAAGGTGTTGAGGAGAGGTTCCTGTGCCATCTGAGGGGGGCTTCACAAAGCCTGAAATTTTCCTGATCTAGCCTATGGGGACAAGTTCAGATTATATTTCCTTCAAATGCCCTGCCAGGAAAAAAACAAACAAACCTTTAAAAAGGGGAGAACAAATCAGATGCAAATTTTATATGAAATGTGATTCTCTTTCAAAGAAGAAAAGTTAAGAAAGGGCTTTTGTTTTTGACAACCCATTTTACAGTGAGATCAGTATGGAAAGAGGGAAAATGTTTTTCCACCAGAGCACTCCTGACTCAAACACAAGGAGGCTTCAAGGCCATGGGTATATAGAATCATAGAATTGTCCAGGTTGGGAGGGACCTTTTAGATCATAAAAAAAAAGCCATCACTAAACCATGCCTCTAAGCACTATGTCAACTCATCTTTTAAATACTTACAGGGTTGGTGCCTCAACCGCTTCCCTGGGTAGCCCATTCCAGTGCTTAATAACCCTTTCAGTATAAAAATTTTTCCTAATATCCAATCTGAACCTCCCCTGGTACAACTTGAGGCCATTTCCTCTTGTCCTGAGTTTATGTGAGTAAACTCTGTCACAGCCATTGTAATTATTTGGATAGCCTAGTAATGCTATATGTTTTTCAGGACCAGATTATGATTTTCCAGTCAGGACTGTAGCGGAATAGTGAATGTCAATGCACACAGCAGTGTTGTGGCTGCCGCTGCCTGCGCTGGATGGAATATTCAGCAGCACAAGGTGGCAGCTGCTCTGCTGACCATCATACGCCATAGATGGTAAGCTGTTGCAGATGGTGTTGTGGCATCTCACTATGGGCAATACCATAACTGTAATTTGTTGTCCTGTACACAAAGACTATAAGGTACAGGTTAGGTGATAAATTAGATATCTAAATATCTTTGTGGAAAAATCTTAACAATTAGGTTTATAATGGACAATTTAATGAAAACACTGCTATGTGTGCAACAGCTGACAAAAAAAAACCAGGCAAACCACTGGAAAAATGGAACTAAAGAGGATAGGAAGCAATTCTGAAGAGTTAATACATTATGAAATCAATTTAGGAAGTATTCTTATTCTGCCATAGAATGCTAACAAAATGTCATTCAGTTAAATTGGATGAAAGCAGATGTAAAACTGAGAAACGTTACAGTTTGGGGTATAGAATGAAATTATTCTAGAGTGCTTAGCCCAACAAGAGGTCATTGCTGTTACATTTTTGCAGCTGCCTCAGTGCTTGTCAGCAGTATCGGAAAAACTGAGTGAACAGAAAACATCATGCAGAGGAGAAGTATAGAGAATATGGGCTGTTTGGGTAGCTTCATCAATTATTCTGTCTCTTGCTGCTTGGGGCTGATTGTGCTCTGGTGTGGTGTCCTGTACATTGGCCCTGGTTAGTCTGGGATATAGACTGGCGTGTGATTTTGCATCTACCACTCACATCCCCTTGCTACCAGTTGAAGACTTTGCTTTAAGATGAAGGAAACGGACAGCAGGTCCATGAGTGTCTTTACTGTGATGTTACGTGCTTTGCCTATACCTGAAGCTAGTACTGACTATTATACTGTAAAAATACAATTTAAATACTTTGCAATAGTTTGTGAAATGTCTCTGTTATATGTATATATAAAAATGTAGGTAAATGTTTTATGAATGCATATAAGAACTGAAATATGCTTAATGAAAATTAGGAACATCCTGGTTCTGACACCAAGTGAACTGACAGACAATTGGAAGAAGTGTTGCTATAGAGAGTGTAACTGTTCACCTTCGGGTTTTCTGTAGGTTTTCTAAAAGCTATTGTTGCAGATGAACCACTGTCATGTTTCATGTTTTCATGGGTACTGCTGATGTGCCTGATGTTTTGTACACTATCGACTTAAAACAACTGGGAACTGATTGGTAAACCTCTCTCTACTATGGAGAAATAACTGGATTGTGGCATGAGTAACAATATTCTTGTGCTATGCTTACACTCATATTTCAAGAGTTGATTTGATACTGTAACAATTCTATAGATGTTTAAACTGATAGAGAGTTTACATACTTGATTAATGAATTAGCAGCTAAAAAGGTCTTGTGACTTTCAAATCCTAAATCTTCTGTTGTTCCAGAGTCTTGATAGAGAATCTGCAAGTGAGTCTATTTACACCTGGTTATTCTCTCTTCATGAAAAGAAACGGTGTGTTTATGAAGGCAGGTCTAAAACTGACTACAGTTAAATGTAACACCTTTAAGAAAAAAATAGTTCACATTGTATTATCGTGATTGGAATGCCTGTCTGTCAAGGGAAAAAAAAAAAAAAGAGAAAAATGAATGCAACAGCATTTATTTGTAAGGTTTATACATAGAGAACGTGTTGCTGTTCCCAGCTGAACTGTAAAGGGCACGAGCTTTCCATATTGATAGTGAGGAGCTATGGACCTGACCCAGCATAACATGTTGGCAAGATTTAGGTGCCTTTTGAAAGTATAGAATCAGATTATAAACCAAGGTTTAAAATTAAATCTGGACAATATATAGAAAATAAAAGGTATGTAGTGAGAAGATAGAAAGGTACAGGGGAGAGGTAAGACAAAGAGTTTCTTTAATATCAGAAATGCTTTATGTATTTTAAAGTGGCAAAATAAAATATGGTTAAGTCCAAGGTGGTACTTGATGACAGGCATTTATATGTGAGAATTACTTGTGAATTTTTAAGTTGTACATTGAAAATTCATCTCTCTCAAAAATGGCTGTGCTGTCTGGGGAGAAATATAATGGCTGAAGTTTAGCCTATGGTGACTAATGCAAACAAAAATGAGTCGACCACTTGAGACCAAAAGTAGTATAATATGACTTGGGCTGCCAGCTGGTAAAAACTGTGGGCTTGGACTATGGATAAAAAAATGCTTTGTTTGTAACAAATGAGGCCATTCCCAGTGGAAAGATGAAAAGGGAAGTAGTTTCTACAGCTCAGTCTGAGATGAGTCCAGGGGTGCAGGATACTACGGTTCAAATCTTGACTTTGAATTGGACCCAAGAACAGTAATAAAAACAAAATTGTTCGAATCATTTGAGAAGAAAAATCCCTTCTGTGCTCACGCTCCCTATTTAAATGTTCCTTAAAACAGCATTTCCCTCTTCTACCTGTGCTACTGAGGTTTTAATACATCTATTTAAATGCAAATTTTGACTTTTGGTCTGTAATCATAAAAATGTTTGACACTAAAGTTTTTATCAGAAAAGTAATTTTATATAGAAGCAGTAATGGAGTGGTAGGCCACAAATACCAGAATGATGCATTGCTCACCTAATTTCACAATGTGGGGAAGCGTCCTCTCTAATATCGTCTGATGAGCATGATTGTTTCCTAAATACCTCCACTTATTTGAATACATGTGATGCTAATGTACTTTTAAACTATAGTGTCGGTACATGCTTGTGTGCCAAATTCTCTCTTCCTTTCTGTCCTCTGAATTATCAGGATAGCAATCCTGACAAAGTGTCAGGATCTTCAGGGAAGGTCCTGTATCTTCAGGAAAGGAAAAAAATGTATCTTCAGGAAAGGAAGGCTTCCTCCCGGCATAACGGTTTTTGTTTCTTCACAAGTAGGCTTAATAAAAGAGACTCAACTGGGTAGCAGGACGTTTTGCCAATGCAATGTTGAATCAACCGCAGATTACTCTTTAGTTGCTGCTGAGTGTGTCATTTGTATTTCATTTTTTCCCACTCGCTTGCAGACGCTGCTGGCCCTGGCCCTCATTAGTCCCACTGTCTGGGGTTACGGTGGCCAGCAGCCATGGTGTGGCTGCCAGGACCACAGCTGCTGAGCAGGGCTACAGCTGCTCGTAGTGACTGAGCTCCAGCTGCAGCAGACGAGGTCACATTTGCCAGAATTGTTTTCCTGTCTGTCTTGATATGATTGATATGGCAGTGTTCAGTGATGAACAGATTAGTCACAGCAGCATCAGACCACTAGTACCTTTGGCTCCTGGAGCGGTACAGCTCAGTGGTACTGCAACCACGTCTACTGCTATAGTCATACTGGGCACAGGTTCCGCTTTATGAAGTGTTTCAAAGCATTCTTTTCCCATGTGAGTTGTAGGAAGAAGTTTTCCAATTTGTATTGGCAGGTCAGTCATATGGGACATAACAGAACATGAACATGAATGAAAGGAGTGTTAATCCCAATCTTGACTTTCGAGGGATCAGGACTTCGGAATGTCTAAACATATATCCATTTTAAAGAAACACTGTATATACACAGTGAGCAAACTCTGTGCCTCAGTGTAATAGCAGGCTTAAATTTACTTAATTCTTGTATTAAGTGAATGTGGGTGGCTGCATTTTAATTATTCTTTAAAATAGTTTTCATATAATCATGGCAAGGATAAATATGAAATGTCAGATATTTTATTGTACTAGCAGTTAAAGAACAGAACACGCCTTAGGTTCTGCACATTCTGCATTTTATGTTCCCTAGATGCCCTTGTCATTAATTACATACTTTAGATTCCAAATGATAGAGGATCTGAAGGGCACTGTGCTACATTTTCATTTTCATCATCTCTGTCTATTTCCTGAATTTGGATGGGTTACAAAGTATTTTAGAAGACTTGAGCAGTATTGAAGCCATTTAAAAAATAGCACTAACACATCAAGTGTATCAAACAGGCAGATTCCTAGCTGTTTGTCAAAGAACAAGTAATTTGTAAAGGAGGAAAATCTTAGCATCTCAACCAAAAACTATTTGACTGCGTTGAGGCTCTGGAGAAATTATTTCTCGCACTCTCTATTCGGTGAGTTCATTGCTGTTTTACCTGCTCACTGAAATGATCCCGGGGACTGTTTCATTGCAGTTCATCTCTCCTGATGGGTTTTGCTTTGCACTGGTAAGATTTGTTTATTCACTGATGCTAAGGTTGAAGTGTGCTGGATCATTAATCTAACTGTTCAAGGTTAACCAACTTTTTATGCTGAAATAGCTTTTTATGGAATACGTTTTAAGGCTTTGAAATTGCTGGGCATTACCTTACTTCAAAAAATAAGATTTGAGTCCAGTCATCATCATACTTTTGGGGCGATTAAGATTTTGCTCCCTTTCCCTCTCTCTCTCAACATATAACTATGTAGAAACACACTCATCATTTCTATAAAGTACTGCATAGTACATTTCTGCTTTGTTCATGTGCAATGCGGACAAACGCCTTAAGAATATATGTGGGGTGCTTTCTTTTTAGAATGCTTATGTAATTTGCCTGACACTTAGGTTTAAATGTTTGTTTAGTGAAAAATAAGTATTTGTATATTCAGAAATACCACACTAGTGGTTTTCACCCCAAATTCTAGTCAACTTTTTTTTCCTTAAGCACTAAGCAAGTTTCATAGTGTTTTCATGGATTTTTTTCTAATAATTTTACAACAGGCAATTAATTCTAAACTTTATCAAGATACACTTTCAATTTGACATATCCACAGACTAAAATTCCTACTGAAAATTCTGATCGGTGTCAGCCAGCCCTGGGAAGTTCTTTTTTAATTGAGATAATTGTGCTACCTCTTCTTCATGTTTTCATCAGTTATGGCCTTAGTTTCCAGATGACATCTTCACATGCCAGCATGTTGAGAGTTTATATGTTCTCAAAGCCATCAAAGCATGTGAATACTGGTCCACCAGTTCAGTTCACAGTCCTGGAACTACAGGTACACGTAATGCCAGGAGCACACCCTGCGCCTCCTAACACCCAGGAGGATTTTCAGATCATGTGTTTTTCACATATGCCACTCCTAGACACCAGATTTAATACCATTAGCTTTTTTTGACCTTACTTGTCATGCCTTTTAAATTACTTAAATTCTCAGTTTAACTTTTAGTAAGTTCTGACTAGTCGTTTTGGTCATGGTATATCTGTAGAGGGGATGGAAGAGGGGGATCACTAAAGCTAAAGCCAAACCAGGGTCATAGCACAGATGAAATCCAGAAAAAGAGAAATCCTAAGGGGAAGACAGAACTATTTTTATTAGCAGTTTATCCCTTATGGTGACCTAGATACCTGTGCTGATCTTGGGGAAAGGGGAAGTATATTATTTCCAAGCAGTGAGGGAAGCTATTTGTGCTGATCTTGGGCTGCAGGGGAAGCAGAGGCAAAAATGAAATGCCATTTAAATTGAGAATGTTAAAAAGGGAGCTTGCACATAACAGCTTCAAGCTGTAATACAGTGTTTCAGACCTGTTTTAAGATATTTAGTGGGTATTTGATGTCATGGATTTTTTTCAAGACTTGTCAGTGCTTTATTTCAGGGAGGGAAGGTATAGGCAAATAGACCGTTAATGGTAAAATATTTATCACCTGGTGCATGAAAGGAGATAGCACATATTGAATGCTAAGGTTTGGATGCAGATTTGTGGTGCTTAATCCTATGCCAGGATATTCAAGTTTAAATTCAAGTTTAATTGCTTGAAGGCATGCACATTGTAAACAAAGAAACAAAGCCACTCCTGATTTGATACAATTCACAGCTCAAATCACTTGGAGTAGTTAGTGCGGCAGAGCCAGTGCGCTCTAGTGTCTACACAATGTTGAAAGTTAGGCCTAATGGTTGTCAAGATTGAAAACAGTTTGTGAATTCCACAGTGTCACACAGATGTCACATCCGATGTGACTGAAGACTGATGGGTTGGCATTTATTTAGATTAAGGAAATATGTGCACATTAAGATGTTAGTCACAAAATTTCCTGCATGGAAAAGGCTTCTGCAGCGTCAGTATCCTTAACTGAAAATAAGGAGGCAGGAAGATAGAAATAACAGAAATAAGTGTATTTCTTCATTCCTTAAAGTCTTCCCAAAGCATTGCTGAATTTATGTCTTGCTGGCAAAGCTGAGTTATTTTTATTGTTATTACACTTTTGCTACTATCAACTGGGCTTAGTAGAAATCCACTTGATAGAAGTAAAGTTTTGCCTACTAGAGAAAGAGCCATCTTAAATACCAGGAGGTCTGAATGAAAGAGCAATTTCTAAAGAGAAAAATCTAAGAAATAAAGTGGCTACTTTCACTTTACTGTTATTACTATTATAGCTATAAATCTGAATTCAGTACCATAATTAATCTCTATAAGATGTTGATTTTATAAAACTGATGCTAGGAAAAAAAACCACCCAAGGGTGAATTAAAATCTAAATCTTAAGGTATCACACAAATGTTCGTTATTTATACTGTCCATCTGTCTATGGTGCCTTACAGATAATCAATATACGCTTGCTAGAAGTAGTCCTGTTGCCCTGGAGAAATACAGCATTTAGTACAGCTAGAAATTTCTGTAATACCCTAGCGATGACGGCTCACTGTGCGTGACTGCATTTGTATCGTTTCTAAGCATAAGAGCAGACGAATATTTTCTAATAACTGAATAGTCAAGAGACTTTGAAAGCAAGAACAAAATATTTCTGTCCAAAACTTTGTATTCTTGGACAGAGTGCCATTGAGGGCTGCAAGGGGTGGGCTGGACTCTCTGCTGTCAATTCCACTGATGCTGATTTTTTGGCAGAGGGGGTGGGAGGAAACGTTTGCATTCTGCTGTTGAGGTTTGGAAGAAATTCAGTTTTACTAGCTGGATGCTGTTGCGGTTTGGAGGAATCTCAGTTCTACTTGCCTGGTGATCAACAAGCTGTTATGAGGAGCTCCTATTATTGTACTTCAAGTTTTTCCTCCTCGTGGACCTTTCTGTTGTCATTTTGGGCTTTTCAGAGGGTTGGTTTTGGTGGTACATTAGTCTGTCTTTTGGTGGAAATAATGCATAAACTAGAGATTCTACAGATGATTAATATAGTATCACAGCTAATTAGAGCTACAGTAGTACTTCATATATGTGATTAATAGGGTTATTTTTGGTGGGGAAGCAAGCACTAATACTATATTAATCGATAAAGTAGATCATTATTATGTACAATTGTACAGATGTGGGTTGATCTTCTTTCTCAATAGAGAGGAGAAATGGTCACTGTCATGAAAAAGATTATTATATTTGGGCAGGTCAATGAACACTTAACTGTGTTTTTCAAGTACAAGCCAGTTTCTAATTTGGGTATGTGTGGCTACCTTTAGCAAGGTAATAGATTCTACCTTCTGAGACATCACACCAAAAACTGTTACAAAAATGCATTGTGATTAGCATTAAACCTAAAAAAAATAATTGGCCATTTTGAAATAAAGTTTTTCTTAGAGTGACTTTCCAGGGTTATGAGAGTTTAGCTTACAAAAAATTGAAAAAAAATATGATGAAAAAAAATGCAGCACACAAATTCTACTTAGCTTAGTCTATGGCTTTTAATGATCATCATAGCTAAGAGTATCTACTTGGCCTTTGGTCAGATGTTTGGAGGATTTCTATGATTTCCGTTTAGAATTTCTTTGTATCCACAAGTATATAACAGACATACATTTGTGAAATATCTGTAAAATGAACAGTTATCCCTTCTCTGAACTCTCTAGCATATCTGCACTGGAGTAAACTAATTTTTGAGATAAGTGTTACCCTTCTTTTCTGCATTCTATGATTTGGTTTGGATTTTGTATTTAAAATTCACTCATGAGCATACTAATTTAATGGGACTTCATTTTTGATATTGAAATTCTACATACGAACTCATCTGAATATTCTGATTTTATTCCTTGTTGTTGCATGCTGTTCCTTTCACTTCCTCATGGTTGTTTTGGACAAAAAGTTTAGGGAACTTTGTTAAACCTTGTGTTTACCTTGGTCAAGTCTAAGACAGTGTTGAAAGGATGAGTTGAAAATCATAAATTATAAAGCCTTGAATCGGCAGGGCATCTTTAATCTTTTGGAAGCTACTTTTGCAAGCTAATTGTTGGATTTCATAGATTTTATAAGTACATCAATATAATGAATTTTTGACATGCTGAGAGAACAGTAAACAAATTCCATTTTGAATTTTAACAAGTGCCATACCTGTTAATTTGTCTGCTTTGGAATTGTGAGGTGTAGAGCTAACTGCAAGATAATCCACACTCATCAGCGTGCTATTATCTGTGTAAATACCAATTCTGTGGCAGCAGTGCCTGAGTGATTAGCTCAATTTTAAATTGGATAAATAATGAATAAAAGTGCCATGTTTCATTTAAATTGCAAGTAAAAGCAGAGGGGAAGAAGACATCTTTGGTGTCACGGAATATGTTCCATTGATTTTTTTGATTGTTTGTTTTATCTATAATTCCTGTGATGATATCACGTAGTGTAATCAGCACATAATAATGGAAATCCACAGTGATATTCCAGAAGTTATGTGTAACTGTTGTGATTTGTACAGATAAATTCTTTCAATCTGACAATTATTGCTGGTTGTGCCCGGATCTCAACGTTAGCTCCTCCAGGGAGATGGGTTACAGTCCCTGGTACAAGCATTTCACAAAGATGTGCGTTCTTAGAGCAGCCTCGCTGCACGCCCTGCTGCCATAGCAGGACACGAAGGTTCATCGTGTGTATTTGCTCAGCTTATTCATTTAATATTGCCAACCAGAAAACGCCAAAAATACTTCATACCCCCCAAAAAAAGGGCCAAGATTATTTAGCAATTTTTAATTTGCTGTTAGAAATTGGTGATAATTGTCTATCCCTGGTATTGATTTTAGGCTAGTGATTGAAGCCAGAGTGGAATAGATGTTGTCTTTTAAAGCCATTCTGTCATAGCCAGTATCTTTTAAATTTGTATATAGTGCAATTCGTACAACTTCAGAAAATACTGTTTGCATCTTTTTTGCTGTTCCTAGATTTTGAAAAGTTAGTGCTTATGTCTCAAGGAATGAATTAAAAGCACTGTGAGAGAGCATGTATCTCTCTGCACAAATACACAGCACCGGTTCTGCATGAGAAATAGTGCTGAACTTTGTAGGAAGAGTATTTTGAACAAGTCCAGTTGATAAGCACTCTAGAATCAATATTTCATGTTATTCTGCTATACAAATATAACACTGATAGTGGCAGCACTACAAGAGGCTTGAAACAAGTCAATGTCACAGGCAGTTAGTATTCAGTCTGCATATCCAGGAGGCAGGCAGTGGATCTCTTGCTGTTATTTGGTCAGGGCACCATATGATTGAACAGTAACACCAGCCATGCTTGTAGCAACTCTGGATAGGTTTTTCTAACCACCTTCAGTCTTCACATGACTCACACTGTGAAATTTCTATAGAAAGATTGATGCTGGGTTCTCCTCTTTCCTTTAAATGGAAGCACTATGTTTAAAGGATAGATTTTAATTCCTTTAAAGTGAAATTTGTTGCTGATCTTGAACTAATAGACGAACTGCAAATATTATGTTCAGGGAATTAGCTCTGATTTTGAATCAGATAATCCTCACAATACTCTGGAAATTCTCAACAAGGAAGATGGGTACTTTTTGGCATTGATATTTATAAGTTAGACGATGGAACAATGGAAAGACAGAATAATGAATTAACAGGAAGTCAAAGAAGTTGGAGGAACATAACTGGTGCTTATGCCCATTATTGTTGCCGTTTTTTGACATTTAAAGTGGTTTGCAACTCTTCTCTTATTAGAGCTAATGCCAGACAGTCAGTCACCCCAGCACAGCAGTTCTACGTCTAACTGTTGGTAATGCTACTAATAATTGATGTGCAGCAGCAGAATTTATAAATGAAATTAGCTCCCCAAAGTTTAAGTATGACTGTGATTGAAGTAGTAATGATAGAGTTCATGCAAGTACATTTGCCATTTATCTAAATGTATCATTACTGACAGTGCTTTTTCGTTAACATTTTGTTATCCTTATTCGTGTCATTGTTATAATGTCCTCTTAGATACTTGCAAATTATACTGGCTTGTACTCGCCTCTGGTCGTTCTTTCCCACCCCCTATACCTCCTTCTTTGGAACTAATTTGTGCAACATTTGATTTTTAAGATCTATGGGAGCATCTCTAACATCTCCTTCCTCAGATGAAAGTGTTTTTCACACAGTTGGGGAATAGATGTGGTTTTCTTATAAGTGAAGGCTTTTACGTCCTTTATTATAACAGTATGATATCAGTATTTTAACTCAAAATTTAAAAAGTTGGTTTTACCTACAAATGGAAGTGACTAGATGTAGAACTTCTAGCAGTCCAGCAATGTATAATACTTGGAATTAAAAATCAAGAAAGCCCCAGATTGCCATGGATTTGATAATATCTTTAGCTAAACTTAGGAGGCTCCTTTTATAAACTCTTATATAAAAATACTGAAGGAGAAATAATTTTGGTGAAGGTTCCATAGTAATCTGAAAATTAATTGGTCAAGCATAAGTGTAAGCACATAGATTCTGATTAAAAATATAATCCTGCATCCGTTTTCTGAATATTGAAAAATACAACCTGATTCTCTCATTTTGTGATGATTTTCTCTTGTTCCAGTTACTTTTGCTTGTAAACACATTAAAGGGCTGTAGAACAGAAGGGTTTCAGTATTCATGAATCTCAAATAATTTCTTACAGAAAGATAGTCAGCTCCATTCTGTATATGGAAAAAACCCAGGAGTGCTTTGCAATGAAGCAGGGCTAGAACTGTTCCAACTATCTTGATATGCTTAAAGGATAGACATATGGTTTGTTGTTTTGTTTTTTAAAATAAACTAATTGCTCTGAAGAACAATATTGAAATCTGAAAAGGAAAACCTTGTTTTCGTGTGTGTTACCTATCACCAGAGTAACTTTTTCCAATATTTCAGTAAAGATAAGGGAAAAATGCAGTGAGTTAAATGAGACTATGTGTATAAATTCCTAGAAATGTTTGTTTTTAGAAATCCATCCAGCTCTTAGCACTGACTTAATTTTAGAGCTCAGACCTGAAACGGTTTAAAAATAGCTTATGATTTAATCCCTTTCCAGCCACAAATTAAAATAGCAAAAATATTTATAGTGCATCTACTGTATACCGAGTGAATGGTATACATTTCCTAGCCTGGCTGGTAACTTTTGTGTTTTTTCCTCATCAGGGAGCTGAAATGCATAAATACAAATGTGATTTTAGAAGGCTGTGCCTGATTTCAATGGTGCTTGTTTCACTCTCTGCGGCAAAAGAACTGGAGGGCTTCCAGTTTATTCTTTTTTTAGTATAATAGCCCTCATCTTCAAGCATGTTCAGCATATTCAATGTCATTAGTAGAGAGGATGGATTTCCAACGGGATCTCTGTCTCAATTGAATATTGGTGCCCAAAGGAGTTAAAAAAGCAGTAGCTTTGACTCCGTTTTTAAATCTTTGTATGTTTAGTATTTTAACATTAAAACAGTCTGAATGGAGGATTTTCATATGGGGTTTCTTGTAGGAAGACAGTGGCCTGTGTTTTCCTGTGCAGCTTTATTTTGAAGTATTCCCTTTAATTATACATTATTTGTGACATGAAGTTTTGGTTGCCTCATTGCAGTTTATTCTTGTAGTGTTTTATGTTTAATTAGTAATGTACGAATTGATACACCAGACGAGTTCAGCAAAGTCAAGGACACAACCTCCCCTACGTTTTCCCAGCCATCTAATTTATATGAATTTCCTATGAATTGCAATAGTGATGCTTTAATCGATTAAAATCCACATGGAAGTTTAGTGATGAAAGACAATGTTTCTTAATTTTCAAGGAATGAAGTGTATAACTTTGAAATGACAGTGTTTTAATGATGTGACAGACCATTGTGTCTGCCATGGTGGTAGTGAATGGGGATGGTGTGTGGGACAGGCTCGGCTGTTTTCAATGTCAGTGGCAAAATGCTAACGGAAGGTATAGCACACCCTACTCAGCTGTCTGGTTTGTATGGGTGATCAGTAATTAGATTCAGCTGTTTAATACTGGTGGGGGTGGGAGGGTGTTAGCCATTACTCATTTCCATGTCTATCCTTCTGTCTCTAGAGATACACTCTATTAAAATAAAGGGAAGTGGGAATTTTGGAGAGTGACTTAGAGTGTTCTAACACCAGAGACCCAAAGTCAGGTGAAGGTTTCGAAAGAGCCATATCTGTGTTTCCTCATAACGATTTTGAGGTTTTTACAGCAATGTAAGTGTCTGATATCTTTCTGTGAACTTTTCAGAATGCCAGTCTTGCCCTCCTCTTTTATTTTTCAGCAGGATCTTTGACCTCTCTTGATAAATATATGGAAGTCAGGCTGTTAAGCTGAAGCACAACTAAGGCGATGTTCAGGAAAAGGCAGTTGGGGAAGTCTGTCCTTGCTACGGCTGGTCCAGCAAGTAAGATGCTGGAAAAAAGAGACACTTTTGCTGAAGTCTCAGAAAACCTGTGATTTGGCTTTTCTGGTTTGTTTGTTTGTTTGTTTTTAAGGACGGGGTGAACAGTTTTTACTAACACAGTCCATAAACCAGTTAACAAAATGGTAACAGCAGTAGTGTCTGCTTGTAACAGAAGGGACAGGCTTTTCATAAAAGTTAATCTTCCGAAGCAAACAAATTTTAATCTGTGGGTTCCATCTTCTGCTTTTTAATAGTATTGCTCTTTTAATATCACCTCTTTTCTAACAAGATCATACCCTGCTCCCTCAGGCCGTGTTAAAAAGGTCAGTCACTGAGTGGTATTTTAATTTAAATAAAGAGTGAAAGACAGACTGTTTTTGCTAGAATACTAAAAGATCACCTATTTAAATCTTCCTTTTAATGTCTGTTTAACTATCGTTCTTTGGGGCTTTTTCTGTGACCTTCAACATAATTTAAACATAATTTTTAATTCATTATTCATGCCATTAAGTACTGAAACCTGTTTCTTTCTGCAGTTTATTTCTCTATTTCTCTAGTATATGCATGTGTTACATACATGCATATATATTTTTTTTGTTTGGTTCTGTAATGATTTCTGATATACTGACATTTTTAAAAACAGTATAGGAGAATGTGTATTTTGGGAGGTGAAAAAGACCCCAATGCGTGCAGATTTAAACTACATCAACAATGTTATTTAACAAGGTGGCAAGGGAATAGGTGGGTCAAACCTGGGGCCTTTTACCTGGATAAAGTCCCTGTAAAGGACACTGGTCCTGCGCTGCTGTGCGTGGGCTGGTAATGGGCTGCAATGAATGTTCTGAATTTTGGAAGTGCTTCAGCTTCACACAGTGATAACTGTGGCAGCTCCACTGCCGTCCTGACACCAGCTCTACATCATTGTTTTGGCTTTTCAATTTTTTTCTCACTTAGTAATTGAGTTTCATGACTTCATGCAAAATATGGAATGAACTCCAGATAGTTATGTTATTATAGATTAGCCATAGTGATACTGTGGTTTGCAGAGACTTGATATCCTGCAGAAAAGCACCAAAAACTAATAACATTGAATAAAGAAAATAAATTAAGCCCTTAAAATGATGTATTTTCATGGCTAGGGACCAGTTTTTCAACCTTTACTAAAGCTGATGTGCTGGTATCTCATTTGTTGTACCTAAGTAAGAATCGACTCCTTTTGAAGCAGTGTGAAGATACACAGCCTCTCATTGCTGCAAAACACACGCACAATTGTTTTTTTATTGTCTGTCAACATTCAATTACTTTAGTAATATAAATTACTTATGTAGCTTTCTCCACTTGATTCAATGGTCTTAAACATGGTACATTCACAAGCTGTACTGTTGGGCAAACAAAGAAAAAAAAACCAAACAAAACAAACAGTATTCTGTTACTGTCTCCTTCCAGAATTTTTGTCTGGCAGTCATTAGCAGTGCAAGTTAATTGGTGAACCTTCCAAGAAGAGTACAAGGCAATATTAAGGAAAAAATGGTACAGAAGAAAACAAGGTTTAGGTCATAAGAGTGAAGTGACATAGGTTTAATATTTTACAGTGTTCCTTTGGACATTTTTTTTTAAAGCAGAGAAGAGAAAGAATGAGGTTCACGAAAGCACTGAGCTTCACGAAGATTTGGGACCAGTTCCATAGCTGCCAGGAGCACAGATGCCACGTGACCCCCATGCATTTGTCAGCCCTGTCACAGTGGCCTGCAAATCAGCTGGATTCCCTCGCAGCTCACTGAGCCGTGGGCTGACCCGTGCCTCTGGCTTTGCGTCTGGCTCCGTAGGGCCACTGTGGCAACTGCTGAGCGGGCAGGTGTGCGACATCCTTGCCTTCTTTCTGCTCCTCATTTTGGACCACATCCAAGAAAACGTATTGTAGGACAGTGACAGCTTCAAGTGGTGAGCTCAACATATGCAGGTTCCCTGTCCTTTTTGTGCCATTTGATAATAGGGTTTCAGCTGAAAACATCAGTAATTATAATTCCCTATCCCTAAGCACACTTCAGGTAACTTTGCATACACCACTGACCAGCCCAGTAAACATTATCAGTGTTTCCATTAACTCCTCAGAATAATCTGAGGAAACTAATACTCCCCAGTGTGCTGTTCAGAGTGATGGCCCGTTTGCTTAAGAAATGCCAGCATCACCCCTGCTAAACATTGGATTGCCACAACAAATTAATGGACTCCATAGCTATGTGTTCGGTTAATGGAATCCATATATTCAGTCACCTAGTAAGACCTAGCTATGAAATTACTTCCCCTTACATTGGTCTTTAGGAAGAGTTATTGTACCAAAGCTAGACTGGGATTAGGTGCTTTTATCCAAAAGATAAATGTTTCCTTTTTTTTCCCTTTTTTTTTCTTTTTTTTTCCCCCTCCTTCCTTTCCCACCTTCCCTTTCAACAGTTTGAAGGAAGGAGGCAATTTGTGACAAGGTTAGATTTTTGTACTGCTTGTTGAAACATTCCATTAGGCCATAATTTAAACAGCTGTAGCAAAGTGCCAGCTTTTCTAGTGTATCATTCTGTTTTGCAAAATACTGTTTTACTATTCTAATAAATAGACTACATGTCTTGGCCTATATGGCTGCTTGTGTGGGCTGGCTAGGTTATCCTACTGCTTTTAGACTATTTGTTGTTGCTTTGAAAATTGCTAGTAGGATATTGAAGCACATACAGTGCAATTCTTCACAAGTTCTTTATTACAAACATCTAAACTGTGAAAGATAGGTAGATTGAGGGTTGCCTAGATTTTGTGTCAAGCTTTATATGAAATACATGCAAAGAACCACTTGATTCCGTGCCTGGACAGGAAGAAAAAAAGGGGTGGGGAAGAGCCATAGTGCAATGTATATTTTCAGTTTATTTTAGTGTCATCAGTGTAGAAATAATTCTGTTAATGTTGCTATGCTTTTCTGAATTTACACAATAGTAGTATTTGTGGAAAGCTTAAGATCAAGTGTATCTCTAGATTCTTCAGAGAAAATATGAGACTCCTGTTTCCATTCCAGAAAACCAAGAGGGAGAATCTGCAGCTTGCAAAGGGGCTCATTAGAGTTAATTCTTCACAAAATTTTTCTGTATTGATGAGCTGAGCTTTCTTATTAAAAAAAAATTGATTATGTTAAGAGAGCTTCTTTGTTTTTGAAAGATTCAAAAGTTTTTGTTTGATAAATTATAGCTCCTGGGATTCTCAGCACAGGATTTCAGAACTAGAGTAATTTTACATCCTATTGATAGTAGACTGATTTGCTTTATTGTCTTTGACAAGCGAGGCTGTCTCTCCCTTGCAGAGCAGCCGTGTGGCACTGAGCCATCAACCTTATGTAAAACAGTTATCTGTCAACTGCTCAGATTTTGCATCATAAATAAGCTTCCACTCTACTGATCTTCTGATTCTACTACTGATCATTACTATACATAGTTGTTAAATAATAAAAAAAAAAATTTCAGAGCTGCGCATTTAAAAATCATTCTTTAAAGCTTTGGGGAGGGCTCAGCTTCAGTACTGAATCTACCAACATGAGGTTCTGTACTGACCTCAAACTTCACAATATACACAGGCCTTGGTTTGTGAGTCTCAGGTATTTGATTTTGAACAGATCTGACCGTGTAGCCTCCTCTTCAGCACTGGAAGCCTCAAATGTACAAAAGTCACCTGACAAGCCATACGAAGATGAAATATAAGACAGTGATTATTACATCTTTTTATCCATCTTCTGGCTTTTGAGCCCACACTGATGGGCTCAAAAATATTACTTCTCCATGGTATTAGAAAGGTACCTTTTTCACTGAATTTTCACTGAATTTTTTTTTAGAGTTGGAAGGGACCATAGAGATCATGTATTCCAACTCCCCTGCTGAAGCAGGATTGCCTAGAGCTAGAGCATGTTACTCAGGACTGCATCCAAGCGGGTCTTGAAAATCACCAAAGAAGGGGACTCCACAACCTCCCTGGGCAGCCTGTTCCAGGGCTCTGTCACCCTCACTGTAAAGAAGTTTTTT
>JAOQGH010000069.1:14784406-14813017 GCA_025769975.1 Gallinago jamesoni | reverse complement strand
ATAGGCATTGATAAGGTCTCCCCTCAGCCTTCTCTTCTCCAGGCTAAAGAGTCCCAGCTCTCTCAGCCTTTCCTCATTTACTTGCTTAATTAATAGAACCTCTTTATGTTCCTGTGCCAGACATAGCACAGTCCTGCCAGTGCAAAGGAGCCACCTTCTTGTCCTGCCATTGCTCTTGTGCAGATGGAGCCTGGTTAATTCGTGGCCCCACATTAGCATCCCTGGGTCTTCTACACTGCACTTCTGCTGGGACTTGGGTACGTGCAGGGCAGCGTCCCCCGGTGCTGCAGAGACACCTCCTGACACACAACCCATGTGAATGCACAGGACTGGGTCTTGCTTCTGACTGATCATCCAGTGTCTTCTCATGATGATTGGCACAAACTGAGATTCTTCTCATCCATGTGTGTGGTCTTGTTGTGGCACGAAATAGTTGAACCAGTCCTTATGATCCAGAGGTACAGGATTTTGCTGAATAATAAAATTCCTGCTTTAGTCCAACTTTAATTTTTGTTGTGGTAAGACTGTCTTTTGAGTGACTTCTGGCAAATTTAGAATCAGTAAGTTAAACAAAGACAAAATATCTTTGAAAAAGGTAAATCCACTTTCCACTCTCATTTTTTCACTTCTATCAAAATAATATGTGATTCCTTAACAGCTAATTAGTTACTCTACCTGCTTGCTAGGACTGAACTTCAGACGGTAGTGAACTGTTTGTCTTAACATTCATGGACATTTTGATCTCGGTGAGACTTTGAGTAGGAAAAAAAGTAGATAAAATCTATGCAAGTCACCATTTAAAATGTAGAACTTTATTTACTACATTAAATTACCAGTGATGGGGACATTGAACTTTGTATTGTTTCAAGCATAATCATACATGGTCCTCTGCTTTAAAAAAAGCAAACCCAAAACTTGCTGACGCATCACATGACTCATTTGCTGATGGCATTGAATCATTGATCTAATTTTTTAAAATTGTAATTAAAATGTTCACAATGAGGCAGAGGAAAATTTTGGATTTTTATGCTTATATTCTATGTATATAACACAGAATTAAAGACAATAATGCTAACTGAATATATATTTTATGGTTTTAATGGGGTTTTTTGGAGGAGGAGGAAAGAGCTTATTCAGCGACATGTTATTATGTGTGGTTTTTTCACACCCTGAATATTTATATTTAAAAAAATGTTTATAAGTGTCGAATATATTATGCACGTGTTAGGTCCATGAGCTTCAGCTTTCTTCCCGTAAGAATAAATTTTTTCAGCATGAGCATATCTTTAACTGAGATGGAATGTCAGCATCATTCTTTTTTGCCCCACAACACTTTATTAAAAGTATATATTTCATGTAAGCCTTTGCACCTACGGAGGGTTTTCTTCCCTAGATGAATTAAAACAATCCACACATGGATATAGAACCTATTATTTTCCCAGCAGGATGTTAAATTCTGCTCATCAACTCTTGTGGAGCCAAAACACTTATGAAAACCATCCAGGTGAACGAGCTGCAGCTCTAATAACCACGGGTCAGCACTTGATCTCCAACCAGGAAATTTTTCCCCCCTTCAAAGAAGCTTTGTTCTGAGACCTGGACACTTTATGCTGCAAATAACTGTTTTACCTAGCGATCAGAAATCAGGAGAAGACTTAACTTTTTCCATGAAGCAGGCACAGATTCTGCCTGTGACTCAAACCTAATGTCAAAGTAGGGTCTGGCTGCTGCTGTTGGTTTTCTAGACCTATTTTGCAGTGTGTTACTAAGTAAGGCATTTTAGATACCACCCCTACACCCTCCCTCTCTGACTAAGGAGATTCCATTAGTGTGTTTTAAAAGGCAGAAAAAGGAAGTCAAGTCTATCAATACTAAAAGGTATTTCTCAGTGAAGAGGTGGATTTGGTAGATCGGTGAACCTACTTGTATTGTGAGTTATTCGTAATGGTAGATTATACTGATAAAACCTCATAATTCATACATCTTGATTCTGCTTCTCTGTTGTTTGTTGGGTTTTTTTTCCTACTGGATAAGCATATACTAATACCTAAAATGAAAACTGCAGTGATGGTGATTTTAAACTGAGAAGATTTCAGAAAGTGAAAACTAGATGGTGATATATATGAGTTTATCAATAAATTAGCACAGAGTGATCACTTTTGCCAGAATAGCTTAATTCTGAAACATTGTGCCACCTACATAAAAAACTTTTTCATGTAAGGGTTTGATTCAGTCTAGTACTTGAGCATGATTCTAATGTTATGTGAATATTGTCATTAAAATGGTTTAAAATTAGACAGGTGTTAAATTAATATACCTACTGTTGAAAAATAAAACTCAAAGAAATGGCACTGTATACTTCTATTGCATTTGTCACTTAAGTAATCTGTATCTAAAATATTTTAATGCCCTGTTAATTTGAGATGTGGGAATCCATGTTAGCTTTTATAGTCATGAAGTAACTTGGTCACACTGTATATTCATCCCTTTTTGCTGAACTTGGATTTTCTCCACCTTGCTATTCATTTCTCTTTGTTTGCAGTTATGGTTGTCAAGTGATTTGCCATCCTCACAGCTGACTGCGCTGCTTACAGTTCCCATGGATAGTAAATGTTTTCCTTCATTTGCTCTTTATATTCTGTAGTAGGTATCAGCCTTCTAATTTCATTTACTGATGATCTTGATGCTAAGGTAAATGGGAAATGTCTACAAAGCCCCTCTTCTGCAGTTTATAAATAATAACTGATAAAGTTTAGAAAAAGACTTAATTGGCTCATTTCAGACTTAAAGAATTTCACTGACTTTTTCATTCAGTGTGTGAAGCCAGCCTCTTCTGAGTTAGGCATAGCAGAGCTTTGACTAGATTTGCCAAGTTCTGTGTTTTTCTAGTAATACTAGATGCCCTGTGCTATTAGTCTTTTTGCTGCAATGATTAATGTGAATGGTTTATAAAAAAGGAATAAAAATATATTTAGCAAAGATCAGAAATAGAGTTGATTTGTCTACCTGTGGCACTGAGATGCGTTATTCAGACTTGTGGATGCTGTGGACACCTTTATCAATGTATTGATGAAGGCCTGTGGGAACATAACAGTTTTACATAATTATTTTAGAAAGATTCCAGAGTACTTTGTGTGCATTGTAGTCCTTTTTTCTGAGCAACTGAAAAATAAAGCAAAACAAAGGAATTATTTTATTTATATTTTTAAATGAAAAATGGATTTTACAGGATGCCTATTACAATGTAATGTAAAAATGTCATGACATCACCAGAATATATTGCAGAACAGGAAGAAAACCAGCTCTCACCCAGCATACTGATTAGCAGTGCTTCTGTGGTTTGCTTCACAGAATGAAGAATGTTTTTTTCTCTTTTTGTCATATTTTGTTACATATATGCACACACAGAGGTGTGCGATGCAAAAGAATTTTTTTTCATCAGGAATGTCTGAGAACTGCATATCAGGCTGTAAACTGTTGAAAGGTGTTCTTTTAATTTCATGATCTGTTGACCTTTTTTCCTTAAAGCATCGTATTAAGTACGCTTCTTGTCTCTGTTTTGCATGACATTGTTTAGCGTATTTCTTGTATAGGAGAGTGGGACCGAGTCCCACAGAAACCTTAACACTTGCAGACATAAGCAAAATGTGTTTGAAAATGTTGCTATGCTCTCTAGTGGATAATTTAGTCATAAGTGTTTAAGAAATTAATATCAACAACAGTTGCAAATTAATATTTCACTTAACTGAAAGACCTACAGTAAGAAAAGCTCTCTGCTGAAGTGTAGGACTACATCTATATTGAACAGCTCACAAATTTTGCTACACCTATTTTGGTTTTGCCATATTTAGGGAGAATTCACACTCCACAGCAGCTTTTTTTTAAAAGCTGGTTTTCAACAGTACAAGTAGCAAGGGGATTTTCTGCTCAGCCTATCTGAGATCACGAGAGATGTCTACTATGAGATGCTTTTTCCCTCCCTGCTTCTAAGGCAGTCTCTTTTTCTCTAAGCTGTTGAAAAGCAGATTTTAAAATACATTTGTCTTATCTTGGCCAATGTAATCCAAAAATTTGCTTTTATTAGTTTTCTTTTCCGTGAAACCCTGTGGTGAATTTAGTAAGATCCTTGGAATTACTTTATTTGCTTCTATCATCCAAAGTCATGCTAGGTGCAATGTAAGGTTCTCAAGAGGTGAGCGAAATGTAAAATTATATGCCTTGCAGCTTCAAATAATCATGATTTAATCAGTTTCTTTTCAAAATGAAGTTTGTTGTGACAGGATTTCTACTTGTGCCAATTACTGAATGGGATTCTGTTATTGAAATCAATAATCTTGCCTCTGTCCTCTGATTTCTGCTGTCCTGTGGCGTGAACACTTCTGATGAGCCGTGGAGATTGGCATAATGATCACTTCACTGGCATTTCTATCTTTAGTCTCAGTGAAGACTCAGCCACAGTGGTCATTAATTTTCACTCCATTGAATCACAGTGAACAGTGTTTGCTGGGTAGTCTGACTATTGTGATTGTACTTTTTGTACTATTATTCTCTTTAGGATTAAGAATTGAACCTGTATTTGGCCCCTGTGTCTCCATTCTTATTTCATTTAGTCTATTCAAATCTTTGTACTCTGCTCTATGTTCTTCAGTCTTTAGGCAATTATCTTCTACCTCTTTTCTTGCCAGCTCAACAACTGTCACTGATAGTATCATGCAGACTTCCCAGATAGTTCAGTGGCAATTTACACTGTGACTTACACTGTAATTCTAATTGTTCTCTACTTTTCTTGGCCTGACAGTTATTCTGGATGGAAGGCATGTCATTTTTGCTTATTTCAGTCAATTCCAGATGCATTAAATTTATTGAGCTTCTTACTGTTTGAAGATTTATGTACTAGAATTAACACAATTGAAAATATCGTTCCTGGGAAAACTTCATTTCCAGTGTTCTGGTTTTGCTGTCTAGTAGATTAGCTTCTTTGCTGTGGTTCCAGAAGAGCTGTGTTTAAAGATGCCTAGAATGGTGAATTATTTTCCTAATGGCCAGGTAATTGGAGCAGTGGATTTCAACAAAAGAACATCCTGTCCCATTTTGCAAAACAAACCAATTGGTTTAATTCTTTATGGTAGCTGGGATCCCACCTTTTGTTGCCAAGTTCTCAACTTAAAAGCTGTGAAAACTTTTCCTCTTGTTTCAGTGAACTTTTTCACAGAATTTCTAAATTCTGCTTTCAGTTGATGGTGCACAAACGTGGCCATCTACATTTCTTTCTGTCTTTACTCACAGGCGGATGGATAGTAGTTCAGTTGTTATTGAGTTGTGCCCATGCAAATGATTTCATATTTCCTTGGATATGGTAAACATTATTCCATTTTGTGTAATTGTATTGGTCTTGAACAGTGTATGGTGTATGATTCATCAAGACAATTAAATTTTGCTGTATTCTCACAGCTCTCAGATTCTAAATTTGGAGTAGATTTAGAAAACTCTGTCTTTTCAAGTCTTTGATGGAAAGAATTTTCCCTTCATAGACATGCCAGCCATTTATTATTCCAGGTGATTCAGTTATGACTTTTCAGGTTCCTTTTTTCCTGTCTTTCTATTCCGTAGAATAAGAAATAGGACAGAGAATCTAGTTTTGCCTTTGGTGTTGTTTTTCTTTTCCTTGATTTTGGTATTTAGATAAGATTTAATTTAGTTTCAAGTTTCATGCCAGATTTTGAGGTAACCATGAATTGTAATTTTACCCTTGTTGCTTCATGCTTTCATAATAACAGTATTAATTCTTTGATTTCACTAAATAGTGCATAGTTTTACAGGTTAGAAAACAGTAGTCATACAGTTTATTTGCTTGGGGTGATGTGTAGTTATAAAAATGTAAACAAACACAAACATGGAAGATTCTGTTCTCTTGAAATGTTGGTAAGACTTCTAAGAATGCAGCTGTCTAAAAAATCTTGAACGATACGTTGAGAAATCTGCATCATAGGTGTGACACTTGTATGAGGAAGACATTTGCATCAGGAAGAGCAGCTAAAGTCACTAGATGTGGGAATGTTAGAACAGTAATAATAAAACTACCAGAGCAGAGTTGATGTGATGGTCAACTCTCTTCTCTAGATGTGTATGTTAATAAAAATAAAGTGGTGTAGTGTTCCAAAAATCATTCCACTCTGACTTCAGGTTTAATTAGTGCAATCATCCAAACCCCACAGTTCTTAGTGTAATGCAAAAAAGACTTAATGATGTGTGATGACTCACAAGAATACAGGAAATTGTCTTATCTTATGTAAATTAAGTCTTACTCTTCCCATCTTATTAAAAGATGATGCCCTGTTATTGTCAAAGCATTGGTAGTCAGAGACTTCCAACCTGTTTTTAAACAACAGATCTAAACAACTTCTGGAGAATATACTGCTGGCCATTGGTTTTGGCATTGTAATTCAAATAAATCTCCATCACTTTTGTATTTTCCAAATAATCACAAGCAAGATGCGCTGTACATGCTTGTCTATTGAGAATATTAAGTATGTGTGTATATATATGTAATGTTTGTTCCATGCAGCAGATGTTCAGGGGAGGAAGGAGTAGTTTGAACAGAGTAATGCAGTACACGGAATGGAAACGGTTTTCCTTTCCTCTCCATCTCTCTCCCCAGTTTGTTCTTGCTGCAACGTTTAACTCAAGCCCAACAATTGACTGATGGGGAACTTGCTGTCTTTACTGCTTGGATCCCTCAACACCTGTCCTGACCTCATTTCCATAGTGCTGTATCTTTTAGAATCATAGAATGGTTAGAGTTGAAAGGGACCTTAAAGATTAGTTCCAGCCTCTTGCCATGGAAGGATGCCTCCTACTAGACCAGGTTGCTCAAAGCTGCATCCAGCCAGACCTTGAACCCCTCCAGGGATGGGGCATCCACAGCTTCTCTGGGAAACCTGGGCCAGTGTCTCATTACCCTTTGCCTTTTGTGCTTGCTCTGTTAGGTTGTCTAGGGCAGTGAAGGCTGTATGGAATCTCATTGCTTGTCCGTTAACAAGTTTATACCTCAGAATATTAGGAATTCCCTTTCCACTATTTTCATTACTCAAATCAAGTTGCCTCCAAATGAATCTTATTTACCTAAGTTCTAACATACTCCTTACCATCTTTTCTATCTCCTTGACTAATTGATACTGGCTCAGGTACATTAAAGTCTTAGTTCTTATATGGAAAGGCAGAGAAAAGGATTGCAGGGAATTAATTTTTTTAATTCAGTAGAAACATCTAGTTTCTGCTGCTACAGGTTCTAGATCAGTAAGATTTTACAAATAATACATGGACAGTAATGCCACATCATAATATTTGAATTTGTGGCAAGAAGTTTGTTACTTTTGTACTCAGGAGTGGTTAGCACTTCAACACTGTGCTAGACAAGCAGTGCTGGATCTACTTGGGTTCAGGGTTACAGCCCTCCGAGCATGTTGGAGATCTGGCCTGTTGGGGCAGGGAAGAAAATGAGCAGAACGTCCTGCAGCTGGACACCAGCTTCCCAGGGCAGCGGCAGGAAGTGGTACAGAATTAATGGAATAATGGTACAGTGCATTTCTTTAAAAAAACCCAGTGAATGTGTTAGTTTTGGAGCCTTTCTGTGATTTTATATATTAAAATATATAAACAACAGACATATATAAATACAGTTGTAATATATTTAGGGGTAGTCTCCTAAATCTCGTTATTCTTTCTTTCTAACTTTCCACTAGAGTGAGATATGACATACTTAACCTTTGAGTAATATTTTATTATAACATGATATAAAGTTGACTTGCAGTTTTATGATTATTGTAGTTTTCAGTGAAAATTTTATATCCACAAATTAACTTCATTCAGTTGAAGTCAATGTGGAATATGTTGCCTTGACTCATCTCGTGAATTTTCATTGTTTTCCTTCTCTGTTGTTCAAAGTATGAATGCCTTTTTTTTTTTCCAGGTAAAATTAGCACATAAAATATAATGCTGTAAAACCACTATTATGTTCTGAATAGCGGGATTGAAGGTTTTCTTGAAGAGAAGTGAGGGGATGAAAGGACATGGAATTACCTGGACCTCAGAACTAGAAGTTGGTGGCATTTGGTAGGAACAGCAATTGTAAAATCAGGAGGGGGAAAACAATTATACTAGGATGAAGTCATAGTGCTGAGTTTTCAGTGGTTTTAAAAAGAATTCTGATCTCTCTGGAAAAGTATTTTCAGTAGAAGTTAGTGTCTGGAGCAGGGACATGAGCATAATATTGTGATGAAAGTGTCATTCAGTGTTTTCTCGTTCTGAAAAATGTCTTACCTCTTATGCCATCTTTAGCTTCTTGAGCCGGATTGAGCAGAACCAGCCAGACGCCGGCTCTTGGAAACACTGCTTTGTTACGCTGGGTAGTGCAGAGTGTACCCTCTCCTTGTTCTGTATTCCCACAAACTTTACTGTTCTGTACTGCCCAGTACGGATTATGCTTGATGGAGGGAAGTGGAACACAAGGCTCTATTTTCACAGACCACCTCTTTATTAGCTCCTTAAATAATGTATAGAAGCTATATATATATATGTATACCTCCTCAGTTGCAGACTGATATCTTTATTCAATTGCCAGGTTAAAGAGCTCTCACTGTAAAAGTAATGAGATCTTTCATTTTTTGCCATTGAGAGTGAGGGGAAGCGTTTGTAGCCATAATGTCCAAAATTATACCAAGAAATCAGAGTGGATGTTTCTCTCATGTGGATAGACCTCTGCCTGTGCTGAGTGATAGTCCTAGAGGGTCCTGGCAGCTGGCTGCTCTGAGCTCCTTGTTCAGTCTACCTGCCAATGTCATTGTGCCCAGTCTCATTGCTTATGTGCCAGCTTTGTATCCAGAAGATACATCTGTCATCCTCAAAATATTTGGTCTGTCTTCCCATGTTGTCTGCATTTTCAGAAAGTCATACCAATTCAGATTCCTCAGGGCCAAATTTCTGGCACCCAATTTGAAAGTTTTGTGTAGGGGTACTTTCTTCAATGCTGCAGATGCAATTGCCACAGGCACAAGGGATGAGTGCTAAAAAAAATCACAATTTAGTCACAGAAATGTATTTTCTCCATACTGAAGTTATTACTGAGTTGCTGTGTTGGGAGTGTGTGAGGCAGTGGGTCCCTTTGACCCACTAAAAATGTCCAGTATACCGAGGCACTGGAAGTGATGAAGCGCTGGAATACACTGTGTCCTCTTCCTCTTCCTGGCTTTCCGTTTTGAAATTTATTTTTCACCCAGTTGGCAGCCTGCCGTCTCTGACCTGTGCAAGGCAGAAAAGGGCTGTCCGTGTAAGTTTTGCATCACTTTCTTTCAAGGGACAAGTAGCATCCATATGTTTTGATTTAAAGGTTCACACTACTGAGACAGAGAAATGAGAAATGAAGTATGGGATGAACTTGTTTTAATTGCCTCTAGTGAACAATAAATGACAGCTTTGAGAAATCATGTTCAGAAGAGTCATTATTGTGTCATCTGAATTAGCGAAACAAAAGTGAAGACTTTTTATTTTTGAACAGACTACTTTCACGGTGGTTGTTCAATAATAACCATAACTTCGTCACAAGGTTAGTAAGTTCACATGAAACTACTTCAGGATGTACACTGTGAAAGCCTGTAATGCTTTTTTTGATTAATTTTTTTCTTGTCCTACAGTTCTAAATGGAATATTAAGAGTCTTGCAGCCAGTAAATGCCAGAATGCTTTGCTGTCATTAACAGTCCAGTTTTGAATTCTTCAAGAATTACTTGAGGAATGGCATGGAGTATGTTGTTGCTATTGTGAATATTGAGATTATCTCAAGCGTGTTTTGGGTTTGGTTTTTTTTTATGGGTACAAATAGTATTGTGAGGGGTAAGACTTAGAAATGTGTAAGTTTGAGTTAGTGTAAATTTTTTGAGTTTTTACTTACTGAGACCTAACTTTGCTTTGTGTTTAGTTGTAAAGCATTGGAATATGAATACTGCTTACTAAACAAAACTAAAAAAAAGTTTTGTTCCACTTGCAGAGAAAAAAATATATCCATCTTGGGTTGGTGGTTTTTTAAAAAAAAAAAAAAAAAGTGGTCAGAGAGAAAACTTCAAAAATCTTGAGTATCTACACTTCAAGTGACCTCAGTACAATTTACAGTTGTTCAGCAGGAAAAAAACCCAAATTCTCCAAATTCTGATGTGCTAATTTATCTTTGAAAAGAATCCACAAAACAAATAGAAAACTGTCTATGCATTTTTCTTCCTGGCATTCTTCCACTCCTCAGTAATGAACAAGACATAAAGGTGATCTGAGCCTTAGAGTTTATCCAGAAGTAAAAATACAGCAATACATCCTGGCCCTTTTATTTTTTCAGGTGCTATTTTCCTTTAGAAAATTCTTTCATGTGCCAGTGGGATATCAGAGAGAGATAATGATCTGTTGAGTAGGAGCAATGAAGTAAGACTCTCAGTCGATAAATTTGCTCAAAATGCAAGCCAGTGAAGTAATATATTGTCTGGTTTAGCTGTTCGGTTACATATACGTTGTTCAAATCATTTCAAAGCTTATACTATACATAAATGTTTGGGTTTGATGATAACATAACAGAAATTAACTGTCATTTATCTGTATTTACAGGAATTTATGTCAGGGAAAAGAGTTGAATTTTACTTTTAAAATTTATTCTGGATCTCATGCTAAATAGAATTTTTTACTTAAAATTAAATGTATCATGTTAATGATGAGTTCAGCATAACAGTTATTATTGTAGGATTCTATTTTAAAACCAAACCTCACCAAAAAGCATTTTTATCAGCAGAATACTGAGTTTCAATGAGAATTTTAAAATCTGTTAACTTACTTGGGGTTTTTTATATAGTTCAAAAGAGAAAAACCTCACTATTTTTTCATGGTGAAATTTCCAGTATATATTGCATTGTCTGCTGTAATGGCACGTGTTGCTTTGGCCTGAGTTGATGTAGTCAGTGTAGTCAAATAGGTACTATATAGATCAGCTAAAAATAGGCTGTAAATATTGACTCCCGAGAAGCTTCTACTTCTTCTCAAATAAGACTTAAATGACCCTGATTATATTTTTTTTTTTAATTCTTGCCACACTGTATGGTATTGGCAGTAGCAAGAAACGTCTCCCTTCATAGCAGCTTATCCACTTTGTAGAGTCTTTCCCTGCAGAGACTGTGCTGTATGTAACCCACGCAGTGGATGGTTTTTATACAGAGGTCATAAAAAACTTGTCTAGGAATCTCCAGATATATTAGGTGACTTGGATTGCCATTGTATCCAATTAGTATTTATTTCCCTTACAGAATAATTTCTCAGAAAACATTTGCAATTTGCAAAATTACATATGTAATTATATAAGCTTTTGGGTAATTATATGTATATTTTAGTTATGCGCTATGTTAATTATGCTTTGTTATAAACTGTTTACAGCAGTTCTCAAAGAAGTGGGAGAGAAGAGAGGGAGGGCAAATAGAGCTGAATATGGAGTAAAACCAAGGGAAATCTCATATTAAAGATTCACCAATGGATCTTTGCAGACTTTATGCAAATCCAGTGGGTATTTTGTGAAAGTGTTAATGAGTGTCACATCCTGATTGCTGCAGATTTCCCCTTACGTTTCCAACCATACCAAATCCAATTGAAACTGCTAAAATTAACACCAGTAGTGCACAACAGTTTGTCAGAAAAAAATGTGTGAAATTTGGTTTTAAAATATCATCCCCTAATTATTCTTGGAAACATTATATATATTTGTTGGTGCAAAGTACCCTGTATACATTCCCTGTATACATTCCCTGATGGTTGACAAATTTAACATTGGTCCCCTTACATCCTTCTAGAGGACCATCAATTTCTGAGGCATATTTTGCATCTCACTACAGAGAAAGCCCTGTAATTTAGGTGCCCTGGCACTGAGGCTCCTGTTAGGCATCTCCTTGTTTACCAACAGTTATTAGGACCCACATTTTTGTGACAGCCCATGCTGGTCTTCTCGCTTTATGTGAGGTGTGGCCTGTGATGTATGAAGTGACTCCAGATGCACCAATTTAGTTAATCTCAAAAATTGCAAAGGATGCAAAGTAAAAAACTTAATTTTAAAAAATAAACCCCACCCACCCAATTAATTAGTATGTTTCCCTTACGTCATGGTTATTTTGAAGGGTTTGAAGGCTTCGGTCAGCCCACTTGCCTGTCTCCCTGTTATCTTTGCTTTTCATTGTGTGGGTAATCTCTCTGAACCTGTCTCCCAGCTTCTGCTGGTTTTGCATTTTTGAGATGATTTCATGTTCTCTTTGCTCTCTTTTTACTCAGTCTGATAAACCTGTTCTGTCTTTAAACTTGGGAAGATACCTTCAATGTATAAACATGTGGGAGGAGGGGGATTTTCATACTTTGGGAAGCTGCTGATATGAAGGCATCTGGATATGATAGCAGGCAGTTTGTTATGTATCTTTTATTTAGCCTGTCTTTATCTGCCAACTTACTGTATGCTGTTAATATAATTCTGAATGCCTGCATATATGACAAGTCATGGCCATAACGAGCCTGTTTATTTCAAGATACGTAGCAACATCGTTCATTTGCACATTAAAGGAAAGTTTGCTGGAAGAAGACAAATTTGAGGCTACAAAAGCTTTGTGATTATTGTAATGCTAATCTGTATTCATTCCCATATATAAAGTGTCACATCTTGAATACTTTAAAAAATTAATTAGTCAACTGTGTTGTGCCACAGATGAGCAGAAGCAAGTGGTTGCTTGCATCCACAAGCTGTGACATTCTCTGTGCCAACATGACTTTAAAGGAGAGAAGGCCCACAGTAACTGAGCTGGAGATGGTGCCATTCTCTTCCTCCTGCACAAGATTGTGGCATTTGTGTGATTGTGTTATTAAATGCTGAAAGTATGTCGAGTAATAATCCCTACAGTGCTTCATCCTATAAAGATATTTAAATTTTCACATGCGTTTTAGTAGGAAGTATATATCATGCATCTAATGTCAGTGACAAAAGTATCATTGGGGTGTTTTACTATCTGGAGAGCAACTGTAAATGTAAATAGCTTGAATAAAAATAAATAGAGCTGCTTATTTGTCATTGACTAAGCATAAACAATACACATTTGCCCAGTTTCTCAGCACAATTGTACCTCCACACGCCCCACAGTTTTGCACAGGAGGAGTGTTTTCTTGCCCACTTTCTGGGCTAAAAATTTTCTAGAAGTCTCTAAGTAACTTTCCCGTCATTCTTTTTCTGTTCTCAGACCACTGCGTGTACGTACAGGCAATGTGTCACTCACAGCTGTCTCATATGGGTCGTGCTCACTGTGTTTTACTCAGGAAGTAAAGATAGAGTGAAAGGTCCAAATTCAGACTCCTGGAGTTGTAGTGCCTCAAAGAATGACCAGCAGAGGCCTCGATGGCCCCTCAGTGATTTCCAGTTGTGGTCTTGGGACTGGGAAATGCTTTGTGTTAGCTGTGTTTGATGTTATGAGTGGCATTCAGAGGGCCTGTTCTGTCGAATGGGCTGTAGTTTATCATTTTGAAGATACACCTTGCACCAAATGATCTACGATGGCAAGAAGCTGCATTTCCAGGTTTTTTAGATATCTTCCTTTGTGCTTTTACATTTCCTTTTGTGCTGGTATGGCGAGCACTGTCATATCTGTATTTCCTGCTCATGGAGCTCTTTAGACAAATTAACATTTAGCAGTTTAACTGAGGAAATGATTTGCAGTAATACTTTGTAAAGCAAAAATTGCCAAATTGGAAAACGTTTTGAATTTACAATTCAGAAAAAAAGTTGTCTTTTCTAAATGTTGCTAAACAGAGTTGTGATTTGTTTGTGAATGACATCTAAAAGCAGATCCAGATTACCTTTGAAGAGAATACATAGTGAAGTGTTAAAGATCTGTGTGGCAGCTTTAATTAGTAATCCTTGTTCAGGCCAAAATATTGTCTTAGTAAGGTAATTTTTTGTTACTAGTTTAGCATTTCTACAGAGTTGTGGTTATGTATAAGCACATAATGAATTACTTTGCTTCAAGGCTTTTCAGACACCTGTTTCTTCCTGTCTGTAGATGCATTATTATCATACATTTCACATTAAACATTGCAACAATCTGAAAAAAATAGTTGATAGCCTTAAAGTTAGAACTTCTGATAATTGGGTTTTATTGTGTTTTCCTTATTCTTGAGAAAAATAAGATAGTTATTTTTTGCTTGATCTAATGCATCTTCAAAAACTTTGCTTTATTTTAGGTCTTTGTATTTTTTGAACACGAACTGCTAAGCAGCAGTGGATAAGCAGGGCAAAAAATGACTAACCTGTAGAATATGCATTTTGGGCCCTTTTCAGGGGGGTGAATACAAGGATGATGTGTTATTTTTATGACTATTTTTTGCAGAAAGGCTTAAAGTAAAGTTTATTAGGTCCTGAGTCATTTATTTGCATCAAAATTGCATGGAAATAATATTCGTCTTACAACTTTACTGACAGTGCTTGATTTCCTACACTTGTTTCCAAATGAAATCGGACATGAATTTGTTATATAAAGATAGCAAATAAAATTTTGCATTTAATACTTTACAGATTTTTGCATTTAACATTACAGTAGAAGTACAAAAGTGCATGCCTTTGGATACTTACAACATAGATGTTACCTCATTGGTGAACTACTATAATTGTATGTATAGCAGAAACAATTCTAGAACATTCATGAGAGATCAGTGACATCCATTTCAATATACCTCCTTGAAAAAGCCTAGACAACACCAACCAATAATGTAAAACGTAGTGTTTCAGATGGATATAATCACATTTACAAATTCTTTATAGATAATATCTGTGAGCAAGGGGCTAAGGAAAAACTACTGACATTTTAAATATATAGAAAAACAATTTGTGAGAACACCTAGGATTTTGTGTCACTGATTCTTTTGAACATCCCTTATATAAGTCTAATGCTAAAACCACTTATTTCTGTGTACTCTGATAATGAGTCTCATTGTGAAGTTAGCAATGTTGTGGATGCTTGCAGAATCCAGCCCCTGGAGAACATTTTAAATTCTGCTTGGTAGAGGAAAAACTTGTAGTTTTTCAAGTCTGCTGGTATTTCTTCTGATAGTTGAGGTTTTAAAATCCTTATTGTTTGGATTTTCTCTGAAAGATTATATTTAGCTTCAGTGTAACATTATGAATTCTCAGCTTTAGGTTTCCTTCAGCTTCGATTGCCTTGTTAGGATTGTGACATGTGATTGATGTTGTGTTTCTTAACATGTCGGTTATCTCCCTTAGACTCGCACACTGGCATATTTTGGAATAGAACTGCAGCTTGTTTATCATAAATCGCATGATACTTTTCCATCTGAATACGCTTCATTAGGCTTACCTTCTGTAATAGTACTGGATCATTAGATGGCATGTAGAAAGAAACCATTTCAACAGTTATGCATCAGGCATGGAGAGCCCCCGTGTGTTTGACATATAAATGCATTAAAGATTAAACCACATTTCGCTATCTGGTATCAAACGTGTTTCAAAACTGTACAGGTACAGCATTACCTTCTGCTCAAGGTGCAACTTTTGGCTTTTACCAGTCTTCATTTTCCTTCAAAGATTATGTTGCTTTTTAACCGTTCCCATAACACAGAAACTCCATTCAATAAATTAAGACTGAACCAATTACACACTGAAAATTTTCAGCTGGAAGCTTTCTAGTCTGACAGATATATCTTTGGATCAGCTTTAAAAAATCTCAAACAAGCTGCACCATTCACCAAAGAGCACCTACTTTACAATTAGTTACTGTGGTCTATTTCTCTGTGAAGTAATTTTCTTTGTAAAGTGGAAAATTCAGAAGAAAAATACTCCTTTTAAGGAGAAAAGGATGTAAGGGCTTAGATAATAAACAACTAAATTTATTTAGAACTTCTGATATAACATGAGACATAATGTGATGACACTTCTGTACTATTCAATAAATTCTTTGAAAATACTTCTTTGAAAATCTCAAGTAAAAAAGATAGAAATCTGGAAATACAGAAACTTTCATAGCCACTGCCATCACAATAATATTTCAGTTAATGTTTGTCCCTGCAAGTACAGCAAAAAAGGTGTACTGATCATGTGTGTAAGAAAGTCAGGACAAGGATCTCTAGTAGCTGAACGATAGCAAAAACCTGTTCTTCCCTGTTGCAATTTCTGACTCAAGCTTTTGCTTATCCCACCAATCACTTCACAGGGGATTTAACTTTTGGTTTTAGTGTTGCTCCATAAACATCATTGCTCCTATGTGTGTTCCACACAAAGCCACTGAAGTATCCGTGCTGTCAAACAAGGGGATGGCATCCCAGATAAAGCTTTGCAAACCCTGTACTAGTGATTCAAGGGCAAGTAGTGGCATCAATTGCCCATTAGAGCATTTAAAGAGTTTTATCTCTTGTTCATGTGTTAGGTGGAAGAAATGATCAGAAGACCAAAATTATCCACCATTTAGAGTGAGTGTGAATGTATATATAAATGTATATAGTCGTTTTATCAAGTTAATCCTATAGACTAAAATGGTATTTTACTGTTTTTTTTTTTCTTTTTTTAAGTTGGATATGGAAATTTGGACTATTATTTTGAATGATCATCTGATCGTTGTCACAACTTTGTGAATGATGCAGCTTGTTCTGCAGCAGTATGTTCTAAGGTAGTGCTCCCCAACCTCCTCCCCCCCCATTTATTGCTAATGAGATAATTAATTGGTTTAAACTCTTTTTCATTACTTGAAAAAAGAACTGCAGTCTCTGAAGAACAGCACTGAGTACCACACGTAGCATCTGCTGGAATTGCTGGTCCTCTGGTTGACCGTATGTGCTGCAAAGGCTGGAGACAGCAGGCCAGGGGTAACGGTGGAGTTTCTTGACTGCTGTAACTGGGAGTGACCTTGCCCTGGACAGGATATTTTGGTAAGGTGGCAGGGGCAAGTGCTGCTGGTGCCATTTTTATTGTAATTCTGAGTTTAATACTAAAAATGGACAGAGATCAAACTCGGATTTAAATAACAGAACTATAAGCCAACCCATAGTATTTTGTTGATTGTGAATGATAGGAGGTGGTGTTTTAGTAATCCCTGTGTTTTAGTTCATCCGTGTTTAGACACACAAGGTGGTTTAATTGGAATTTCCCATATTTCAGTGCTTTAATACTCTGAAACATATTACCTTTGGCTTAGCAGTTAGTGTTCATTCATTTTCAGAGCACTGTAGGATCATTAATCCTCAGAGCCCTCCTGAGAAGTAGGAGATAGGAGATAGGCACTGTAAGTAGTGTTACTCTAATGTTACAAGTGGGAAAACTGAGGAGATGAATAATTTGGTCAAGGCTGCACAATAAGCCAATGTGAGCTCTGAGATTTGTTTTGGCTATTAGCCCAGTGGTCAGGCCAGCCCTTGCAACGTTCTGCTTTTTAAATTACACACAGGCCTCATTATTGTTATGATGCTTTAATTGTCCCATAGGCTATCAAGGTACATAGTTGTCTTTTTCCTTCAGGTAATAAAGTGAGCGTGACTACAATAAAAACTTTAAAAACCAAGAAAATTCCTATTAAATCAGAATTGGAAACTAATATTATTCTGTATATTTTCAGTTTTCTTAGAACATAATTAAACTTTGTCTTTCCTGCCAGAAATGAGCACAAGTTCTTTGACTTGTATATGCAAAAGGAGAATGATTAATAGAGGGCTTTTTTTCTTAGGGATGAGTTTGTTAGTCTTCTTTTTGATTGCAGCATAATGATAAATATTGAAAGATGTTTTACTGAACTTTTCATTATTTTTGAGGAATAGTACGTGTGGTATGAAAAGAAATTTTATAGAACTAGGTTCTCTGGGCAGTATCCTTAGAATTTTTCACTTCAGTATAAGTGGTTATTTGTTCGCAATTTGTCATTTCAGTTGCATAAATAGATGTCCTTTGAAATAACAACTTATTTGTTAGGGTATAAACAATGCTTTTGTGCAGCAAAATATGTCATTTTTTACTGTCTGTCTGAAACAGTGGGGTTTTTTCTCTGCTCCACAAATGGGTTAATTGCTCCCATCTCTTGGGGAAGATCTTTAGGTTTTGCTTCAGTTCCAGCCAGTCTTTGTCTTAAAAATTACTTAAGTCTGCAATGTTGTTAATTTTAATACAAATTTCAGAATTTCACAATGAATTAATTTAATCAAAATGTTGACTGTGTTGGTAAAATATTTGTTAAATATTTTGGTTAAATATTTTATATAACATTTTGCTTTCATAGGGTTGAACAAAATAGGGAAGCCCTACAAACTTTAGCACCATGTCTAATATTTTCATAAACACCTAGTATTTAATCCTTGCATTAAGACATTCCATAACTGGATTGTAGGATGTAATCTGTTCTCTCCCTGCCCACCTTCCTTTCCCGCAAGGCTGTGTTTTTTAGCTAAGCTAGTGTGGAACTGCTCTCAGCTACAAATAAAACAAAATGACTTCATTGAATGCACATACTTACTGCTGTGACCGTCAGGGACACAGCGGGGGGGGGGGAGGTGCAGAAGGGCTTTAGCATCTTGTAGCAGTCTGTAGAGCGCAGCGTATGGAGAGCCATAAATACTGTCCCACGGACGGTGTGAATAATGTCGGGAGAGGGGAAGGAATTGGCAGCGCTCGCCTTCTGCCTTCAGACATTTCACTGCTCCCGAGTTAAAACGGGTTGTCAAGTGTGGGCTCGGAGGACTGTGCAAGGTGCCCTACTCTGTCATGTGGGCCGTATTTAACGCTCGAAGGGGCCGGTGCCGCGGAGAGCGAGCGGGGAGGCGCGGTGCTGCCCGCGCCACGCGTGGGGTGTTGAGCGGGAGGGAGGGAGGGAGGGAGGATGGCGGGGAGCGGAGCGTAGCCTGCCCCGGCTGGGCTGACCTTGAACCCTCCGGGTGTGCCTGGCGCCGCCGTCCCGCGTGTAGCGTCCCCGCGTGTGTGTGGTGCACGCGGCCGCGGGGCCGGGAGCCGCAGGTGAGCGTGTCCCCGGGCAGGGCGGCGGGGCGGCGCGGCGCGGCGGGCGGGGGGCGCCGCTGCCCGGTGTCCGCCGCTCCCCCCGGCTCCTCCCGGCGCGGCAGCAGGACGCGCTTCGCAGCCGACGATGAAATCTTGGCAGCTAATTGCAGGCGTGGGAGATGCCCTTCAGGTAAGGCAGCAGCAGGTTTCGAAGAATTTAAGCGGCGGGGGTGGGGGGAAAGGGGAGACAGCCGGAGAGAGACCCTGAGCCCCCGGCTGGGATGCGAGCGTGGGGAGGAGACCGGGGAGGGGGGGGCAAGTTGGCATGTTTGGTCGCTGTTGTGTAGCCGCCGCCAGTGGCTTCCCAACAGGAATGCGGCGAGGTTAGTGCATGCGTGGGGCTTCTGGCTGTGTGGTTGGAGCGGGGATCCGAGGCGCTGGTGGAATAAAAGCCGGGAGCGACGGGAGAGACATGCTGATGGGCTGCCGGCTAATCAAAGGTGTGTCGTATGGAAACTTACAGGGCTGACTGCGGGGCTGCGCTTCATCTTCACGTTATATTTATCCCTGCATACGTTTATGGCTGTGTTTATGTGCATGTGTGTGCGTGGCATGGGTTTGTCTGTGTGAGCTATACATGAATGTATGTGATGCTTACAGAAGATAAGATGGGGGGGAATTATTTGTCCTTCCTCTGTGACTGGCTGAAGTTTATAGGAACTTCATCTTCAAAGAGCTGTTTAACTTTCTTTTGATGGGATATATATTAGCATTTATGTGAAATATGACAGGAATTTCAATAGAAATAGTTTTGTCAGATGAATTATTGCCTTTTAGTAGACAGTTTACAGGATTCCTGACTAAACTGGGTGCGTGTTTACCTTCAGGGTACCTGTGTATTTCAGCATAATACCGCGACATTAGAAAATACAATTTACATGAGGATTATAAAGTTTTGTTAGTGTACTTGTTAACATGCGTGGGACAAAACAACAGCAATGTTTTCTTAATAAATACAATTTAGAGATACAAATAAATTTGCCTAACAGTCTATTTATATGTATATAGATTTTAAAAAGCAAAAACAGACTATAAAGGACTGGGATTTGAAAATGTGAGTCAGTTGCCACCCAGATATAATTGCCGAGTAATTTAAATATTTTGAATGACTTTAGCAATTTTCTTTCTTTAAAAAACCCGCACACTTCAAAGTGTGGAAAAAACGTTGAGGGGATTAGGGAAAGTGCGTTTTGCTGCCTTTTAAAAAAGGGAATAAATTCCGTACTCTAATAGGAGTATCATATTTTTTAAAAGACTTGCTGTCACATGTAGGAGACCATGGCACAGCCTGGTAGTGGAATGCTGGGCTCTGCATTTCAGACAGTAAGGGTTTGCTTACAGTTTAGCCACCATAAAATCACATTGCTTTCAGGTCGGTGTATTGAATTCCACCTCAGGCGTTTTATTTGGATGGATATTCAGTAATTTAGTAAGATCTAAACTAGTCTGTGTATATGTTAGTTCTCTAGTGATAAGGAATTTGGTCTTGATACAGATGTAATTAGGATTTATGTACATATTAAATAGAAAGCCCACAATCTTATGAAATACTTACCAATACAGTATATTGATTTCTTATGTATTTCTAAAATTAAGCAATAGACATGTACCGTTTGAATGTCTTGGTATTCTGATCATAAATTCTAGCTCTTTGCTCATACATTTAGTATGCACGTAGTTGGTCTGTTTTTTGAACATGCAAATGAGGTTGACTTCTGAAAAGTGAGCAAAACTGCTATTAAGTAAACAGCACTTGTCTACAGCAAGAGCAGTAATGGATTGTGATATCACTGTTTCAACTGACTGTTGAGTCATTTAGTGGAAATGGACTTTTGATTTTGATCCTTTATAGGTGCTTCTCTATAGGTGAGGGCATGTGGACTGTCTGTGTCCATCATCAGGTTTAGTTCTTTTAAACCTGTGTGCTTATACGGGATTTAATTATTTGTTTCAGAGGTTTTCTTCCTAAAGCAGTACCAAGTTTCTTGGTATAACTTAGATGTTGCAAACATACAGTATCTCGCATTCCCATCGCCTCCCCTTTAATATGTGGGCAAGACGTTATGTTTAGTTAGTGCCATCTCAACATCCAATAGCTGCAGCAAGTGTAAGTAGAATTAATTATACCATTTTCCAAGTATAGTTTTAGAAAGATTGAGCTTAATGTTTTTATCTCTTTGTACAGAAATAAGTATTTCAAATCAGAATAACATAACAATAGATAAATGAAACAAATTTATTGTTATTATATAGCAACATCTTTCTGACTTCTAATGGGTTACTTCAGTAGTGCCTTTATACTGGAATTTTTCAAATTTTTTTTTCATAAAACTTTCACATAGGCTCTCAGTTTATCTCATAAAACATAAAACTTTTCCAGGAACAAGTGATAAATTTATTTTTTCAATGATAAGCCTTGTGGTATTCTAAATGCTATAAAAGCTCTAGAAAAATATCCTTAAGTATAATATTAAAAGTTTCAACTTTTTCTATTATGAAAAAATCAGTAAATTTTATTAAGATAAATATGTTAGAAATGGCAGTTATCGTGGCAGTATTTGTGAAAAAATACCATGAAAAGTTAGCCAGGGTAAAAAAATGTGTGGAGAATTTTAACCATAGAAAATATATGGTCTAAATTTTACTTCATATTTTAAGTAAGTAACATGCTAGTAAGGAATTACTTTTAAGATAGCTCAAGCCTACTAAAGTTAAGCTTTTAGTCAACTTCAGTGATAAGGGTTTGGGAGTTTTTCTTAGAATAATTGTGTCACAAAATAACGTATTTCTAGAACTTAGAGATGGGAACAAAGACTACAAAGTCTTTTTCAATGCTTTGGGGGTTTTCATATATGTTAAGTCTGGGTATAATTTACAACATCTCCTAGGAACTAAGCCTAACTTTTGAAATGCATTAACTTCATGTGAGAGTAAGATTCACTCACTTCTCCAAACTCTTATTCTGCCATAAATAGTCATATTTTCAATCCACCTAAAAATCAATTTAGAAAAGTTACCTGCCTTTAATTTTGTTTTGGAATATGTTATAAAGGAATAGTTCTCATAAATTGAGTTGTCAGGACATAACCAATTTGGTAGAATACTTTCGTAGATAGATGATGGATTTTCACAGGTATACCTTTTTGCACATAAGACATACCATAAGCACAGCATCACCACATGGAAGAGAAGTGCAGGCTTTTTATTTCAAAAGGGGCATCGTAAATATGTTTTCTCTAAAATTCAAATGCTGTGGGGTTGCATTTGGGCGAGGTAGCAGAGTTAGGTTTGCGAAAAGAAATAAATATGACAGACTCATTTCTGGTAGCACTTCTTCCTAAATTTGTGAATAAAGTTTGATTTTATAGCCTGAGGTCTCGTCAGCAGTGGAGTTCTGTACCTGTAGGAATAAGTCTGTTGCTTTTTTTTTTTCTTTATTTTTAAGTTATTAAATGGAGATGCGAAGGAACGTAGCAAAGTTGCTGTCTTCAGTGACATTGTACGCTCACTACTTCTATTTTACTTGAACTTCAATTTGGACAGCGTGAGAGTGTGTTTACTTTGGGGGATTGGAATAAAGTGTTAAGGATTTCTGCTTTATATTTGTCTTCCTCATGCCTGTTCTGCATTTGATTTCAGTTAACCGTGTTAAATTGCTTAGGCTGCGATTCCCCATCATTGTCATTGAAAATAAAGCACAGTATGGCTTCTTCCACCAGGTTGCAATCAGAAACTATATTTGTTCTCTAGTTAATTACGGATTTCATGCACAGCAATAAGGCTTCCGGAAAGGGATATTTTTCTGATGGTTAGGAATATTTTTAAAAAGTCATAGTATCACAGAAGCTTATTAGTTTCCTTTCACAGAGACAGAGACACATACAAACTTTTTTACAGTACTAAAATGGAGAAACTGCTTGAGTCAGCAGTAATGTCCAGATTGAGCAAAACTAGGTTATGGATTCAAGCAATTAAACATGACAAAAAGCCCCATTTTACTCCTTTGACTTAATATGCTTCCAGTGGTTTTTTTTTTTGATACATAAGAATTTTGAAATGTTCTTTTCTGTCAGGTGTTCACAAAAAAAGATAAATACGCCTTCAAAGCACAAACTCTTGAAAACCCTCTTGCTTTGCATTTGCACCATCAGTTTTTATTTAAATATTTTTATTCTCATGAGAAACAAACACTATTAATTTCTTCATTTGATGTAAAATGCAAAGAACAACCTTCCACCCTTTGCAAATGGAAATTGTTCTGCCTCCTCGTGCTGCGATGCTTTCTGGACAGGTGCTTGTGGTTTTTGAACTTCAGTGTTTTCCTTGTTAAAGTTGCACTGTCTCCTTACATGAATAATAGCAATCCAGAGATGAGGTTTGATCCTTTAATCAGGTGAGTAAATTGTAGCCTATATGGTGATTTGTTTCTGACTACTAATTAACCTGAGTCTAATGGCTCTCTAACTGTAAGAATGTGTTACAGCAAAGTGAGAGGCACATGTGGCGCATCACTGCTGCTTATCTGGAGAGTTTTGTGTCGGCTGCCGACAATTTGCACTAATACATGATGCTCTAACAAAAAGAGCATTATTTCAGCAAATAATGTCATCTAGGATGAGACTCAGTATCTTTGAAGGACTAGTACCACACTGGAGCAAGTCATTTAAGAAAGTGACATTTACACCAAGCCCTAGTGGAGTGTTATGGCCTCTCCTTTTGTGCTGTTTTACATGACTTGTATTGTTTTATGTTAGCATCAACTATTCACCTTTTTAAAATTACTCTACCTCCTGACACAACGTGTCCTGTGGTGGTGTAATTCTGGGGACTTCAGTTCAGCTCTGGCCTCTGATTTTTCATGACGCAGCCATTTATCGTGTGATATCAACAAGTGGTGTGTGTAAAAGGAAGGGACTCATTTTTCAGAAGAATATGCAGGGAAAGTTGGCTGTTTGGTTGTGATACAGAAGAACCTCTAACTGTAAATTTTTTATTAGAATATTTTGCAAGACTAGATTTAAAATTAGTATCATCAAATGTTTTCATTTGGGAACTTCTGATATTTTTAAAACAAATATGCATTAATAAGGTCTGTATGATGAGCAGTGGCATGATTTCCCGGTTTTCCATCTTGCCAGTTAAGCCAGCACCACAAGGCTGTAATCCTGCACTCATCTCGATAGTTACCAGGAAAAGCAGGATACTGCTGCCTTTTGCCAGGGAGCAAAATCATCTGAGAACCTGATCTCATTTCAAATGGCATTTCATTTCAGTTGAGAAGCTTTCTCAGTGTCAGCAGAGTCAAAAATCCATCCATGGCAAACTGAGCTTTTTACAAACACAGAAGCCGTGGAATCAATGCAATTCCATTTTGACTGTCGTATTGGAAAGTATGAGCCACCACAGGAAGTAACGTTTACTAGAGGAGGATGTGAAGAATGTCATTAGGTATTTTAATGGGTTTTCTTTACTTCCAACTGTATTTTCAAGATGTCTCCATCTCTTCAACAAATGTCTTTAGTTATGAGAATAGGTAAATCAAATTCAGCAGTCCTGGAACAGTTTGGCAGAAGTTTTGTTTGCCCAAATTCTTTGATTTGTAAGAACAGAGTGTTTTGCCAACTCCATGTGGTAGCTGTGGGTTACTGATTGCACCCCTTCTTAATACAGGCACTTGAGGATGGTCTTTAGAGCTAGAAAACTGGGGTCAGAGAAAGATCAGCCTGGAGATGTGTACACAATTACTGTGAATTGTCGGTGGAAAGAAACTTTACAGAGTGTACACACGGATGCTGGTCATCTTTTGGATAGGCAGTAGGTACAGCAGACTGAGCTCCTATACAGTCCTTGCATGTCCTATAGGAGGAACTCCATTCAACAAGCCCTACCATAAGTAGAAGACGCAAACTACTTAAATGAGTAGTTGCAAATAATAAATGACACCCACGTTATACAGCGGTTGTTTTCTCACACATTCTTCCTGTAGGAACTGTTAACTGCTGAACAATGGAAAATAGACTAAACCTGAAGCCTGTTCATACATTACTGTTTCTTCTAATTAATATAAGTAGTATGTTTTTATGTCAGTGTTTCTCCTTAGTAATTATTATGAATCAGACCTGGGGCAAGGCAGTCTGGAAAGGGGAGGCAGTGCAGAAATTTTGCTTTCATTCCTTTTCACCTATGCGTAGCTGAGCAAGTACTGAACAGAATTCCATCCTCATGTGAGAATGAGGTATTCGGCCATGGTAGAAAAATAGTGATGGAGAGAACCACTCTTCCATGTCATCGAGTCCTGCCCCGCTCCCTGAAAGGATATTCTTTACAAGTGTAATTTGTGACAGACACCCTGTTAATCTCTAGAAACTGTCAATAAGGGAAATTCCATTAACTCCCTACACTACCTGTTCCAGTCCTTAACTGTCTTTACTGTCTGGAAAAGTTGTTTTTGCTAGACAAATGCAAATCTCCTGTGCTGCAGATGACCTTAGTGTTTTGTGTTCTCAGAGGACCTGAAGAAAGAAAGGTTCTCCTTTTCCCCCGGCACTCTTTCATGACAGAGATTCCAATTCAGACCTCAGGCTTATTTCCCACGTTTTAATTTCTGTATTTTGGTTCAACCCCTGTTCTAGTTATTACCTAGTTTGGGAATCTTTGCATTTAATCTAAATTTATTTTGCATTTAAATAAGAATACTAAATTCAAATAGTTTAAAGTTTGGGAGCCAAATATTGGCGATGATTTACAGTATAATCAGATTATATGGTGATTTTTTAAGACATCATTAGACATTTGAGACTGTGGTTCTCACAGCTGACTTGAGATTGCTAAACTGCCTATTCCAAAGAAGCTGGACTTCTTTATGAGGCAGAGGTTATGAGGTTTATTATTTTGCTGAAATCACTAGAAAGTTTTACTCAGAACCTACTATGCTTCTAAATTTATAACGTGCGTATATGTAGATATATGTGTGCATGTGAGCATCTGTCTCATAAAAAGATAAAAGTTCAGCACTTCTGCTGATACATTCAAGACTTGATTAACTCTGCCTGCTCTTGGTTCATATAATTTCTCAGAATAATTATTACTAGGTACATTTTTCCTGTCAACCTCGCAGGGCCAGTGTAGGGAGAAAAGAAAGCAAGACAAGGACTTGGAAGACAAGTCTTTCAGTAGAAGGACTGTGAGATCATACTCTGCTTGACCAGTTGAGCACCTCTGTGCTTTGAGGGGGTATCTCCAACAAGATCTGAAGGGCTGTTATTGGATAAGCTCCTTCCAGCCTGTATTATTCCAGGATCCCGTGTTACCGTTTGGGTGAGCAATGGGTTATTCTGGCGACTCAGAACTGAGAGTAAAGCGCAGCAGGGATAAAATGGGAAACATTTCTGCAATTTTGGAAGACATATGTACCTATAGAAAATGATGCAAATCCATTTCAGAAATTTGTAGTAAAACCTGTTTAGGTAATGCACAGCTAAATGACTAATACTATAAAATAATTGTGTGTGTGAGTCATTGACTAGTTTACAGCTTGACTTATGCACCTTGGCTATACAGCAGAACAAGAAAAGTAGAGGTTGCAAATTTCAACTGGTCATACACTGAATCTGTGACTCAGATACACTGTCTTGTGCACTCATGGAAACGAAGTGGATTGGGCTGTTCTTATTTTCTTCAAGTTTTCACACTAAAGAGGAGCCAAGGGCATTGTGCCCATTAAGATAACAGCAGACAAAGATGGATGAGAAAGCTGAGATTCTTATGGGAAATTATCTTTAAAAATGGCATGCAGGATGTATACATTTATTCCCTCAGATTTTTGTCTGTGAAGCATAAAAATTGTGAAATTCTAACTGAATCCAAGCAGTTTTTTTCAGGCAGTTATTTCATTGAGGGTGGAGAGGAGGGCTAGGTAACTAAAAATCCTTTTTATTTAACAACTTTAATCAATATTTTAAGAAAAGTGGAAACATGGAAGAAGAAAGAGAGAGCATTACAACTTTGACATGTTTCGTTTTGGCATTTTAAAAGGAATTGTCCTTTTTTTTCCCCACTGAGAAATTTCCTTTTTATTTTCCTCCATGATGTAGAACTGGAAAAATGCTTGGGTTTAGCTTGAGTTAGTAACTGATGTTTCATTTGATCCTTCAACATTGCAGACAGTAGACTGCATTTTTGCTTAAAGGAGCAAATTCTAACATGCAGTTGGAGGCAACAGCATTGACGTGTTCTCCTTTGTGTCTGTAGTGAGTAGGATGTGAAGCTGTGGGCTTAAATAACATGAAGGAAGATTTAGATTAGGCATTAGAAAGGCTTCCTGATAGAAAGAATGCTTAATATTTAATTAGGTGAATTAGGAAGATTATGGGATTTCTGTCACTGGAAGCTTTTAGGAAAGGTTTGGAAAGCAAATGTCAGAAAAATGGAGCTGTATCCTTTTGTGGGTAAAGAAGTACTATAGAATTCATTTATAAGAAAAAAAATTGTTCTCATTTCTGTGTATTCCCTTGGATAAAATAGGAAGTCTTTCTCAAAATCTGAACTTCTCATTCAGCAGGTGAGTCTCTCTTATGTCTCTACGAAGAATTTGGTTTTTTAAACAAAGTTCTGAAATTGATCTTTTGCTATTTTTGCACATCTCTGAGGTAGGGCAATGAATCAATATTATAAATATTTTCCCAAGAAACGGAGTTCAGAAAATACTTCTGCAAAGTTTCTGATAAAATCTTAGATCTTCCTCTGGGCTAGCTTTCTTTCATTTTCTTTTTTAAGGTACAGCGCACTAAGAGGAGTGCACCTCTTCAGTCCCTGCTCCCAGTTCCCCTCTCAAGCGTTATATCTTGTAACAGCGGGATTGCTGGTGAAGCTTGTATGTAGTTTGCCACCTAGGTCTGAAAAAAAATATTGGTCTGTATTTATGGAAGCACTGAATAATCCTCTCAATAAGGGTCAAGGCAGGTATAATATACTTCAAATTGGATGCATTTATAAAATCGATTCTATATAAACATAACATCTGTATTGTATACGAGGGCTTTCCTTTTTCCTTTAGTATTGCCTTTAGAATTTAAAATGCAAACATACAATCTAAACCATATTTTTGCTTTAGTGGTAGAAAGAGGGTTTTTTGCAGCAACTGCACAGACTTTCACATCTTCTATTAATGACATAACATTAAGGTTTATGAATAAAAAGCTGATTACACAGAACATATTACAGCAGTTGAGACTTCCTTTTACCATTTCAGAAGTGTAAGAGCGCTTGGAGCCAGGGAGGCTCCGTTCTGCTGTTTTCTACGTAGTACTCTACATGCTCTATAGGAACCAACAGCCTTTGTCAAAAAACCTTGGAATGAGAATGAGGAAAGAGTAGAAATTATAAGGATATGTTCTTTAGCAGTCAGTGCACACAGTTGGTTCTTGTTATTTCAGTGTACATTGAAGGTTTTCTATTCTCTTCTCTCTCTTTTTTTTTTTTCTTTTTTTTTTTTAATACTTCTACAGTACTAGAGCCAAC
>JAOQGH010000069.1:14759019-14784306 GCA_025769975.1 Gallinago jamesoni | reverse complement strand
CTCTCTTTTTTTTTTTTTCTTTTTTTTTTTTTTTAATACTCCTACAGTACTAGAGCCAACAACTAGTTTGGCATAGGACAGAAGATTGTGTTAGAGGGAGCTGGAATGAAATCTGTGAAGATGATGCTCTACCAATTGCTGTGGAAAATACCATTGTTAAAGATGGAGAAGGAACAGTAGGGAACAAAGTCCCGGTGCTCTCTGGAGTCCTTTTTGGTGTGATGCAAGCCCCTGTTGTGTTAAATCATAATTTTTCTCATTAGCTTTTACCTTTCTCTGGACAGACAAATAGCAAAACGTGTTATTCAGCTTAGAAACTATGTCATGCTACTATTAAGTTCAAAGAAAACTGTAGTTTTAGAATAAACTGTAGCAAATAGTAAAGTGATATGGAAACACTAAATAGCATTCTGTAATATCTGTATTAAAGAAATAGTTGCCAAGATACTTATTACTTGCAGGCATTTCAAACTTCAATGGGTTTATAAAGAATTTAATATTTTCATATGCTTCAGTGTAAAGCCATCTGTCGCAGTGACAGAACAAAGTGTTGAGAACAAGAACAAACGTATGTTTATGGAAGTACTCCATGAAATGTTAACAAGAAAGACACAAGACACACAGCAGTATCTTGTAACAAATGGGCAAGGGATTTGAAAAAACATGGCAATCGTCTTCAATATTTACAATTATAATTTCTTTTCTAATTTCTTTTTGTGTAGAAGTGTTAAAAAATAAAAGTCTGTCAATACAGATGGTGAGGGAAACAGGAATACTGGGTAAAATACTGTTTACATACACCTTTTGTAGCTTTTCATGTTTCTGCTCTCTTTCTTACAGTTTTAAGCTTATATCTGGATATATCAGTCTATATGTTATACCTTATGCAGTGTTTCATACATCTACTGGACTTTTTAGTGCAAATTAAACAGCCTCAGACACTTCACAGGAGCTGAACTTTACTAGTACCTTTTTTCCCATCCCCTGTTTGGGACAGATTTTTATTCGTGACTGCACCAAAGAATGAATCACATTACGGTGTTTGAAGTTAGAAGTTGATACAACGTGACTTTTTAACCTGTCATACCCCAAATATGGGACACAGTGTGGGCTAGTAAGAGATACAAAGAGATTATAGGGGGGAAAAATGGTACTGAGACATCAAAAAGAAAGCAAGTGTTCAAGAAAAGTTACTTTGAATCTTTTGTCAATGGTATTGCAACGAGAAAAATCTAGTTCTAAAGAATTTGTACAGTTGGATTTTTAGTTATAAGAGATAAAGGATATATTTTACAGTGATTCTGTTATCTTCAGGTCTCCATTCTCTGTACAGGTTTGGGTGACTGGGAGAAAGGATTGAATTAGATTGTGCCTTAGCAACACTATGATTTTTCTAGGAAGTGTATTTTATGTTTTAAAATGATAGGTCTAAAAAAGATGTGTGCTGAAGGGTTATGGAGCAGGTTATGGTATAATTCCCTCCCCCATTCAGGTATGAAAGCCTGTTCTGTAAGCAGGACGCAACTTGGTGGGCCAGGTGCTCTCTTTGAATTGGCAGCATTCCCCATTGATGTCGGAAAGGTCAGATCTGATTATTTTTTGACGAGAGTTTTAGGTTTTATTCTAATAATCTATTTTGTTAATGAGATTGATAAAGAGCGTGGATGAATTCTCATCAGACTTGAAAAGCTTTAGCCAATGAAATGCAGAGCTGGGAGTACACAAATATACTGGCAACATTACCCTAAGGTAAGAAACAACAAAAACGTTCTAGTGTTGATGATGTTGTCATTCTACATTAAGGGGTAATACTTCAGTCATTTCACTTCTGGTCTGGAAGTTCTGAATGCATTGCATTGTGGCATCTTTCGGATCTATTAATTTGTCTTGTGATATCCTTTAAGGAGCAAGCAAAATGTGAAAGTAACATCATCTGAACTTTTATTTGAGTTCCGATAAATATGCAAGTTTTTGAATTTCTAGTTAGCAACAGTGACATCTTGTGGCCAATATGAAAATCCCAGCTCTGTTTCAATACTGAGAAGTAAACATTTGAAAACCCCGTTTTAAAACTGTCAAATCACATAATGTATGTAAGCGCTTCCAAGACCTTCAGTGTTACTCTTTAAATGAAGACAAAGAACCAGGTAGAGAGAAATACAGCTCCACGATCAGACTTGAGCTTATTTAATATCTATTTTAGCTTTAGTAGTGCAGGGCACTGGGTACCTCAGATGAAGGTGTATGGAACTGTCCCAGAAGCAAATCTGTTAGTCCTCATAAAGGTTTATCTTGATATTTAATGTTCAAGGGATGAGTTTTATCCTTAAGGCAACAGGTTTTAGATGTCAGGGTGTTAAGATTTAGTTCCACTTACAACATTCCTTAAATTTCTTTGAGTATTCAGCTTTGGCAACATACTCTAACAATGGGTCTTACCATTCTGCATGCCTCTTGTGTTTAGAAAAATCCTAGCAGGTTGGATTGGTGAGAGGGGAGATGTCTTATGTTATTCTATTATTTTTCATTGCATATTCCCGTGTCCTTTTTTTCTGAGAACTGAACTTTCTAGTTCTCTTTGCGATCTTTTGGTATTTATTTTGACTTTCCTTTTTATTTCCTTTAAAAAACAAACAGCCTTTGTATTATTTCTCTGGTTTCCATGTAAGAATTTTTGGGTATTTTAACCAGTCCAGTCTTCTGTCATTACTATCAATGTTCTCTTGGACCCTCTTACTTTTACACTTCTCTTTTTATACAGTCCGATGAGCCTTCATACAACTGAACCAGGTGTATCTTTATTGAAATTATATGAGAAGTTCCGAGTAGGAACTATCCTAGTAGAGATATCACATTCCAGTACTCTGCCAAGATGTCCTGACTTGCTGTAAATAAGGTTTACAAAGTATTTGTGGGGCTGCTGAGACTTTTTCTTATTGCTAACGACAGAGAAATTGGCAGTATTTTTTTGTGCTGACATAGTTTCTTCATCAAAATACAGTCTCTTTCCCATTGATTGCTTCCAAAATATGAATGTCAATAATGCATTTATAGCCATTTTAGTTGTCAAAATATTTATATGCTACCTATGTGGCAAAAATTTTTAAAGCTATTCTTTTTGGTATTTAAGAGTTGGCTTTTCTTGCTCAACATACTATCTTCTTAACTTGACTTTTTTTATGAAAAATGGTAAATGATGATATTATTCTAATTCTGTTCAGTGTCAAATGATTGTGAAAATTATTGTCTCATGAATTCTGCCCTACTGTTAATTAAGATAGGTATTAGCAAAACAAACTTAAGGATTTGTTCATTTTATTGGTAGTGATTTCTGTAGAAGTTAACAGAACTACAAGGAGAACATTGAATATAATGTTTCATCTAATAAAACTGCTTCTCAGAATGTAAAACAATTAATAAGCAATGAGAAACATGCAAAGTTTGAAGAGATCTTATCAATAATCTGAGTGAGGTTTGCTTCTCTTTGTTATGGAGGGTGTCCTCATAGTGTCCTGAGAGAAAGGGTTGACCCAAGCAGACCAGGATCCCAAGGAATGTTGCTGTCACATCTGCTGGTAACAGGCTGTGAGCAGGACTAACAGGCAAACTGGTGCTTATTGTGGGGTTTCTCCGTTCTGCATGCATGTGCACTATCAAAATGTTACAAAGACCTGTCCTTTGTCTTCCAGACAGTAATGTTTGTTGTTTTTCTTAATGCTGTTTGTTCTTTCTGTGTAACATTGAGCATCATCTTTATTTGATTTTCTGTTAATAGTATTTCCCAACTGTCAAAAACTTATTAAATTGTTAGCAGAAAGAGATTAAATTTTCCTCCTAGAACAGACTGGTTTTCTGGTAGCTTGTCGTGTACTACAGTTGCTGTGTTGCCTGTTGGTAATTAACATTGCCAGTAGGCCCCCAACTATTCCACAGGAGATACCACTGTGAAGTGTTTTTCCCCCATTAATAATGATTATAGCTGCTGGTTTTGTGGCACTTAGCACCCTTGATGTGTACTAATTTGTTTGAGCGTGCCTCTCAGGGAAGATCAGGGAGAGGATCAACTAGTTGAAGTGTACTTAGCAGGCTTAGGCATGAGATTAAGTAGCAGCAGTTTGAGTATGGACAGAAAGAAAAATTGAGGTACCTTAAGCTACTCTGTTGGGAAAAGGGAAGAGGGAAGGAATAAACAAATAACTGTAGGTGCTGTGGTGGTGGCAGAGAGATTGGGAGGGATATGGGTATTCGGAACTGCATCCTAACACGTCTGCCTTATGCCTGAATAGTAACACAAATACCCATATTCCTTTAAAAATGTGACTGGTGGTGCTACTTGCCTTTTGTCTTAGTTTCATGTTGTAAGTAAGGTTATGAATCAACGCCTGTGTCTCAGAGAGAAGGGTTGAGGATAAGCACCTTAAAAATTGTGAGGAACTTGTAAAGCTGGGCCTCTGACAGATAAATTGTGATTCATTGTCCTTCTGTCCCCTCTTTTGTTGGAGTCTTGCTGTTGGCACTGAATTTCAGATGGAAAAAGAGAAATAATTTAAAATTTTCTCCCCCCTCCCTAAAGGAATAAATGCCAAGTGCAGAGCTACTGATTAAAAACATATCTCTGAGGAGTCTAACAGGAGCTAATCCTTAGGATATATTTAACTAACTTCTAATCCCTTTTAATGGTAAGTGCATTGAGAGGTAAATGTTTCTTCTATTTGCCATAGTTTACCTAGTTCTTCACAGAGTTCTCCTTTCACTTACTCCAAGTTAGCCCTTTCTTTTGTCTTGGAAGTTGACAAACAATTTTGCTTCAGGAACACTGTTGTAGTACTTAAAAAGCACTTATTACCAAGAATAAAAATACAAAGTGAAAGTTTATTTACTGTGGAGGTCCTAGTTAAAAAGTTTCTCTCTTTACTTGCTCCTCTCTGGCATAGCATGAGATCTCTTGGCTGCTAGTGATAATAGAGGTATTATTTTCTCCCCTTAAGCAAAATGATGTGTTCCTAAAGTAATTCACCACAGTGCAAATTATAACTGCTCTTTTTGTCGTGACAGGACTGTAATCATCTTGTGTCACTGGTCACCTCTCTAACAGCTAATTGGTTTTCAATGCTGTCGAGTGGAAGTAAAAGAAGAAAGAGGGGCATTTTTTTTCTTTATCTTGTGCCAAGGCTTCTGACGTTTACATATTGTATTCTCTATTGTATGTAGAAAATAAGATGGTGATTATTGGAATTATTTTTATATCATAGAATAATTTGCTATTGAGTGAAACATGAAAGCTACTTGGAACATTAAAGAGCACTTCTTGTAGGCTGATTTATCTATTATGCAGTTTCTGTGAGATGTTTTAAAGTGTTGCTTCAAGTCTACATTATGTATCTACATAATTAATGTAGATAAAGAAGAAAATAGAAAGGGAAAGTTGTTTTAAGTGAGCTAGTTAAGCAGTTAAATGTTCATTAAATTTCAGTCTGAGACCTTGGGGGGGAGGGGGACAAGGGAAGGGTATTGGGTTATAAGAGAAACAGGTAAAGAACTATTTTGGTGCAATTGTTTGTATTTTTCATAAGCATCTCCCATGTGGGTCGTGATTCCAGTACACAGTCTTGTAATCTCCTACAGTGGCAATGATTCAGCTTAAAAATCAATAGGGCATGAGGTGTTTCAAGTTCTCATTATTGTAATGTGTCAACATCACTTCAGTGACCCCGGAGCCCTATGTTGGCTGATTTGTTCTCTGATTTATTGTGCAATCTTGTAGGGCAAACTATAATTTCGCTTGCAACCAGAAACTCTACTTCTATGGTTTGTGTCCCAGTCTCTAGTCATTAGGATGTTCAGAGATAATCAATACCCGTGTTTGCTACTGAAGGTTGAATGAAGTTGTTGAGCAGCTCAATTACAAAGAATACAAACAAAAGAACATTGTTACAGCTGAGCAGACCAGGAAATGTTTTTATTTAAATTTTCATTCCCTGTCAATGCAACAAATGTTTTTATTGCTTAGCACTGTTGTAATTTATCTTCCCCTATATGCCTAGAATTTTTAGATCTTAAACTTTGTAGCTGTAATTACTTACTGTACCACTTTGTCTTTAGGTTGTCTGTGTTCATTTATGATTCTGTTACCTCTTCTGTATCTGTCCAAATTTAATAACATCATGAACAGGTAAAGCAGTGTTGTTAATTTCCCAGTCCTCCTCTTGCACTCCTCCTAATTGTGATGATCAAAGTGCTGCAAGTGATAACAGTGTAGTCTATATGATCTTATCCTGGGCAATATCATACCTATAGATGTATTTAGAATGCCTCAAATAAAACTGAAGTAGCGTAGCACAACCAAAAGCTCTTAGACTTTAACTGCCTTGACATGTGCACCCCACATGCTCAACTGCTAATCAGAGCTTACGCATCAATCTTGGAGACAAACATCTAAAACGTCTCACGGTGATGCCCATTTAATATTAATGCTTCAATTTTTATTAAACTGAGTTTTATCTCCAAGGGGTATTGATATGTTTTAGGGGACTATTACTGTATTCTTACCTATTTAATAATAAAAAAATTTCTAAATGAAACAAAAAAGCCAAACCAGTACATATAGTATAAATGGTAATTAATACAGAACAAGAATGTAATGTACTGGAAAATATGCTTCTTCAACATTTTCTTTCCAATCTGTTTTAATAGTTTCTTGGCCATTATAAAGCTGCATGGTGAAGTACATTTGGCAGTAGTTCCCTGCATTTAACTAAAGGAATAAGAACACCTATAAGACAAATGAATGCAGTGCTGAATAAGAGAAAAGCAGGGTTTCTGTGGTAAATTTGGTACTCTCCTATATTTTGGTATATCCTATATTTTGAAATTGAACTCAAGATCACTGCTTCTATGATTCCTTCAAGATTGCCAGTTCTATCTTGGGTGTTTGAGCTCCTCATTGCTGTAGGAGCCATCTGCTGTATGGTTGCTCTGTTCTTACACCCTTCCCAAGCAAGACACTGTTGACTTCACCTAGAGAAAGGACAAATGGGTCTCTGGTCCACTCCAGAGTGTTAATTCTTGTGTTTATTGGAGGTGTTATTTAATTAATCTCATCAATATTTAGTCTCCATAAAACTGCAATCCTTGAAGGCCTGCAGCAGAAAAATGGACTTCTACATCTGTACATCATCTTTTGGATTCGGTCTGAACGCTGAAGCTTGTTAGCAGATTGGCAGTTAAGTGAAAAATATCCAGCATCTGGAAATGCAAAAGTAGGAGGATGCAGACCATCTGTATATTTTATGTTTCTTGAAAAACTGATGACCCGGCAGTATTTTTCAAGTATACATAATAGATTTCATCTTTTTCTCCTTCTGAAATACTTATTTCAGTAGAACTTTAGAACTTTCAACTTAACAATTGAGAGCTCACAGTTTACCTAATGAGAAAACATCGGTCAGCATATAAATGTATGTGAGCCTTAAATTAAATGTGAAATTAAGCAATTTTTAAAAGTTATATGAAACAATAAGATCCATATTCACCACCAAATCTAACATGAATAAGAGAATATTCAGAACTGGAAACAAAATGGGAAAAAATAAGTAATAAATAATTTTCATAGTTCTGTAATAGCAATTTTGAAGTTAGATTAAGGGAATGTTTATTATTTTACTGGAGGGATTAGAGAGTTAATGATTCTCAAAATTGTCTTGGTTTTTTTTTTTGTTCACTGTTTTCTCACCCAAGCAATCAGTTTTAATTGTACTTTCTAAAACTCTTTTTTTCTTAAGCTGTGCCCATGTAGTCTGTGGGCACACAAGAAAAATTCTTAATGCTTCTTAAAAATCTCATTTTTAAAATTATTGATTTTTAGGTATTATTATTCAGGAGGCTATTATTAGTCAGTCTCTCTAAGGAAAGGTTGACATGATTAGTGAACATAGTGCATGTACAAATTCTCAAATCCTCAGAATTTGACTTGCTTGACTACAGTAGGAAAGCACAAATTTCAGACGCTTCCTGAATATCGGTATTAATAGTCCTAGCTCATTCTGGAAAGAGACTTTTTCAATATGAAAGTGTCATAATAATTTACTAAGATGATCTATTTAAAGACTTTTCCATGAAATTGAAATAATTGTCATGGGGTTGGTACAGCTTTAAAAAGTTAACATCTATGGCCTTATATGTCACAAAAAGATGCGGGTCTTTTCTGCATGAGAATTTGACCTATATAACAGAATCATCTAGCATAATGCAGAGAAGGGAGACGAGGGCGAAGGTGGGCTGTAGCAAACCTTTCAAGTGTTGCATGGGCCATGAAAATCTGTGGAGCTGCTGGAAGGTAGATAACCTGTGCAAATTAATTTGTCTACTGTACATCCTCTGATGTATAATTCATTTTACATTGTAAGTGTCCCACATTCTGGAGGCCAGGACTGTTTTAAAGCATCTTATCTAAGCCACTGCTATAGCCCTTGAAATGCGTATTTAAAAGTAAAATCTCATAAATACATGCAAAACTTTCAAGAAAGTTCTCTTCATTGTTATTTTTTGAAAAACAATCTCGTCGTTAATATAGGTTTTAGTGTTTACAGAATAATCCTTAGTACTTTGGCCTTAAATTTTTTTCCCCTTTTGCTGAATGCATATTGCACCATCACCCAGAGATTTCTAAAGTATACAAAATATCAGAGAGTTTGTTATTTCAGCTTCCTCTGAATACTTTTGGAAAGTAGAGGCAAATGTTGCGTTGCTAGCGAGAGCCCCCTCTGCTTTTTCCCACCTGTCAGTCAAGTACCAGGGAGTACAGAGGAATTGGAAGCAGCACTGCATGCACCTCTGCAGGGCATCCGCCCTGACTGGCTTGTGTCACGTGAGGATAAGCCTTTGGCTTTGGTGGTCTGTCAGCTATCACAGACTGGTTGAGGGCCTGCTTTTCAACCAGTAATGGAGTTTACAGATTTTATAAGGCCTAATTGAACGATGTAAAGCTTAACCTTTAATCAGGCATTGTGCTTGCCTGCAACGTGGTAGGCGGGAAGTGAAACCCACAGCTAAGTAACTAATGGAAATGGCAATTGCCGCAGAACAATTGTCTGACACAGTTGTGTTACCCCCGTTGCGCCTGATGCTTGGCATTTGAGAGCACAGAGGACTGATGGATTGCCAAGGGTGGCAGTAAAGGAAATGCAAGTGAGAGTGAGATGACTGAACACACACCTAAGCAGACACTGAGCCACTGCTCCTTTTTTTTTTTTTTTTAATCCGATTTATCCATTTCTGAATTAAAACACTGCATAGCAGAAAAAAGGAAAAAGAAAAAAAATATTATTTTTCATTGCTATTAGGTTAGTCCTTTCAGTTATATGTACACTCCGCTGTTATACTTAGTATCCTGGTACCTGGTTTTGATACAAGAAACATGATTATTTCATATTCCATCACAAAGCAGATTTCATCTTAATTTGATGAGTACATTTAAATAGAAGGAATGACATGGTTCAGCAAAATTCTAGACAGTTTCATTTATTTAATATATTTTCTTTTATTTGGAAATTCCACTAAGATGGAAATTTTCCTGTGTTAAAATTTTCAGTTGTATGTATTTCCACTGAGTTAGGAAGGCAGCTATAGTCGACCACCTTCTGCTAGGATTTGGTCATACTCTGCTGTAATTAGATGAGGAAAATGGAGGCTCATGTATTAGACTCATGAGTATTGTTATAACTCGAGTGAGTTGTCCAAGCACAGCATTAAGGAGGTCTGTAGGGGTGGGGAGAAGCTTTTTACTTTTTTTTTTTTTAACTTGGAGATTTACTGTAATTCCAACTGGATATGTTGTTTTCACAGGGCACTTAAATACTTGCTGGTCCTGCCACTACAGGTAGCCGCAGCAATACCTATATCCTTCTTAGTCACCTTTTGGGGGCTTGTGAAGCTCAGTGTTTTCAAAACACTTTGAAAAGAAGTGCTCTCTTAAAAGGATATTATGTGTGTGTAAAATACTGCTGTTCCTGCTGAAGCTTGGACAAACGATAAACCTCTGTGGCTGCAGAAAATTACTGAGTGCTGCATAAGCTGTTCAAGTGCCGCTTTACCAAATCAAAGATACTGTGCTCAAGCACTATAAAAAAGAGAACTCCCACGGTGACAGACAGCTTGCTACAATGGCATTCATTTCAAGGTCATACATAACGTCAGTCACAGTAGGGAAAGAAGCCAAATTAAGCATTTTTAGCAGTGAAAATATATTGAGAAATAACGTTAAGGGTGGGTGTGAAGATACTGGAAAGGAAAACGGTAAAAGCAGAACAGTCGTGTAAGCAGTGTTATAGAAATGGTCATCACCATACCAAGTCACACTTTGTGTATCACTAGCTGAAAACACTTTCCTTGTATGATCTTGCTATTGCATGGCTTTGTGACATCTCACCTTTGTTACTACAGCACTTACCTATCTAGACGGAATTTTTTTTTTTTATAAATTGTTGAGAAATGAATGGGAAGGTCATTAGCAGTCACAGCACTGATTTGATGATGGAAGGTGTTTGTTTTTTTCTTGGGGTAACCAAAATTCGGAATTTTTGACAGGCAAAGATTACATATATAATATTTCTTAAAAATAATAATTATCAACCCTTGCCAACCATGCCTATCAACGATATTTATCCTGTATTGATTCTTTAATAGTACAATGCATACAATTTGAAATTGTAAATAATATCTCCTTTGCCTATTACTGAGGAAATGTTTGCATCTGGAGAAAAAAAAAAAAGATTGGGATAATTTTATCATTGTCATCGGATATTGAAGCCTGAAAAAAATATTAAAGGTTTTAAACTTTAATATTTAACTCTTAAATGATATTAAATAGCAAATATCAACTGTTTTTCAGCACAAAGGAATGTTGATCAAGGGACAGGCCCAGTAAAATTGCTAGTTATTACTGTATAAAAACTTGGTAAATTAGTGAGGCACATGCCAATAAAGAAATACATGCTGTTTTGAGCTCCTGCAATTAAGCAGAGCTTAGAAAGATGTCTGACTATAATGTGCCTGTCAGTCAGCATAGAATTGTGTAGTTTGAAATCTGATTCCATGATGATTTTAATTTCAGGCTGGGCAAGTAATGTTTGTTACTACAGTAGTCTGAAGCCCTGTAAGCCACCCCACAGCACGGGAGGGTGGTACCCTGCTCTCAGAGGAGCTGAGCTCACGATTCAAGATCATAATGTGAGGTGACACTTACGAGGAACCATTCTTTGTGACTTCTATCCAGGTTCTGTTCCTTTGTCTATAATTATAAGGTCTGGTGCTATTCTGAACTATTTTCTTTCTGTTGATTCATTCTGGAGAGTTTTAAGTCAAACTATACTGTCTTCTAGTGAAACAGATGGAGATGCAGATAATAATACCACAGGCCCACATAGATATTGAGAAAGGTACTGAGAAGGGTATCCCCTTGATTGATCCCGGTTGATCCTCGGGTACTGCCTGTTTGGATATTTTTGTTGTCTGCTCCTGAGCTCTTCAACTCTTCTAGTTTACAGGCATGTTAAAGTAAATTAATGAGGTGAAATTTTGGTGGGTTTTGTTATTCTCCTCTTTCTCTGGGTTGTGATATTATCATAAGTGTTGACATAGAGGTTTATGTACAATAACTGTGTCCAATAAAAGTTGAATCTGGAAGCATTACAAAGTTTAGCAGAGGGGCATATGTTTCAGGATGGGAATTGAAATTTTCGTTTTTGACAGGTTTCCTTGAAACTAGATTTGCGTTGGCATCCAGATTTTCCTAGAAAATAGAACGCCAGAATGCTGCAGTCGGAGCTCATACTCATTTTGAGCACTTCAGTAAATTGGCAGAGAAGGCAAGGCAGGTAGCCTGGAGGTGCATGCCTCTTGCCAGGCAATGAGCTACATGGCAGTGCTGCAGGACCAGGCTGTTCTAATCTTGACAATCCCACAAACTCAACATAAGTAATAATCTAAACTTGAACTTCACCTTTGTAATATTACAATTGTTTTGCCGTAATACGCTCTGTCCTGATCTATCTTCTTTGCTGCCTGGATACCTATAGCAAATACAGAGCTTTCTCCAAGATGAGGAAAAAGATTTCAGTTTCTTCTTGTTACGTCCTAATTCCTGGTTGCTTGCCGTTAGTTAGGCTTAAACTTCTTTTAGTCACACTGTATGTCTTCTCATTGACTGAGCTCTGAATCGACTTCTCCTGCTCCTGCATGTCCTCATTCTCTCTCATGCACGAAGAAGCACCTCCTCTCCCTCTCCCTCTCCCTCTCCCTCTCCTCTCCTCTCTTTCTCCTCTCTTTCTCCTCTCCTCTCCTCTTTCTCCTCTCTTCCAACCAATGTTCCCATCATCTCCTGGAGTTAATAGAATTAAATTCTCTACATTAACATTCAGTTTGCAATTTTGGAGCCTTGAAACATCACCTGCTCTGCATGAAGGATAGTTTTTGTGGTTAGGTTTGAAAGCGATATATTTTCAACAGAATTCACAGGATTTGAAATCTATTGCACTTTAACGTGTATTTTATATCTCCAGGAGTGAAATGCTGCTTTCACTCTGGAAGGCTTTCACTCTGGGGTATCCATCTATCCATATCTCTTTTCCACAGTGCTTACAGTGTCAATTATACATCTCAACATGTAAGAAACAACATTTTTAATGAAAGCCTGACTTGGAAAACAGGCTCCAATACAAGAAATTCCATGGTTAGACAGCAAAGGCCTTGGTAACACTGTTGAACCAACAGATGGGTTTGAATGACTTGCAGGAAGTATCCTGGTAGAACTGAAGTGTTTGTTGGAGACAATGGTCTGATATGAGGGGATTCAGGGGTGCAATCTGGGAAAAACAAGAACCAGGGCAACTACAGGGGATATATATTATAGCTCTGTAGTTTATATCTTTTCCTCTCTAGTACCAGGTATGTGAGTTGTCTTTTCACACAAAATCTTCAAGCAATTATATTTCAAAAGAAATTGAACAGATGCTTAAATATTTGACATGGCACTTCCCGTTCTGCCTCAGCAGGTACATATTGTTCATTTGGCACTTTTCTCAATGAGCATGTGATGCCTTTAAAACACTATGGTAAGCAGGAATCTTGAATATAAAGTATTATTGTTGTTGCAGTATCATTGCTGATTTGTTTCTTTGATACATAGAAAGCTATGGCAAGCTATAGGAATGAGCTAAATAGATACAAATGAAAATGTGTCATTTTCACCAGAATTCTCGTAACAGAAATAATTGGGGCAAAAGTTAATATGTTTTTATGATAATACTTTTAGTGATAGAATTCACATACATAAATCACCGTTGAAAAAGCAGTTTGTTTCAGGGGATGCATAAGTTAATGGCTGTGATATTAAATGTATTAAACACATGAATCTAACCAAACAGCTCCCATTTAAACAGTTGTCCATTCCAAGACCTGCAAAACTTCGCGTCTTAGTTTCTGTGACACAGATAAATTGAGCAGATTAAAATCAGGAGTAAATAGTTAGCAACATTTACCACAGGCCTACAGTATCTGGACAGCCACTAGAAACAAGATGTCTTAAATTATTTTGTCACTTTAAGGCTTGATTATAAGTACTGAATACCTTTCAAAAATTTTATCTTGAATTTCTGGTGGAAGCTAAGGGATGGATACACAGATTACTGGGTAAGACTGCATTATCCAAGAGATAAGGTTCCTGTCATTAGACTGAAAATTCTGAGTTCTTTCCCAATGGGGATGTACTTTCCACTATTATGACTGATTATATCAATATATAATCTCTTACAAATTGCCTCACGTTAGAAGATCACTATACCTTTTTATTTTTCAGGTAATTTCTTATCTAGGTGCTCCAACCTTTCAGGATTGAACAAACACTGACACTGTTAGATACTGCTTACACCTATTCCAAGTCCTTCCTAAATAAGTCTAGAAGAGTGCTTTGTAATATATAGTACCTTTCATTTATTTCAGAGACAACTAAAAGGAAAACTAGGAACATTATTTTTGAGTAAAGAAAAAAAGTGAAGTGTCTTTGGTGTTCTTTTTTTCTACTTAAATAGGAGTTTCACATTTCATGAATGTGAATGAATAATACAGCAAAGGTAAACTACATAGCAAAGAAGTCTACGATGAACTTTTTCTGCTTTTGGTTTAGCAGCTCTTTAGGAAGAAACATTATTTCATCTACATTCATATTATGTCTTTTTTTCCCCCTCGAAGAAAAAAAGACCTATTTTCTCAGTCTTTAGAAATGTGAAGACATTGTTATTGTGCTCCTCTGTTCTACCCTGTTGCTTTCAACTTCCTATTTAATAAGATACAGGACATCCCTCATAAATTCTGTATCATCAGTGTAATGTTGCTTTGATGATATATTGCATGTTAAGTTGGCATTGGCATGAAAGGACATTGTGGGGCTCAGGAAAGATTTTTTTATTATTATTATTGTTATTATTGCTGTAAGCATTCTAAATTTAACTACATTTAGCAACTGAGAAAGACAGTTGGTAATCTAAAAACTTACCATTCGTTCAGGATTTCCAAGATTAATTTTTTTATTGATAAGTATTGACAAGATTTTATATCTCAGAATCATCTGCAAAAACAATAAATGACACCAAAAGTAGGAGTTTACATCACATAGTTACATTTTGGGTGTGTAATACTAAAGATGCTATTTGAATGATTTAGTTGAATTTAACTTACTGCCCTGGTTCTCAACTCCTTTCCAGATAGGTCTAATCACTGTCCTCTAGGTGATGGCTGAGAGACTGAAGAAATAAGGTTGACTTCCCACCCAGGCTGTAATGCCCAGCTGTGTTCCCCATCTGCTTTAGGCAAGTAGTTCTATGACATTCACTTCAGGCTGATGAGAGTTCTTTATAGACACAGCACCTGCACTAATGATTCGCCACATCCCCACAGTAAGATGTTACCGACTCACTTGGCTGGGCTGGGGGTTTTGCCCTGTTCTCCCTCTGCTGCTTTTCCAGAGGGGAAAAAGTCCCTCTGTGATGGTGTTTGTCATAATCTCTGCATAGCTCTGAATCAAACGTGGTATTTCAGTAATTAGTAACGCTTTGTGTTCTGGATGATTCAGATATATGCTAGACATAGGGGGAGAGAATCTGCCCATGCAAATCTCAACAGAAACCAGTTATTTGGTCAGACGACCGATAGTGACACAAAGGAGCTTTTTTGTTGTACTCCTTGGCCCATGTCAGTTTGGAAGCAGAGCTGTCCTGGATACCATCTGGCACAGTTCTGCATCTCTTGATGTTGAAATCTGTAGAGAGCTCTTGATGTGATACTTTGAACATGAGGTGTTCTGCCCTTTACCCACAGGCGTTCTGCAGCTGGTGACTTCTCCCACTTCCACTTGGGGTTAGATCTCAGGGTCTCTCTGCAGGTTAAGAACCAATTATTTTGACAGTGCCCCTCTCTCTGCTCAAACTTTTCCCTAGGGGGGCAATAGTGAATCTCCAAGGAAAGCAAAGAATCCACTTCTGGAATGGATTATACCTACTAATCAGTTATTATGACCCACGTCATGTGATGCTGAATAAAAGGGTAAACAATAAGACTTTAACCATATAAACCCACATACAGCTGATACTGGGTATTATGACTTGGAAGCTCATTGCAAACCTGTGGAATTATTTTAAGTAGCTTTCATTTAATTTTCCTGCAGGTATTTTTATATAAAAACTGTCATTCTGCTGGCTGTCTACCTTGAGAGCAATACACGTAATGCTGTTATCACTTTCTCTTCCATGGAATAATGAGGATTCAACAGCAATAATGACCCTGGGCATAAAATGTAAATTAGACACCTTCAACCTCCTTTTTTGTTGCATCACCAACTTCCATGGCTTTATATATATATATGTGTATATATATATATAAAATCCTCTCTAAGTACATACATTATTCTATATTTTATATATGATCCTGTATTGTATAATATATTTATTATCCTCTAAAAGCTTTCTCACAGTTGTATTGTTCACCTCTAATATAAGTCTTGCTGTCTCTTCTTACCCATCTTGATATTTTTATGCTTTTTATCTGTTTTCTTGGTAGTCTGTATTTATGCTCCTTCCACACAAGCAAATTCCATCTCTTTTTCTCTCTTTCTTATGTGCTAGTTCTTTCTTCAAGTTGCCGTCTTTTTGCAGTGTAGTACAGAACAATCAAACCACCAAACTTTGTACTTTTTGAAGCAGGGGTGTTTGAACATTTGAAAACCCACAAAAGAAAGGCAGATCAGTAGTTCTGGCATTCTTCAAAATTACTCTTTCATTTGAAAGGAACAGAGAAACTATGGGTGGGCAAACTGAAAGTTGTAGTGTCTATTTAAGAATAATGAGGCTGCGAATGGAGGCAAGAAGTGTATCGGTAATGATTAGATGTGGCGAAGGCAGAAATGTCCACTTAAAGGAAAGAAATGTGCTTTAAGTATGGGCTTATATTTGATAATTGGGCTACAATTCTTGTGCATCCAGGGGATTCTCAGGAAGCCTGGAAGTCTGAGAATCCACTCTCTGGATGTGAAGCAGGCACCAGCTTTGACCAGGGGAGTTGCACTAAACCTGAATATTCTTGCTGAAGTTTGGAATTGAAGCTTTTGTGCTACAATCCACCTACTGCTTCCTGTTCAGTACTTGTGAGCAGCATGTTAAGTGCTTCTGTTATTTTTCCATTAGCAGCAAGTGATGTTAATAGAGTGCGAGTAGCCTGATGGCATTCCTGAAAGAGTTCTCAGTAGATGGTAAACTGAAATCCATGCATGGAGTGCTGGCTGTACAGAGCATTAAAATGGGCTTTATTGGAAGCTCACAAAAGACTTTAAGTGAATATATTAATCAGTTACACATTGCAGATTTTGCTTAAGTCATGTTCTTTCTCAAGACTCTATAGTGTGTAAAATGTGATTGTTTTTCCTGGAGTTCTAGGAAAGCTACCACATATACTTAATATTGTAAACGTAATGGGCTGCATTCTTCATTCTAATTGGTGAAGCATATGCATTCTTAATGGAAGGTAATTGTTTTCAACACAGTGCATTCCTAACTCAGGAAGCCGCTTCTGGCCAGCCACAGTGCTTTTATTCCTCAGGAATCACTAGTAGTAGTATTTGGGGGATTTATAATAGCATTAGCACCTCCCAAACCAAACCTTAAGGCTGTTAATAGCTATTACTTTTCCTTATAAAGTGTTTCTCTCCCCAGGCACCCTTTTGCCCCAGGACAATTAGTTAACACAGTAGTCATTAACTATTGATAATGATCAGTTTGTCAGGGATTATTGTGCAATGATGCCGTATTCTCTAGTAATTAGAGAAACCCATGTTAAATGTAGATAATGTCAAAGGCCCATTCTTGGAGGATCAAGCAGGCTTGCCGTAAGCAGAGTAAGTGATGCACAGAGCTAAGAAATATTTTCAGAAATATTCAAGATTGATAATTTTCAGAGATAGCTACCCATAAGTAAAAGAAATTAATCCAGTCAAGTTTCAAGAAAGCTCGTCCTTTCTGATACCCTTTCATAGAATAACAGGAAAGAAGAAACACACACACACACAAACACACATACAGAGACATATAAATGTATACACCTCTAAATGGTGCCAGTATTTGGATCACAGACATCCCTGTACATGCTCATGAAAAGTCTCAGATTTATTTCTTTTTTGCAGTTTATGGTGCATCACCCACTATTCAGAATATCTTTAAAGAGACATGTATAGTTGTTGATGCTTAAGAACTAAAATTGTTATATCCCTGTGAATGTTTACTTTCACAGACAGAAAGCTGCTTCACATTAAATTAGCTAAAATAATTTCCATTCTCAGCAAAATGGATTATATGGGGCCAAGTGTTGCATTCATGTAACGATCTGAGCAGTTTGAATCCACAAAGAGGTTCAGGTCTGCTCGCGCCTGCTTTTGAAACATGCTTTGTACTAAATGCAGTTTATTCTTGTTCTGTGGAGCTGTGCACTTTAAAGCAACAAAGGTCAGGTATCTCTGTGTGGCACGTGTTACATGATTTAAGGGAAACTGCAGTTGAGGGCAGAGCAGGGCAGGGCTGGAGGAAAATGTAGGGGCTGTTGGGAATCCAGTAGAGACTTCAGTACCGTTTTGTGGTTTGTGTTGATGTTCTTCAAGTACAAGGATGATGGCTATTAATAATAATAAAAAAAAAAAATCAAACATGGGTAAATGAAAGTAGGAGAAGTGTGACTTCCAAGAGAAGTCCTCAGAGAATTGCTCAGTATTTGTTCTTACCAGAAGGTTGCTAAGGAGTTAAAATCATGATATACCAAGTCATGACAATTATTTTCACTAATGTTCTGTGATTCAGATCTGTGTTTTCAGCCAGTTTTTACAATGACGTTTACTTTACAGGCATACAAAATTCATGTATATTAACATATAAAATTCCATTGGCGGAATTCCTTTAAATCTTCTGTGTCTTCTACGGAGAGGTTAAAATACCTCTCTGGCTTGTTGTGTTCACACTGCAATTTATCATGGGTAGTTTGAAGACTTTTTTTTACCTTTTTTTTTTTTAAATAAAATCATAGGAACCAAAGTAAAACCATACAGGATTCAAGTTGGCTAAGTAATACAAGCAAAAAACATTTATTTTCCCTGTTCTTCCTTTATGTTGTGTTTTGCTCTGTTTTAAAGTTGACTCTTGGTGATGAACTGTTGTCTTAGCTAATTTTAATATTAAATCTTTTCTTCCAATTAATTAAAAAAAGTTTAATTTCTAATTTTTACTTGCTTCTTCCAAAACAGCAGCTGTTACAATGCTAATTGATAGAAGAATGCCTGCAAACCAATAAGCTGATCAATATGGTTGTTTTCTAGACTACATTGAAAAGAAGCACTTTGTTTACAATGCCCAGATTATGGAATATATATTAAGCTCTAAGTCTATATGACTAGTAGGAATGATGAAGAAAGCCTTTTTCATAATGCTATTTCTTTTTGATGGGTTTGGATCTCCCTTTTCTAGAAAGTTAGCTCTAGCTCTGTGTGCAGAATTTGGAGATAAGACCAAGCACTGTTTCAAAAAAAAACCAGAATATGAAGAGTATGCTCTGATTCTGGAGACTTGGAAATTGTTTCCTGCAATTGGGAGAAAAAAGCAAAACCCCAAATAAAACAATAACTTGCAGAAACAGAAAATCTTTTATAAAGCAGTACACTGAAGGCCCAGCTTCCTTATTATCAAATGAAAGGAAATCAGGAATAATAGGTGATGTGATGAAGTAGGGTAGAACTTAGCCCAGGCACTGCAGGAACTGTATAGCCATATTTCAATAATGCATTTTGAGTGTTTGAGACATCGCTCATATTCCGTATTTATTATTAAGAATGGTGGCTTTTAAAGTTTCATACTGGCAGAAGAATTGCATAAGTGTGGAACATGTTGGTCCAATGCTTTTCATTCATTCCATCAAAGCCAGTGTTATATTTTAGTATTTACTTAGTGATAAGTTTCTGAGCTTATAACATTTTATACTATTTGTATGTATTCAAGTGGAGTGTCTGAAATCAATTTATTTAAACATGAGCTGCACACCCATGAAAAAACCCAGCAAAATCCACAATAGGTGGAAATCAAACGTATTTTCAACACAGTCTGATAGTTCATAATCAAGTGACATATTTTTGAGAACTGTTTGAGAACTTGTTATGGAAGTGAGCACTTAAATCTCCAATTTTACTTAATTCAGAGCAAATACATTATTTGACACAGGACTAGCAATAAATGCTACATTTCTTTAATAATTTAGGATAATTCTTTCCTTTGTCTGTAGTACTGCACTATTTTTTATCATTGTTTCTTCAGGTAGTTCTCATAGTTTCTGTATGCATATAAAAATGAATAAATTATCTTTGTCACTCAAAAATGTATTAACTAAGGTCTATTTGTTGTTCCAAGTGATAATATCTTTTCAGAATGAGCAGATGTTTGAACTGTGTGGTCTGTCTAATTCTATGATGACGATGGTAAGAGGTGGAAAGTGCTGAATAAAAATCACAAAGTTCTCAATCAATTTAAATGAATGTGAAAAAATGAAAACACATCAGAGCTCTAATTTGTTAAAACAAAAACAACAAAATGATAAAGGAACTTGTGCGGTGAAAAGGGAATATGCCTGTCATTCACTGCAAGTCACATTTTCAGACTGATGGGTCATTTAACAGATTCTCTCTTAGATTAATCTACACAGAGAGAGCAGGGTAATTTGTATTTAAATACTTACACTATGTTGTAGAATTTTAGTGACTACTGCCTATTGCGAAAGGAAAATATTAGAGGATTATTTTTTTTAATATAGAATTATAAAATGTAGTTAGTTTCCATTTCTCATATGTTGCTTGGTTCCAAGTACACTATACAAATTTCTGTCTTCTGAAGAAGTAATTGTGCAGCAACTCAGCATGTGGTTCTCTCATCATATCCCATTGAAATATCTTCATGGAAGCCACCTCCTTAGTAAAATACAAAATGAATAAACAAACAGGAAAATGACTGCACCCTGGCTAGGCAGGAAGAACTGTGATTTAATTTGCTTACATGAATTTCTTCTTGGGCTTCATTCAGTTTTAGTACCAATCTGTCGTAAAGCCTAGAGTTTTAGACTTTTCAGCAGCATTTGCCATCAAGTAAAGTATGAGGCTGGGTGGATATTTTATTATAAATGGAAACTTACTGTAACATAACATTGCAGTTGAGTTGTTGCCGCTTGATAAACTTATGCAAGAACTTTGCAGGCCATTTCAGAATGGAGTTCATACTTCCAGCAGCAAACTGTGGAAAGAGATAGGGGGTTACTTGCCTTTGCTCGTGAAACATAAGATGAGAAAAAGCTACCACGTTAACATTTTAACAGGATAAATTCCCAGTGCCCTCCACTAATTTATTGGGATCCTTCTGTATGTTAATGCTCCTGTGGGGAATTTGATCAGGATGGCAAGGCCTGATCAGTGAGTGAGTCCCCTTTGCCGGTGGCAGGGTGACAGCATCTTCAGGTGGATGGGGTGAGATTCCCTCCTTGGCTGTTCTACTGAGTTCTTGTAATCCTGGTGGCCTGGGGCAGAGGCAGGGAGTGCACGTGGGCACAGCTCTGACACGTAACAGCACCACATTATAAGGCAAACCTGAACTTCATCCTCAAAACTGTAACTTTACTGCAGTGGATCTTGCCGTGTTTATAATCAAGTGACAATTAAATGCTGTTTTTAAAATTTAAAGTCAGAAAGTGAGAAAAAAAGTACAGATTGTACAGAGCCAGGAAGAGAGTTGCTGTGGAGAAGACCTTAAGGCAGGCTAACTGATAGGTATAAAACATAAATTCTTTATAGATCCTTGTCTTTGTCAGAATGTTTTCCATTGTAGAGTATTGTATTTGGGTACTGTCAATGCCTGTGTTATTGATTTCTGTCAGTGTGAACTGGATTCCCAGCGAGTCTTTTTGTCCTTGTCTCTGGCACCCTGTGTTAAAGTCACTCTGGATTGCCAGTTTTGTTTGAAAAGCCATGTAGTATCATTATATGTGTTGACTTCCTCATTGTAAATGGAACAACTTTCCCTTCTTTTTTTTTTTACTCTGATATTAACTTAAAAAGTGATAAATTTAGGAAAAAAGACTATGTAAACACAAGTTGAACTGACATCCCAGAGTATTTTAGAGATGAGCTTCCTCTGGTGCTTTGTTCCACGATGTTGGCTCATGAACTTATTTTAAGGTAGAGGTAGGAAAAAGGAATGTAGTGCTCACCTGCTGCAAAATTAAAAGTAATTTCCCTATATACCTTGCCAGTAGCAGTTTACGTTGAGAAGTGGTCAAGAAAGCATTTTTTTAAAAAAATAATTATATTATAGTTGTTTGATTACAGGTTTGTTTTAAATAATTATTGTTTCATTACATTTAAAAAATGCATAAGGCTTAGACGATAATTCTCACTCACTTGTCATGAGATACCTGTGGCATGTTTGAGGACATGTTTTAAGTAGCGGTTTCCTCTTGCTTCTTAAATGACTGTGGAAACTTGCTCATGTTTGCAGATTTTTCTCAGTCAGTTTTAGTTTTACAGAGCAGATTTCAGGGAGTCATGATCTCATAGATTTTTTGTGGTTTTTTTCTTTTTTTTGTAGTTTGGCATATATGTAATATGCAAGAGTCTTGTTCCGTGGCTTCTGGTGCCATCACCCTGTAATCTGTACTGCCTTAACAGTGTCAGGTGTGACATCCATGACAGCTGGCTGTATGTAAATCCAGTATTATAGCCTCTGGCCATAATTTCCAGCCTATCGGTATAGTTCTGGGCATTGATCCATCATCACTTCACTCTGCTTTTGTAAACACAAGAGGCACCTTGGAAGCCATGCATGTGTACATCCTTGTCTCTTGGGCTTTCAGTAGGTGATGCCCAGGATCTTTACTCAGCAGTTACATGTGCCGTGTAATCTGGTCACAGACCATACGTGTCCAGTGCAAGGTGTGGCCACTCAGCAGCTGAGCTCTCCTCCTGAGAAGCTTTCCTGACCCTTTTGCCCTCTGAGGTACAGAACAGCTCATGGTAATCACTATAAATGTTAATTGTGAACGGACCAGCAAGGGCATAATCAAAAAAGAGATGAATAAGAAAAATGAGTCACCATCTAGCTTTTTATTGCAGCTGACAAAACTGTACCTTTCGTTAATATGAGGGAAATACAACAGGAAGACTTCAGTGTCAAGGGCTCTAACTGTTAAATTCTATACATATAGTGTTAAAATGAGATAGCTGGAAAACATGCAGACAAAAAAAATTCAGTAATGATGATGAGATAAACAAAAGTCTGCACTGAATTAATGTTTCAATAAAATGCCTAAGTAACATATGTCTCAACCTGGCTAGAGTCCTAAAGTGGAAGTAAAAGACTTTAATTACATGATTGATGGGTACTTCAGGAGAGAGCTCGGAATCCACAATGACTGCAAGGTCATAAGTGCTGTCTGGTAAAGGGGAAAGGAAACTACAGCAGGAGCGAAATAAGAACCGACCGCAGGTGACAGAGGTGGCCATCTGCACTGGAGAAGCAGTCAACAGCACACAGAAGCGCCCTTCTAACTGGTGTTATTACCTTGTAAGAAAATTTAAGAGCTTTGTGCTTGGCTGTCTCTCAAAAAATTATGCAAAATATCCAGCTGCTTCATGCAATGTTCAGGGACTATAGAAGTTTGGGGCTTTTGCTAGTAAACCACATTGGGAAACCACAGAGAACTCGTTCTAAAAGATTAAAAACCCTACACTGTTGCTGTGTGACTCTTGCTGATACTAAACTTTCCAAGGCAGTTCATAATAATTAGAAATATATATAATGTTAAGCATTTTTGTTAAACCATTCTTGCCAAAGTAATTGCCAGTTTTAACAGTGGTAGTTTATGTATACGTAACTGTGTATTTCTGTTCAGGTATCTGTGTCCCGTATTCTGAGGATCTTATCCTACACATGAAATCATGTGAGAAAATTGACACACATTCTGGCCATGTTCTCCTTAAATGCATGTGAACTGCAATTCAGTCTGTGATCGTCTGTACGAATTTGGTTCAGGTATTATTATCCTCATCATTTAATTTTTTTCTAGCTGTGGTGCCGTATGCTGGGCTCTCACATAGGCAGAGGATGTTTGTCTGTAAACTCTTTAGTTGACTGCAAGTTTATTTTAAATATTGGTTTCCATTTCCAGTACGGTATTGATAGCAAAGACTTTCTTTTTGTGCTTCCTAGTTTTTAATATCTCAGCCTTTCTGTGGCTGTTAACTATGTAAGCCCTTTCTAGATATTGCTGTCCCATTCAGTTTTCTTCTGTGATAGACTTTGTGGCACTACTTGACATGGAAAGAAGAAAATACTGTACTTTTCAAAATATTTTTATTCTGTATCTTGTGGCAGGTCATTAAATATTTGCTGTTAGGAAAAAATTAAATGTCTGAGGTGAATTTACAGAATCTAGGTTAAAAATGACTGCTTGTCCCAGTTTAAATTGTGTCCCAGATTTGAACATCATGTTATATAGTCAAATCATATAAATTAATGGTGAATCTGTTTCATAGCTGATTTTTAGTTTCCCCTGAGATGATACCCTATTAAATTATTCTGATCTTCTACAGTTTCACGTATTTCTGACTTTGTTTTTAGAATTCTCTTTTCTTTCCAATGGCTATAGGCAAAAAACAGGTAGAAATGTTATGTTGCTTAGGGAAGATATAGTTTTTCTGAATAATTTTGAGTAATTTGAAATATTTTAATGTTCGTGGCAGTATAATGCAGCTTATTAAGTGTGATTGGGAAATTGGAAATGTTGCTTTCTGGGTCACCACTTCAAAATTGCCTACGTGCAAAAGTAAATTGTGTTTTCCACAATTACCATCACTCCTATTCTCAAATAAAGGCTGATATAAAAATGGGCCAAGGAGTCAAGCTGCCTTCTCAGCATTCAGCATGATTCATATAACTCAGTGCAGTGTGTACCTATTCTACAACAGCAATTTGCAGGACTCTCATGAGCTTACATAAATAATGTATTGCCAAATAAAAGTACCTCTGCTCTGGAAAATATGACATCAATTTTAGACATTTTCTGTATGTCAAGTATAATGCATTTTTTAGGATAACCTTAACTAATATTTTTACTTTAATGAGATGGGTTGATAGAAATTTCCCAGAAAGGTATTTAAGGTTAAGGTCATAAAGATACTCAGTATCACTGTGTTGTTGAACCAGTTGGTAAGATACTACATCACGTTTAGATAAACTGAAAGCAATAAAATTCTGAGTAACTGGGGATGTGGACAAAGGGAAGAAAGAAAATGCTGAAAGGGAGAGGTGAAAAGCAAAGGAGTCGTATGAGACTCTAAAGTCGCCTTGTTTGTGTTCTGAAGAAACAGCAAGGGAAGGAGATCTGAAAGTTTCTCTGAACCTTAAAAGCTGCTGAGAGCAGGGGTGGCTTTGGAGTATGCATTTGATGTGCTAGTGACAGTAACAGAAGAGTTATTTCGTAATTGGTGGTCTGATGTCATAATGAAATTAATTGCAATCACATTTATGCATTTGCGCATTTTAAGCAGCTGCCAAATAGTCCTTTAAAATGAGCATTGTTTGCAGAAGAGGTGCATCAATCAACACAGTGTTTTGGAAAGAAATAATGGGTTTGGAATACTGTAACTGTAATAGAAAAATAATTTGAGTGCAG
>JAOQGH010000069.1:14686648-14749138 GCA_025769975.1 Gallinago jamesoni | reverse complement strand
GGGCCCCGCCCCCCCCCCCCCCCCCCCCCCTTTTTTTTTTTCTCCTTGCATTTTCTTTTTGGCTTTTTTCCCCTTTCTTGCTTTCTAGCTTCAGTTATGTTAGAACATGGCATTGCAGATAGCTTTTATACTCATGTCTGTGTTTCAGCCCTCATCAAAGATCCTGTGTGCCAAAACCAGATCCTGTACTCACACAAAAACCCACCCAAATTCTCTGATGTTGCTATGAAGAGCTCAGACATATTTTTCCTTCTGGGAGAAGGGGGAGAAGTGGGAAAGGGGTGGAGGTGCTGTTAAATGTAAGAGAGTGTTTTACTTATTTTCCTCCAGCTTAAAACTGATCTTTTTGTCTATACTGCCACTGCCACCTAGCTTCTAGGCCTTTGTTAGTGAGCTGCGCTTGTTCTCTCTCAACCCTTTTCTGTCTACCTCCAGTTTTTCCACTCTGTTGGGAAACAGAGTTAAATGTTTTACACCTTAAAGAACGAGGGACTACCCTGTAATTTATTTTCCCCCCTTGCATTTTGCTTCTATTGCACCTTTCATACCATTGTTCCATCCTTAAGTGGTGTTTTATGTCAGATGAGAAACAGTTTTCTGAAAAATAAAGGCTCCCCTTAGTCATCAAAAAGCCTTACTCTCATTACTTAGTGGAAGGAAAGACTAACAAAAGCTTGGACGAGAAAAAGCTGTTCAATGACGGAGGCAAAACATCCAGTGTATTTGTCTTGGAGTAAAAGTAATGCATGCCCTCTATTGAACACGTAACCTATTGATTACACTGTAACCAATGTACTCTCCCATCTCTACCATGGCTTTTTCATTTGATGGATATAAATGTCTACGGCTTTTTCATGTTGGTTTTGAGAAATTCTGAGGGTTACAGCAAACGTAAGAAAGAACTGCTTAACAGTTTTGATATCTTCTGACTTTATGAGCCAGACAGTTGCCTAAGGATACTGATTAATTTGCAGTTACGTTATATAATTTCCAGATAAAATCATTCATGTTTCTTCTGTTTAAAAAAAACTCTTGCAGCAGCTTTCTTGTACTGTCTGAAGAGGGCTTGCATAAAGAAATGTGCTACAGAATGCATTTATCAACTAGAGAAAGACTTCTCTCTTCCTTCAGTAGCTTTTCTTAAGTGTTTCTGTTTCCTTTTCCCACTCTGTTTTATATAAAATTGAGACCATCAGGAGTATCAGTTCTGACATATCACTAGGGAGATTTCGTGAGAGATTAACACTGTTACCCTTCCACATTAGTGAAAAGGGCTGGGGATGCTGAATTGTTAACAAGACAGCTGTTCCCAAAATGTTCAATCATTCCTTTTAAATAGCCTAACAAAAAGAAATTGCTCAGAATAGTCAGAGCAGGTATCTCTTCTAGGCTGTGCATAGTTCTGTTTGGCTACTCTTTTATTTATCTAATCTACTGCTGGTTTTTCAGTTAATACAGAAACATTCTTATTGTTTAACATACATATTTCCTACATATGTATGTGTATATAAGCATTTGTATATATAAGTAAGAAAAGAAATCATATATATATACATATATAAAAGAAGGTTGTTGCAGTGCATTTCAGGTCCTTATATTACCAAAGAGAAGTGAAAAAGGTTAAATGTCCTTTGCAGGTAATCATCTGGTTTTACAAATAAAAAGGATTTTATTAATAATACTTCCATATTAACATTGAATTGACAATCTTTCATCTAAAATATTAATTTTGCAGTCAGAACAGAACTGTGTCACTGTTTAGCTTCTGCTTTAGTTTTAGTTGATTAAAAATATTCAGATAATCTTTCTTGAATAAAATCCTCTGTTTTCCTCCCTAATAGTGATTTTTCTGGTCCAGTCCAGTCTTTTTGATGGAAAAGCTTTTTCAGTCCCCTGAGGTTCTGGCAGCCTCCCTGTGTCCTCTCTTACCTTTGCTGCCTACTTGCATTCCCCAAGAACACTTCTCTTTGCCAGGGCTTACCATACCAGTGTTTCTGTGGTTGAGAAAGACCATTCTTCATCCACGTTTAAAGTCCTCTAGAAGTTTAGAAGTCAGAGAGAATTTACAGTGGTTCTGTCCATTTGCTTATTCTCATAGAGGCTGAAGGGTCCTGCATCTTTCTTCATTAAAGTGATGTTTGTGGTTGCCTTAAGAGTTCTTCCTTACCTTCTGCCATTCTTGAAACTGATTGCCAATCGATGATTTCTTCCACTCTTTCAATTAGTGCCTCCACATAACCGCGAGCAAGGGGATCCTTCAAGTTCGGTGTTTCCTCATTATCTCTGCCTAGGCTGTAAAGTTCTGCTTTTTAATCTTGTTTAGTTATCTGGGTATTTTAAAACCATTTTAATGTCATTCTCACCACCATGGGAAAATAAGTCCAATTTTGATATAGTTCAATGAGATTATTTTTGGCTGCTTTCTGAACTCTAATGAAACAGAAGTTTAATTGGGTTGATTTCGTGCCAAAATTAATGATCTCTTTCTGCAACTTGTTTTTATTTACAAAATAAGAAAGTTGGAACTTCCAGCAATTTAATTTTATAGTGTTGAAAGCTAATAAGCTCAGTTGTGTCCTTGGGTGTATGTGGAAAGAAGAATTGCATTATTAGATGTTTTGTCTATAACTGCAAAGCCAGAGGCCAAATATTCAGCAGAATGCTTTATAAATACAAGTTACTTTAGTAACTCACAGCTAGTACACAAAGCTTTGAGATGGGGTAAATAATTTGGATATTCTAGTAAGTGAGATTTATGGTAGAGCTGTGCATGTGTACAAGAGTCATCATGCATGACAGAAAAAGCAAATTGAGGGTTGGTGTGTATATAAACAAAGGGTAAGGGCACGCAAAGGCTAGTGCCCTCGATCAGGGTGCCTTGATTTAGGATGAATGTACCCTATATTCAGTAACACAGAATGTACTATTATGTATCTATAAAAATTCATGTGCTGCTCACTTTAATGGCATTGTCCATTGTCATTACAGGGTGCCTAGAGCTTTCTCAGATTGAGGGTTTGGTGAGTGACACTGCTTAGTTTCGCTGTATCGCTCCAGTCCTCTTCCTCGCTGAATGAAATCCAGGAGACTTGGGTGTCAGTGTGCTTAAGAAACACACCTGAGACATTTCTCTCCTTGACATTTACAAAATGTCGTTGTGATAGTGGTTCTAGGTTCACTTCTCACTTTTATTCTGCTTTTAAACTTCTGCTTGAGGTCACGCAGGACACCTTGTCATCTGTACACCACTTAGTACAAATTCTATCTGGTGCTGAAGAACTTGCTAAACTGTCTTTTAAGAATAATGCTCTGAGCAAAATAGATTTAAGTGGACATAGCGGGTAAAGTAAATTCACCTGCAGTCCTGTGAAAGAGAACTGTAAATCTTCCTGTGACCCTGTTCACTAAGAGTTTGTTTATAGCGTTATATTAAAACAGGAACAGCAGAGAAAGCTATATAGATATTCAGTAGTAATTTAAGAGGGAGAATTGCATGGCTTGTGGGATTACAGAATATGGAATTTTGTACTTCCAGGTCATTACTTCACATTCAAATACTCTCTAGGTAGTAGTAAAAATTTGTTACCAGATGACAGCTCTTCAGTTGCACGTATAAAATGAGTTGATGTTTTCTATCCAGCTGGTAATGGGCAGATGCCTGCGACACAAACTCAGTGTCACAGCTGACACTATTAGATACTTTTAGTGACAGTCTCAACGGGGTGGTCAGTGGTTAAATACATAATAGCAGAGTCACCTTTTTGACCTTAGATTAGATTCTTCTAAGGTGTTCAGCAGTAGGCTTTGTGCAGAGAGAAGTTTAGCAGATGTTTCCCTTTTTTATTTAATATTGTTGAACATTGCTTCCGTGAACAGTAAGTGAAAATTAAAAGCAATTTCCAAATTACTGCTTAGTGGCATAAATACCTTATTAGAGGCTATGTGTTATTCCTTATTTTGTATGGCACCAAACAGCCTCTCAACAAGGGAAGCATCTGTAAGAAAGTGTATTTAATAAGTTATTTGGCAGAGGCTAACATTAATTTTTCTCACTTTTTCTCTGGGGCTTACCATTGTTGACACCATTGAATAAGAAAGCTAATTTATTCCACATGTGTAGGTGTTAGAGAACATAACTGCTTCTGAAGAGAAGATGTAGTGCATTTAACATGTCTGATTTAAAGACAGTTGTCCTTTGGTGTTTGTAGCAGTAAATTCTGTGACAAGTCCCTGTGATTGCTGAGTGACTCATTAAGTGGGAAGTTCTACAGCAGCTCCCGCAAAAGTAGCTTTTCACTCGTGAAACTAAATTATCCCTCTTGTGCTTTCCCAGAGGTTTGTTTTGCTCGCGGTGTGAGGGAGTTTTATGTGAAGCTCTTGCTATCACATGAATAAATGCAATAGGAAAATCAATTGCCTCATGATTCCTGAGATAGAAAGGCTACCATGAAAATCTTAATAAATCTGTCTCCAAATAAGCAGTGTTACTGAGGTAACACGGACACCATGGAAAAGACAGACGTGGATTTACAAGAGATGTATATATGCATACCCATCTGTGTGTATATATACATACCCAATGCCATAAGCAAAGGATGTGGAAGAGGAGCAGTTTGTAGTGATGACAGGAGGACTCTGTACATCCATCATATGGTACTGCACCGACCTGCACAACGTTCTCTCCTGCAGCTCTTAAGAGAACTCCTGACTTTCTTGAAGGTGGACACCAGCCGTTTTCCTGGGGTTCAGGTTCACCATCAAGCAAGGAGAGGGCAGATGGGACTTTCTAAACCAAACAGTTTGATCTTGGTGATTGGAAATAATTCAGCTTAGTGTTTATGAAACAGTGTGACTGATTGTACTGGATATTACTGCTCCCTTTGGCTGGAGGCATTAGTGATACAGGATATTTGAAGATGCAGCGAAAAGAAGCCTATAGAAAAAAAACCTGCCATTTTTTAGGAATTTAAAAGAGAAAAAAGAATTTTTTTTTTGCTATCTTGATTTTCATCTTAAATTGAACTAAATTATACCTTTTTTCTGTTTTAGATCTTAAATAAGCTTCAGAGAAGCCACTGCGTACTTCTGCCAGTCTTATAGTATAAGCTCTATTATATAGAGCATTTATAACAAATATAAGAATTTGTAAATATTACAAAAATCAATTTACAAACACAGCATAGGTTATTAATTGCCCTGAAGGCAATAACGTTAGCCAAAAATTCCAGGATTGTGTTTTTATTATTTTTATTTGGAGTTTTTCTCCTGTTATGAGAAGTTTTAAATAGAAATACTGATAGATTTTTAGCATTGGAACTAATGGGAACCAATAAAGTATGACTTGGCCCAGAGTAGCAATCTTAATGCTGATGAACATGGCAAACATGCACTCCTCCTACTTGGGGACAGTTGACACAGATGGCAGAACTGATTTTACCATGTGCTATATGTCTTATTAATTGCCATGCCAATTAATATAAACTCTGAAGCCTGCTTCTTTGTTCCACTGTCATAGACAGTTTGTCTTGTGTGTGTTGACTGTAAACTATCAGGCTCTATATTTTATGAGAACTCTGGCTTCTCTCTTTCTCTGTCTCCCTCTTTCTTTTGCTCTCCTTTCTTCTCCCCTGTCTCTCCTCCTCCATCACTTCTCCTTCCCCCTCTGCTCCTCCTGAAATTGATGCTATTCTACATGCTTTTAAACTGTGTTGAAGAGCAAGAGTATGTCTACCAAGAAATTGTTTACACTTATTTGAAAGCAATCTGTTCTGTTTGTTTGTGGAGTACACTTCTCCCCAGTAAAACTAATGTACTAAATCTGGACTTGTGCATGTGTCATGTTCTTTTGGAGAAGAAGATCAAATCCTCTCCATTCAGTGTGGCTTAGCAGCCAAGCAGGGATGAAGTGACATTCTAGAAACAATTACGTGCATGTGCAGATTCCATAACAACATTTGTATCAACATAATAGGAATAACTATATCTTCGAGTCTACCGTATCCAGTTTGTAAAGGTTTGGATGGACCAGAGACTGCATTCTGGTTCCTCTGGGTGAGCTCATGCAAAACAGTAAAATCATTGTGGAAAAGAAGATGGACTTAACTAATTGAAATCCCAAACTGATAGGCCCTAGAGGGACTCTAGCCCTCATGCTGCCTGGTATGAACCAGATAGAGAAAGCCTTGAAATTAAGAATGAAGCATTGCATAAAATGGTGTGGTAAAAGTGAAGATAGTAAACCACGAAATGACTTAAGAACAACAAGACATGCTGATGGGAACAAAGAGTGTGTTATTTGCTATTTTTTCTAGGCCTGACAGAATTATAAGTAGCCAGTGGGTAGTACTAGGTAAGCTTTGGAGAGCATGCAGAATGATTTATGTGTTTGCTCTGTCCTGGGCTTGTCAATTGAGTTATTATTACCTGTCAACAGTGTTGTCTTTTAAATGGTCAAGAATTGCAAATGCTGTACTGGTGTCAGATTTGCTGCAGTAGTAAAAGAGAATTGTAATCCAAATCCTCTGTCTGGTGGGAGAGAGCTTAAAAAGGTTATGGTTGGAGGCTTGAAATGTGAGTGGGCTGCCTCTTGAGGCTCCTGAGGAGTCAGGAAAGGCCCTGGAACTGTGACAATTAAATTCTTGATTTCTTAAAAGATTTCATGTGCTAAAGCCTTTGCCAGCCATGTATATGATGAAAAAACCCCCGGGAGTCAGGACGATTGTTACAGCCCCCAGGATCAGTGCAGAGTAGGCAATAGTATAGTAGATTTCACCTTGTAACTTTTCATCTGTGTAAATACCTGGTGCTGCGGCTTTCTGTGGTTCAGGGGCAAATTCACCATTAGTAAAAGTTATGGTTTTAGCAGTTACAAGCATATCTGTTAAATCTGTGATGTAGTTGGAATTGCAGTGTGAAAAATTACCCTCTCACAAGGAAATTATATTGAAATGCTATTCCTTCCATGCAACCACAATGTAAACACACTAATTACTAAACATGGTTTTGTCATTTGTTAAATAGCTGTTCTTCAAGAATTTAAGCAAAAAAATATTATAAAAATCTGCCAAACTTTACCCAAACAGTCTCATGTCACAGCTTTGTTACCAACACTTTGTATTTCACTTTTCACTCCAGCTTTCATGACATCAGACTGTTGTACAATTAGGAATGGTAAAAAAAGACATCATGATTCTTTGACCCACTTTTTCTTCATTATTTTCTTTTCCAGGTTTTGACAGGTGTAACTCTGTGTCCTTGAATTACAAAATTTATACAAGTTAATCAATAGCCCCTTCTTTTTTACCTTCATTTTATATTTCTGAGAGGGTAATTGTTTTACACACTCCAGTTTTCAAGGACTACGTGAGGTGTACTTTTGCTTCCTAGATGTCCTAGATGATCATGTAGGCATAATATGTGCAGGTGACTACCACCTTGGGAAAGTAAGTCCCCACAATAGTACCACAGCAGTTTATGTAGAATTTTGAATAACATGCCAGTATGATCATGACTAATTAAATGTAAAAGACAAAGCACTGTTGATTGCTCAGGCAGTGCCTTTTTATCCCTGATGTTTCTGTAAGAAACTTTAAACCTCAGTCCGACCGTCTTTCTGACATCCCCTGTGGTTGCCTACATGTATCACCAGGCAGGTTATTGCCACTGGGCCTAGGGTTCAGTCTACACAACAGTGAATTGTGGGAAAATCTCTAGCATAAGGCAAAGGACAGGGTTGCCATAAAAACTTTAGCAATGTGTTGTGACAGGAAGCAGAGAAAAGGTCTTTGAGGGAACAATAAAAATCGTAACATGGGCAAAAAAGTGTTTTTCTTTTGTTTCATTCATGTTTGACATGAATTTATCAGAGTATTTTGCAATGCGTTGGTTTGTTCCTATGTAAATAAAAGGGGGGGTTGTTAGGTTTTTTGGTTGGGTTTGTTGTTGTTTTTCTTTGGGTTTTTGTTTTTATTAAAATAAAGAATCCTTGAGGTTGAAGTAAATAAGGTTGAAGCTGCAAATGAGTGGTACAAGTATACTTTTACTCAGGTAATAGATCCTAGAAGGTAGGCAACAGCTACCTTTTTTTTCTCTTGAGTCGGTTTATTCCACTTTACAAAGGCTTTCATTGCAACAGCAAGAAAAGTTCTACACATTTGGCTCTTTAATCCCAGGGCATTTGTGTTTTTCCAGGTAATCATGTTTCAGTCTAGTTTTACAGGATTTAAAGCAATCTGATGAATTGTGAAGGAAATAAATTATGAATAGCCAGGATATTCATAAATTGGTGGAAAAAAAAGAGTTAATTTATAAGTCATGGTGGGTTTTGCAAAAACAAGTTTTTGCTAATGAACTAGATTATATGAGTGTGTGCTCTAGACTCGCTTAGCTGTGGTTAAACTAGGTTTTGAGAATGCTCCTGATGAGATTAGTAGTAAAAAATCATTCTCTGCTTTGTTACTGAATTTTATTTTCTTTTTGAGACATTTCAGATAAAACATTAATTACTTAAAAACATTGTTCAAAAGTTGCCAAAGGACTAAATGGCTCCATCAACCACAGAGAGCAGATTTGAATTCCTGACCTTAACACGTCCTTCGGAAGATTCCCTTGTCTCAAATATATTTTGCCATACATTTTGTATGTGTATCTACCATCACTCTCTATAGAGAAGAATCTCCTTCATGACAAGGAACCTAGCCTGTTTCCAGTGACAGTGAAATACAATAGAATTGTATTTCTAACAGAGGATATTCCTATAGCAAAAGTCTAGCCTAAATATGTGGGATATGTTACAAGATGTCTTCAATCCACCTGTGATTATTTAAGGATAATTTGATAAAGCAAGGCAAACCCTTATATTACTTGTTTTCGTCTTTTTAAATAATTTCTTGATCCTAAAAGCATACTTGCATTTATTTCAGTTTTAAAAATAAAATAGTAAAATTAGAGAAGTTGAAGTTATATCAGGTTTAAAAACATACAATGGCTTGATTTTAACACCTTAACACATATGGCCTTTATATGCATCCAGACACAAGATGTGAAGCCTAACATATGTAAAGGAAAACAATTGTAACTCCAGTTCAGCCTCCTTCCCATCATCACTACTGTGAATAACCTGCAATTTCTAGAGAGCTCTAGAAAGTGGCTGGCAGGAATGCAGCTGTGTCTGCAGGAAGGCGGGGGGGGTGGGTGGACTCATTTGTCTTTTAAGTTAGGTAAAGCAGCAGCAATATGGTTGTTTTTGTGAGGAAGGGGGTGATGACAAGATCAGCATCAGTCAGTAGCACTTGACCTTCATGACAGAACAAGACACCTAGCAAGATCCAGTCAAAGATTTCAGGGAAGAACCCACAGGTGACCACAGCACTGGTGATACGTGGCTTTTCATTACTTTCTTCAGCTTCCTGTAAGTACTGAGGCTGAACGCTTTGCATGCAAACACTCCATCTCTGGCTCTAGGCTGCTTTTTGTGATGTGTCACACAGCTTTTAAGGCTGTATCAGGTGTGTTGAAGGTATGGTTCTATCAAGTTTTAAAAGTAATACCACCCTGGTTAAGTTTCTTTCCATAAATAGCACTTTATACTTTTTATTCTTCCTGTTTCCTGTAGGGAAAGGTTTGAGGGTTTTAGAATTTTTCATTTCTCTCAAAGACTGCTTGTTTTACTTTACCCTCAATGCAGTACCTCCATATTTTCTGAAAGAAGTGGATAGCATTCTCTCCAAACCCTTCATTGCCCTCATTTGATAGATGCCAGATTTGATAGATAAATAAATTTCTATCATTTGATAGTTGATAGGTATGATAGATGTTAAGAGATCAGTAGTGACTACACAGTGTAATTTAATGTGAAGGACAGTTTATATTGCTCACAAATATGTCATCATTTCTTGGAAAATCAGTACAAGTGGGACGAATAGGACAAATCTGAATATCTTAACCAGACATTCTTCTACAATCCAATACAATTACAAGGTTTAAATTCACCATTTTGACAGTGGGTCATATGGTGAAAGAACGTGGATGATTACACATTGTATGAAAGAAAGCCAAACTAATGAAACGGCAATCTCCATCAGAGGAAATTTATTTTTTGTTCATGGAGAGATACAATTTGTTTGATTAATGATAATTCAGAAACACAACTGAGGTGCCGCATACACAGAAGACCTCACAATGAGGTAATAAGAAAAATGCATTCTAGAAAAGAGCTATTTTGGATACAGATAAGTTTGTGACAATAATTGCCTGCTTATGAGTACTGAAAAAATACTTGAAAAACTTCTGAGCCGTCATTGACTATGACATACACGCTTCATGTAGGCTTCTGATTGCTAGCATTTTCATTGCCTGTGAAAATGTAAATGCTGTATTTTTAAAATGTGGAACTTAAAACCCTGAATCAATTTTTTCTTTCCTTTTTTTTTTGTTTTTTAAGATATGCATTATATAGCAAAATAAAGAGTACAAACAAAGATATAAACTAGCAGATTAGATTTAAATTGAAGTCGCATGTAAAGAAACCAGTTAGAGATTAGGGCCCCTTTTTAACTTAATCAAGGAGGGGATTTAAATGTATAACTATACACGTTACATAAGCTTGCAGTTAAAATGCATTCGTAAACATATTGGTATCCAGAAGTCTTACACAGATATTTAAACTCAGTATAGCTGTTTTCCTAATTTGATTACAATATGTTTGTTCTTCTGTCTTTTAGAACTTCTTTTCCATAACAATCTACAGAAATTGTTACAGAGTGACAGAGTTTAATTTAGGTAGGTTTTGTTTTTTGTTCAAGATGAGAGAAGACAGAAAACTTCACTGGCACTTTGAGATTAACTGATAACATGCCTACTACAAAATATTCTAAACATTGTTCCCTCGGTGAGTGGGTGCAATGCTGGGTACTTAATAAGCACGTAATAGTAGCTTGATCATTCGGACTTGCTGAGTAAGTTGTAGAGGATCCCTGGCAGTTTCATGGCAGACCTGTGCTGGTTACCACTGCTGACAGAAAGATCTTTCTTTCCCCTTTGGTAGTTGTGATACCAGTTGTCCATCTGCATTTTCTATAGGGGCACATGCTATTATCTGTCCAAAGGATTTTTTTTTAAGAAGATGTACCAAGAATCTAGAATAGTTTCTAAGGTATGGCAGTGCTGGTTGATGAATGGCTATTCCTCTGGCAACATGTTCTGTTCAATTAGGTTACTGTGTTCTCATTCTTGACCCAAGACACATCAGTGCAAATAAGCTTAAATTTTAACAATAGTTAGAAGTATTTATAGTAGGCATAGCAGAAGAAATAAAAAGGGAAATAAAAAGCGAACCATTCCTAATTTGCTCATTGTGAGGCTAGAATGTTATGAAATTGCTGAGCCAATTTAGCTGCAGTTAGTATAAAGAACCTCTTCCCTGAACTTTCCTTCAGTACTTGGAAGTAATAGGTTTGAGATGAGGGTCCCAGGCACGTTTCTGATCTGAAGCGACATTCAGTTCTGGGATAGAGCAAAATGAATAAAAGAAAAGGATATATGCTTCATCAGACTGAAGTTTGAAACAACACAGCATAGTTTGCTGCCCTCCATGGCTTATAGTGTTCTCTATCCTTAGCAAAAAGCATAATCTGATTTTGAAAATCAGTTGAGAAATACAGTGATAGTATGTTAATATTTTCCTAAATTCACTTTTGAGCTTACTACGTAGGATTTAACATGACAAGAATGTATTTGCCTGCATGCCTTCACATACATTGGGTGAAATCATTTCCAGCAAATCCCACATTAACTTGACAAAACATAAAGGTTAGAGACATTTAAAAAACAATTCTCTGGGGAAAAGAGTTTTTAAAATTACTATTTTATTTAGAACAGATCCTGATATTTACATGGACTGATTTTTTTTTTCCTTTGTATGTTGAAGAAATGATGGCAAAAAATTTACAGTGTTGCTTTTATAAACCTAGGCTTTTATGAGCATGATAGCATCCTATGATAAATACTGAGCACAAATAATCTTGCAGCTGCAATTCCTGATTAAAACTCCTAATTGTGTATGGTTTATGATACGTAAGCATTAGATTTATCGTCAGATATATTCAAAAGCTTTCCGCACCAGCTTCTTCACATCTCTCCTGAGGCGTCTTTTTTTCTGTGTATTATGTGCTTGGCTGTCAGGTTTGTGGAAAGATTTGTAGTTGTGAAAAAAAATACGTAAATACATTTTGTGAAATTTAAGAATGAAGCTCATCTTGCAGGCCAGGCTGAGATTTCATAAGGCACGGGGCAGATAAACTCTACTGGATAGTGCGTGCGATAAAACAACCAAAACATTTTAATGAGGTTCCTCTCTTTCATATGATATTAAAGATGTTATTTATTTTTTAAATTTTTTCTAGTTAAAAAATGGATTTGAACGTCAGTATTTGTGTTCTGTGAACTCTAGTTAATTATACTGAAGTACTCTAAAGGATCCTTCGCGAGTGTTTTTGTTCTGGGGTTTTGTGGCTTTGTCTTTGGACACGTGTGGCTGTGGTTCAAGGCAAGGGGGGCTCTGTTATTTCCTAGCACGTTTTATGAATTACAACTTGAGGCAGATTTTTGGGTTCTGCTGACTGCGCTGGGAGTCTGTGCCCAGGGGCTGCAGGGTCTCTGTGAGGAGGGGCCAGGGCTCCCCCCGACCAGAAAAGGCCGGTTCCGGCCGGTTCCAGCCGGCTCCTGATGGGCCCCACCTCAGGGCAGAGCTGAGCGCGTCATAATGGCCCCTGTGGTGTCTATGGGGAAATACCTTCCAGAAGGGCCAAACCCTGCCCGAGGAGTGATGTGAGCCCCGGGGAGAGCAGGGCGGGCAGAGGGGGCTGCGGGCACTGGAGCAGGGATTCCCCGGCGTGGTAGCAGGTAGGTCCATGGGAGCCCATGAGGGACCTCACACTGGAGCAGAGCCCTCAAGGAGCTGTGGCTTGTAGTGAGCCCACGCTGGAGCAGTTGTTGGAAGGCCCCGCGCTGGAGCGCTGTGTCTCCACTGCCACTGTGTAGCTACGCTGACTTCCCTGAATCTCAGTGGGGTTTTTGAGCTGAAGTTCTTTTCCCTGTTTCCACACTCTTCACACTAAAAAGTGAACATTGTTTCAAGAAAGAGACAAGGAATGTCTATCAGTAATTGTACCGATAGGCCTTCTGCTCAGTAATTCATGAGGTGCAGGTTTTAATTATTGCAGTGAGCACTTACCTGACCTTTTCAGCTGTCCTTGTCTTTCTGCTTATCCGCTGAGCTGTAAGTTAGACTCCCTGACTTGAAAGTAAAATGGTTCTCTGACTTTTAAGAGGCCAGAGATCCCAAAGCAGGTTATAGCAGTTGCTGCTCTGGCCTGTTCCTGAGGGCAATGCTGAATATATTCCCTCAGTCCGAACAAAGCTGAAAATGTGAAGAAGAAAGGAGGGCATATGTACTGTAGTGTTCATTCACTATGTGTTCGTCTCTGTTATTGTTTTAATTCTTGGTTGTAAGTCAGTAGATTTTATGAAGAAGGGTGAATATGTCAAAAGAATACTTTCTTTGGCGCCATTTTTATTTTGTAGCTTCACAAATTCAGCAGATCTATATAAACTCAGTAGACTGAAAAATTGAAAGTCAGAGGAACAATTAAACATCCAATAATATTTTCTGATCTTGAAAATAATTATATGTTGGTTGATATATGTTGCCCATATATCAAGTTCAATAATTAGTATTCTGACAAATACTATCTTTCTATAAAGTGTCTATTAAGGAGGTAAAGCTATCGTCATACACAGAAATCCCAGTAGTTAACTATCACACTACTTGTTTAAAAATCATGCTTTACATATGTGGATGTCTATTTGTGTACATATTTATTGCAGATATGAGCTGGTGAGTAGCAGTAGTTTTTCAAGCAGACTATAATTTGTTTTCTTCAGGAACACAAAAAATTCCTACAATCCATGTTTCTATTTAAAGGCCTTTTTCAGGAGTGAGCATATTGATGTCTCTAAGATGTAATTAAAAGAGGAAAAAAGAGGAATGTGAAGAGCATGATTTTATTGGGCTGCAAATTAATTGACATTATTTGAAATTACCTTGGTGGAACTTGAAACGTTTTTATTGCCATCCCTTCTCCGTTTATTTCAGTCTATTTGGGAATCACTGAATCACAGAATCACCTAGGTTGGAAGGGACCTTTTAAGATCATCTAGTCCAACCAAAATCAGCTGCAGGCTTGCTTCCACCTCGTGTTGAGATCCTCCTGTCTTCCTGCATAGAAACGAAAGCTTAAGTAGAGGAGGTATTTTGTCACTTACTAAAAGTGAATATGTAAAACTCATTTTTTTCTGCTAAGTTAGTAAATTCCTGTCTTGCATTTTCAGCTCTGGTTTATCAAAAACATGTCATGTGCAAAATGTCCTTTTATTGTATGTCTGAGAAAAAGAGTGATTAGATTGGCTGTTCATCCTTTCCCCATTGGTCCAGCATAACCAGCATTTGCTTCTTGAACATTAGCCAAAAATTATCTTCTCTCCAGCTGGATAGGGATATTTCATCATCTTTAAAAACTGAGGTGACCATTATGTTGTTATTGTTAGGCAATTATTTCCTGTTCTCATACAAATTTACCCTCTGACCAGTTCTGGCCATGATATATCTGGCAGGGAAGCCAGGAAAGACTAATCAAAGCTTGTGAGAGTCTCTGTCGCTGTAATGCAATTCATTGTCTTCTCTCCCTGCTGCCTTTGCCATTGCTCACTTGTTTCTGAAATGTATCTGTCATCTTTCTTAAAGCTTCCTGTTTGTAATTGGTTACCTTTCCTGCAAAATGAAAAAGTACTCCAGAGTGAATAAAATCCCCTACACCCAGTGGCTGCCCCAGAGTGGAAGGGCATCACCTGGTTTTAGTGTACAGTGATGGAACTTGTTGAGGAGTTGGCTGAGGGCTTAATACTCCATCTCTTTGGACACTTGCTCATGACCAAGAAATTACTCCAGGCATAAAATCTCTTACTGTTGTTTACTCCCTCTCTCTTTTTTTTTTTTTTTTTTTCCCCTGGAGCCTCACAGAGGTGTACATTCATTGACCTCATTCAAATTCCCGCTTTCTTGTACTGATCTTTAAACTCAAACTGCAGCCCCATCCCCTAAAAATGGCAGATTGTGTTATGAAAGAAAGCTTCATCTGGCAAAATACAGCAGTTGCAGCTGCTGTTAGCATACAGGAAGGCAGTAGTTCCAGCTCAGGACATAACCCTTCCATAAGAGTAGAACCTTAAACAACCTAAATTTTGCCCAACACAGATGTTTCCTTTTGTGATGGGTTGACTTTGGCTGGCCATCGTGTGCCTGCCAAGTTGCTCTCTCGCTTGGCTTCCTTAGCAGGACAGGGGGGAGAAACTAAGATGAAAAACTCATTGAGAAAAAGATAACTTAATGGAAAAATATGTGGATGCAAAGCCAAAAATCAAAGATTATTTATCTCTACTACTTCCCATTAGTAGGTGATGTCCAAACACTTCCTGGGAAGCAGGGCCTCAGTACGGGCAGCAGTTGCTTTGGAAGACAAGTATCTTAATAACAAGTGCTCCCCCTCCTTTCTCTTAACTTTTATTGCTGAGCATGACATCGTGTCCTCTGGAATATCCCTTTGGTCAGTTTGGGTCAACTGTCCCAGCTCTGTCCTCTCCCAACCTCTTGACAACCCCCAGCCTACTGCTCTTTGGAGGAGTGGTTGGAGAGCTCTCACTGGTGCGTTATCAACACTGGTCTGTGATCTGCTTAGAACTACACAGAGCTGCTGCATTTGGTCATAAACTTATCTATGGGAGGGCATATGTTCATTATATAAAATATCAGATTATATTTAAATAAAATTTGTTAGAAGAGTGATGTTAATGTGCTGAAGAAGGTGAATGAGGACCAGCAAGGTGATGAGAAGGTTGGAGCACATGATGGGTGGAGAGTGGGAGGCAGAACTGAGTTTGTTCAGTTAGAAGGCTAAGATGGGATTTTCTTAGCTAGCTGATAGTGTACAAAAGATGGAGCCAGACTCCATGGAAATGCACAGGATCAGAGGTAACAGAAAGGCTGCAACACAAGGAACTGTTCTCAGATAGTAGGAAAAAAATCTTGACAAAAGGGTTACACAAGCACTGGAGCAAGGGCCTAGCAAGGCTGTGGAATCACTGTTCTTGGATATATTGGTAGAGTTGGGAATGTTTTAAAAAAATTATATACTTTGCTGCTACTTAGACATGTTAAGATGGACTTTCTTGTATAAACGATTGTATGGATATTTAAGTACATGGAAGTAAATATTTTATCTTAGGAGTAAGTTATTTATAACTGATTTGGAGAAACAAAATAGGTTTGTGAAACAGAGGATACTTGTTTCTATCTTTCTTTGAAGCATCTGGTATGACCACAGGGAGAGACTAGATACTGAACTGGATGGGTCACTAACCTGAGCCAACACTTTAAAGCATCTGCTTTGTTCGTACAACTGGCTGGCAAAACATAAAGCTATTTAATTAGAAATTATATCTTTATTTAATTAGAAAATATATCTTTTTTTTTTTTCTGCATTCACTATCTTATGCTATAAATGATGCAATTAATATATGAGTGTGGGGAAATCATCATCCTTTGAGAATTTTGTCTGCCCTCTTTGTTGGGACATTTAAAATTTATTTTTAAAAACCCGTAATACTCATCTCAGAGTTATGAAGTCTTGAATTGCCTACTTGTGATGATAAGCTTAGAGAGGAAGAAAAGAAAGCAGCTGATTTTTCTTTTTCTTTTCCTTTTTAAAATTTCAGCTATATTTGTTATTTTTCATTTTTTCCATACCCCACTGTTTCCCTCCTCTTCCATTTTCTAATAAAGTGATGCAGATAAAGATTTATAACATGTAAGCTAAATAGCACTAAACACTTGTTGTTTAATTGGTAGAGATTTGGGAGAAAGCCCAGACTAATTAACACCAATTCCTACTCTATTGCCAGTTTTTAATGGATCTTGGGATCCAGATCCTTTTGGAACTGAAGTTATATTGAAGGAATGTTGCACATAGAAAATAAAGTTGTATATGGCCACCTTGAGAAACCATCTGTTACCAGAATAATGCTTCCCTTTATAAGTAACAAGAGATATATACAGTATAAACAGTGAGTTTCCCTTTTGAAGCATTATTCGTAACTACATAAACTCTACTGGAATTCTCTCCAATTTTATCCATACACCTTTCATTTCACAATTGCCTTTCTCTTCCTTAAGAATGGAACGTTTAGTGAATCCTGACCAATTTTACTATCGGAAGTCCCATGAGTGATATTTATTAAAGTTCATAATTAATTTGGTGGTTATAAAAATATAGAAACTAGAAAAAATAGATAGAACTCTATACAAATAATTAAATATCTAAAAGATACCCAAAAGGAAAGATTAATTACGGTACAAACAGGATGAGATTTAAGTTTGAGCCTATTAAGCATGTGGTCTTCACCAGCTATTCAAGCTCCTTTCTTCATGGTATCACCAGAGAAGGACTCTTCTCAGTGGGGATGTGTCTCTGTTAACAATAGAAGATGAGTAGCTTAGATGGCATAGCTAACTTGTAGACAGTTAAAGGCATGTGACATGATTCCAGCCTGTAGGAAAAATGACTCAACATAATTTGGATAATTTTCTACAAAGGTATTTGAAAGATCAAGAACATGAACGAAGTTTAGGGTAATCAGAATTGTCTGACTTTTGACATTGTTTGGCCTCCTTTTCATCAACTGAGCAGGTATTAGCATAATTCTCACCTTGTTCAGATTGTCTTCTTGAACCTGTGTTGGATTAGGACCAGAATTCCCTGGATGCTAAAAGATTATACCCGGAGATTTAATACCCTGTTTCTCTACTTTTCTCCGCCACCACCTTTATTCTCTAGCTCAGAGGCTGCCTTAGCTGGCTATGATTTTGTATTACTCTTGTCATTGCAGTGTATTGCTGGTCAGAAATCACAAGTTTAAATTCTCATTGTCTGCTTTTCAATGTTAAAACAAGGAACCCTTATTAAAGCCCTCTGTTTGCCCTTTGGAATATAATGCTGTCAGAAGTGTCAGGGGAATGTAAGCTTAAGCAGCCTGTCATTGTACGCTAATGCAAATCCTTTGTTGTTAATCTTGGTATAAGGAAATATAAAATTGGAGTTACTTGATGTACTACTAAAATACTTTATATTGGATATCTTGTAGCTCCCACTAGCGTTTGAAATTTTAGTCTACTGGCACATACTAGAAAAAGTTTCCTTTCAGTTAAATTACCTAAAACATCTAATGTCTCTTTGTATAATGATCTTAGTTCTTAACTTAAAGCATCAAATGCAGATAAGTATTTCAACAGGATACTTACAGAGATTCCACTTACAGTGGAATTCCTGTCACTTCAGTTTCTTGAAGAAAAAAACTCAATAAAAATCTTTCAGGCTGGTTGATGAATGTTTGATCTTGCTTCAGAGATGTTGCATGGCCTAGAAGACTTCCAGGCAGAACCAAGAGTTGGTTATTTTGTATTCAAAATGAATGCTTTATTCCTGTTTGCAGAAATTTAAATTTTGGATTCTTAGAAAACATAACTTTTCAGTAAAGACGCTGGAAGGTATAAATGCATCTAGTATGTCTCAATCTTAAATTTTATAATGTGAAGTCACATGGAAATTATTGGAGTTGAAAACGTTTTGTGTGTTGGCCAGACTGTGATTTTTTTAGTGCCTAAGCATTTTTCACATTTTCATTTACCTGAAGATGACAGAGCACTAACCAATTAGCATATCGTTATATGAAACACAGCAGATACTCCAGTTGGTAAAAAAATAATCTCAAATGTGTTATTTGTCATCAAGGTTCATGATATGTGACTAGCCTTTTAATGGCTTTTAGAAATGTGCTTCACATAATTTGAAACAAGCTTTCTTATCAGTGTGTCTTGCAATTAATTTAATCTTGTTTCTGTTATTTCCACAGTATTTTTCAATTCAGTGAACCTCATTACATTTGCAAGTGCATTAAATTAGAGTCTGGATAGAAGAAGAGAGATTATTATCAGTTAATTTAATTATGTTTCTACATTTGCCCATTTAATGATATGTCTGCCATTGTTGTTGCCAGCCTTTACTGCAGTAGCACTATGCAGGAATTAGTTCCCATTCCATGTAAAGTTTATGTTATCTGATAACTCCTGACAACTAGTGGAGGCACATGTTCAGTAATTTATGAGTCTAATCAGAAATCATTTACTTTAAGTCAAATGGCTACAGTATGGAATACTTCTACTATGTGCAGTACGTCATTATTATATTATCTGAATTTTCATATGTAGCAATGTTTTTACACAGTTTACATCATTAATTTAATTAAGAAACAAAATCTTACCTTCTTACTGTAGCTGAAGCAGCAAGTAAGCATGCCATTGCACAGTTTTCTTCTGAACAGTTACACAGCGTCACTGAGGAATCTTCTTGGCTTTGAAGAGGAGGAAAAGAACAAAGTAAGCAAACACAAAAATTGACCATTATGCAGTCCTCCATATAAAATGCTCTTTTATTAATAAAATTCTATGGTCGTTTGGGGAGATGTTAAAACCTGAATTCTAGTACTCATCTTCTACTATGGTGCCTGTCAGTGTTACTGCTTTTGGCAGTAACTACTATTTTTATAGTTTTTGCAACTCTACAGTTTTGTCCTTAAGGTTTCTACCATATGTTTGAAATGTCAAGATGTCTGGCATTTGCCCTGGCATCTGGAAATGCTAAGGATATAGCTACAGACTCTTTCCAAGGCAATTCTATATTACATGTGCAGCTACATAGTGAAGCATATATCCATTGCATAGCTCACTAAAGGCAGATCTATTAAGGCAACATTTTTGATTTTTAGACCTTTATAAATATCCAGTATTAGAGAAACAGAGATGCAGCTGTGAAGTACAAAATGTTTGAAGTTTTAAGATAGCCATTTCCTTGATATTTAGTGTTTTAAGATCTGGAAGTAAATGGGAAAATTATTAACAAATGACAGCAGAAATAGCCTGTAAATAAGAAAGCAAAATAATAATTAAATCCAAATTTTGCTAAAGTCTGAGAACTGTTCTGTTCCTATACTTTGGAAGTTAAAAAAAATTAGATTTTCATTTATATTTACTTTGTATGTGTGATGAATCAAAGTGAACTTCACTGGCTGCAAGGTAAATACACATATATTGTGTACATTTTAAAGTCATTTCCTTTTTTAGAAAGTACTTGCCACTAGAAGATGGCTCCCATGGTGCGTTGAATAGGATCTGTATACTTTGAAATACTAGATGACTTCTGGTCCCATACCCTACTTCTGTTAGGCTTGCAGTATGGAGAGATGATGGACTGGTTTGTAATGGAGTAGATAGACTAAGCTGTTTCAAGGTAAACACCAGGCTCGCTGCAGGTATTCATAAAAAGTAATGACAAGACATTGGTGAATTATGAAGGACATCAGAGTCAGCTGGGGTTTTTCATTTGAAGACGTGAATACTGGTCATTTGCTTTGTGTTCATTTTTTTGCATGCATCTTTATATTTGAGTACTTTCGTGTCAGCTACATGTTATGATTTGAGGTGATGGCCAAAGCCTGATGCGGTGCTTAGGTAGAGCCTAGGGCAACCATGGGAAATACCGGGGTGCCAAGAGGTCTTTCAAGAAGCAGACTCACAACGGATTGTGTTGTGTCCCTGAGCTGGCCAGTCCACATAGCAGTAAGCTTAGATTTTCTCAAAGATTAGCTGCTCTTGTAGTTAATACAGAAAACTACTGCAATATGGAACTGCCTAGTATTACTATCTTAACAATATGTAACATGGCAGGAAAATAATCTGCCCTCTTCTTCATACATGTGCAAGACATTAAATTATGGCCTTGAAATATTTCTTACATTTCTGACATGATAAAAATGGGCATTTTGATTTAGGTTAATATTTTAATAATTCTGATATACTAAATGGGAGCAGGTCCTTAAGAAATGGCAAATTGAGTGTATGTTTGAAACTGAGAGCTCTTTGTGGGCGCAGAGTGGGAGAATCAGACTGAACAAATGCCAGAAAGATTGGATTTATTAAGTTGTCATTTCTCAAAACAGTCCTATTCTCACAGCTGTTAACTTTAGTGATGACAAGTGAACTGTTAACCCAGAGGATTATTACTGCTATTACTTAACATGTGGAAATTAAGAAAGTTATAATTATTTCATAACTTGTTTTTTTGTGAGGAGGAGTTGAAGCCAGAAGACCACCTTTGCTGTTTACCTTACAAGTATCCATTTGGGGTTTGAGGACTAACCATGTGTTTGTTTTAAGTTGCGACTCATGATTTTGTAACATTTGACACTTTTTAACCATTCTTTTTTTTTAATTAAGTAAAATCTTTACTGTTTAGACACATGGGAAATAAGTGTTTTGAGTATCTGTCATTACCGAGGATCTGTGAAGAGTCCCTTAAGCAGAGTCCCTGGAAAAATTCCAGTGGGCTAAAATGTAATGTTGTGCTCCTTAATACGGGCAAAATGGTCATTTAGAGACTGCAGGGCAGGGGTGAATCCAGCTGTATGCAGAAATAAATCATTAGCTAATTCTGACTAATAAATAGTGTCTGATTACAGGAATCCACAACTAATGCTAAAGACAGAAAAACAGCTAAGCTATGACTGTGGATAGCAACTTGGGCAATTAAATAGATTTAATAAATAGATCAGTGAAAATTTTGGTTAACCATTTGATGTATCGGAGAATAAAATCCCTCCTTTAATGAGGATCTTGACTTGGTTAATCATCATCTTGCATTACAGTAGTTTTGCATTTTCTACTTAACTTTTCTAGAAGACGTTTTGTTTGGGTTTTGTTTGGTTTTTGTTTTGTTTTGTTTTGCTTTGCTTTGCTTTGTTTTCAACCAGTGGTAACTTGGAAATTGGCTATGACTTATTTAATGATGCTTGCTGTACAGTGAATGATTTTTGTTCTCCTTGTTCTTGTCAGCTCGCTTTTGCCATTTTTCCCCCAAATGATATTTTTGGAGGGACTGGAATGAAAAGATTAAATCCCTTAATATTCTGTGTTTGAAAAATACCATGTTTTTCTTTCTGTCAGGAAGAATGCTTTCAAATCCCTCCTTGGTCTAAGCTGCTGTGCTTGACATCTCATTATTTGACTCAGCTGTTTCAGTTTCACCTTCACCCAGCTAATTAAGTAACTCATTGAATGTATTATTCAGTATTTGATTCCCCTATCTGAGTCGGTGAGAGATGGAATTTAAAAAAAAAAAAACACCTTGATGGGATTAGTGAAAGGCTTGTTGCTCTGACATGGTGGACTAAAATGAGAATGAACTAATGAAGTTGGCGATAAATGAATCGCGTTCTGTCACTTCAGCCGGTGATTGGCTGCAGGTGAAAGTATAGGGATTAGCATTGCTTTAAAGTGATCATTCCTTAACTAACCAGATAGTGACCTGGTTATTGTTTCAGGACATCTGTAGTTTTATTTACATTTTGGTTTCCCTCTTCAGCTGTTGTTCTGCAGGGTATTGTATCATCATGTGTCAAGTCTAGATAGGAGCTCTAGCTACTTAGGGATCTTAGCTTTGTTCATCATTTTGGCTCTGTTACCAACATGTATTCCTTTCCAGTGCTTTTGGCAATTTTTGAATAATTTATTTCTCTTTCTTGGATTATAAATGTAAACAGGAGTACTCTGCAAATGAGCAAAATCCAGCGTTCAGCTGTAGGTTCTCCAATTGCTTTCCTGTTCCTCTGACTTTGCATTTGTGACTAGTCTTGTATTAAAAGGGAAGTGTTACTACAATTCAATTAAATTTCCTTTTGCTTTACAATTTTTTTATTTATTATTTACACTAAGCCTCCTGAATTAAACATAAAAATATTCTCATCCACTTAAAATCTACATATTTTTATCATAGTGGTTAAAGCAAAGCTTTTAAAATTTTATTCTACATGCGAATGAACACAAAAATATAATGCCTAGCCTGAGAGTATGGTAGTGATTTTTGATAAAGAAGACTACAGTTCTTCAGTGCATGTACGAGGCACAGTAAGGAATTGGGTCTCTTTCTTTAGAATCCCAGAGAAGTTTTCTAGTCCAAGTGCTGTTTATTGTTCTGATGCAAGTGTCTCCCTGGCCTCCTCCCAGGGCTGGGATATCCTTTCAGCTTTCATCAGAAATACCTTCCTGGTTCTGAGAAAGGAAGAAAAAGGGAAAAGGCTATGCTTTTGGTAGGAAGTGATAGCCTTGCTTCTTCAGCTAGGGTTTTGTTTGTCCAGAAGGTTGTAGTTCTCTGCAAGGAAAAATAAGTTATTGGAATGGAATGTCTTTAAATTAATATTCTGACAGGTACCTTTTTATACTCATCTTCTTACTAATGAGAAGATATGTAAATATTTTATTAAGCTACTAAAAGATTGAGAACATTGTCATTAATGAGACATGAAGTAGAAAAAATTAGACTATCAGTCTTTCAATAATTTGAAACAGTGAAAAGTGCTGTCTTATATTAACAAGGGTTCATAATACTTCAGATTGTATCAGCAAACTAAATCTGTATTCAGTTATTTTCTTGTTTTAAACTTTTTCAGAATCTGTGCTTTTTGCTTGCTTTCCTAGATAAATGCTTAATCGTACTGGATAGCAATATTTTTTAATGCTTTATTGTAATGAGAAATGTAAGTAATATAAACTTAGAGGTAAGCTGTATGGATAATTTCATGTAAAAAAAATTAGCTAGATTTGTAGGTAATTTAATAAGTTAATCAGATTCTTCTTTTTACGTAAGTTCTCTTATTATATTTACACATTTGTGGTATATAATAAAATCCTGAATTGCACTGTGCATCTATGCAGTGACTTTATTAATTATCTGAATCAAAAAATAATTGATGAAATGTCACTTTTCCTTTCACTTCTTCCCCATTTAAATAAGACAATATATTAATTACACTTATAGGGAAATAAACAAACTTATCAAATTGGTTTTAGCTGTGAAATTTGAGCAATAACTTTAAAATGTTGTCATTATATGTACTTCATGAATATATGTGGGTTTAAAGTATTCTCAGTGGTGTGATGGCTTATTTGAGAGCTTGAAATATTTTTCACTGGAAGTTGACTATGAAGTGATTTATTTTTGTTAAATGCTCTGAAAATTCTCAATTATATTTCAAAAGCTGGGTGCTCCCCATATACTAAAAGAAAGGGTAGTCTTTTTTCACATGATGTTCTCTACCCAACCTCTGTGCTAAGGACAATTTTTTTTGGTTTCTTTTAATATTCTTTTTATATCCGAGTATCTTTCAAGATAGGTTTGGGTTTTTTTTCCACACAAGTATGTCTATAGCTGGAAAAAAGTGTCTGACACAAATCAGATAATGCAAATCTTAAAGTCTTTGTCCTTTCCTTCAGTCTACAAAGCGCAGGATGCACTCATGCCAGTATCACAGTACCTACCTCATTTAGAGCTATACAGAGGGAGAGAGTGAGGTACAGTGAACACAACTTTTAATTGCATGACTTGCATGATTCACAGTAATTATAAACAGAGGAGTAGGTAAATATCCAGGTTTTGCTAGTGCTTCCTTTGTATTTTCTTTGCTCTTAAAAATCTAGTATTATTAATACTTTTTAAGTGTGTGAGGCTTCAATTTCTAGTTCAGTTTCGTGTTCTTATCTTCGAGTTTTGGAATTCTGTGCTCACACTTAAAATATTAATAAATTTAGGCACGTTATATTAATTAAGCAGTTACGTCTTTTGGGTTTAAGTATCATTGATTTTAGGAGACTACTTTTCATATGAGTAATCAGAAGCAGCTGTTGGTTTTGCTGCAAAATGTTAATGGATAAAAGAAAAGAAATAGTATTTGCATCAGTAACTTTAAAAAACAGAGACAGTTTGCTGTAAGCATACCTTTGCTATGCCTTGTTGTGGTCATATATTTCCAAACTCAAACACTGTGTGGTTCTGAACGTACTGAATTTTTAAATTTCACGGTGTCTTTTTAATACCTGATATTGAGGTTTGTTGAAATTGTGCAAACTAACATTTTCTGAAAAATTTTTATTGCAATAAAGTACCTTAAAGGTATTATTCTAGTAATAGTTCAAATTACAACTAATTTAGTTGTCTACTGTTCGTCTGTTCTCAATATGTAAAGGTAATCATAGGTACAAAGCTGCTGGAAGTTATTTTCTCACTGACACGTTTGTCCCGTAGAAGATTTACATTCAGTGAATGTCTCTGGCTTGAAGAAAACCTAATTGCAGCAAGGCACCAGATGCTGAAGTATATTAGATACTAGATTATATACACTTTTTACTAACTGAGGGAGAATTTCTTGCTTGGGCAACGTATTTTAGCAAAAGAGGAAATTAATGCCTTCAATTTTGATGAGTAGCCAACAAAGAAGATGTTTAAGAGCAAGTGTTGTCCCTTCCAGGCAGAGCAGACCATAGCAGGCAGTCATGCTGAGACCAATGGTGATAAGGTTTTGCTGCAGTATTTCCCTACAGCATTCAGAAGCAATACAGAATTTCTGAGAGAGCTCAGAAATAGTTGGAGTGTTTCCAGTTGCACGAAGTTCCTTACTAAGTTACGCTACATGAGTTCTAGCAACGTGATCTTTTAGGTCCTGTGCTGCTGTAGAGCTGTAGCGCGTATTGCCCTTAAAGTTACACTAATACATCCTTGAATGTCTTTGTCACCTTTTTTTAGCTTATTTGAACCAGAGACTGTCTTACAAGTTATCCTGAAATATTTGCAACAACGGGGGTTTCTCTAGAATTTCAGAAGGGGGTTGATCAAATCTGTTTACTTGCTCTTCTACCAATTGAGTGATAGGAGCCTTCCAGCATTATCTAACAAGCAGACCTCTGGCTTCTCCTTTGCTTGTCGGAGGGATTTCTAGAATTGATGATGCCGTGTAACTGTTCAGATATTTAAGCATCTGAGATCTTTTGATTGCAAGTTCTCAATGTACTTTCTGAATGTTTGGGATATGCCATACTATATGTAATTGAACGGATTCTGCCTGGCTTGCGTTTTCATAAAGATAGCTGCGGCCCTGATCCAACTCAGAGTTGCGCAGCTGGGAATGTGTGTTGCAGAAGTGTGTGCTAATTTTATTCTCCCCCAGAAAATGTGTGTCTTTTTTATCTCCCCTATTGTAAGCTTTGCCAATCGCTAAGTTAGCAGGGAGGGTTAAATGCGAACTAACAGGCTAAGCAAGGACTGCGGAGAAGCTTCACCTACCCCAAGAAAGGGAACTTTATTTTTTTTTCATGATGATGAATTTGGTGAGATCATTGTCTTTCCTTTTGTTTGTTTTTTTACATATTTAGGACAATATTTGAAATGTAAACCTTTGGTGCATTGCCTTAAATGACTCTTGTTCTATATTTATGATGCAACCATGACAGCAGGTAAAGCTGAAAGTAATAGCATTACTGCGATTTCTTTCTTATTAAAAGTGTGCTATAGTGGTTTTTTTAAGAGTATGGAAATATTTCAGTTACATTTTTATGTGATTATAGGGTGGTCTAGATTACTCTTAAGCCAAAAGGCGTGCTTTTGCATCTCTGCTATCCTGTCTTCAGCATTTGGGGATCCCAGTATAAATAATTTCTCTACAGGCTGTTCTGTTATATCATTTTCTTACTGACAATTTTCCTATCAAATATAGACCATATTATGTTGCTTTTCTCTCCTTTTACTCCATTGCTTTAAAACATTTGACGCTCCACTGTTATTCCTATAGTGCTCACTGTGTGTGCATTTGTTTGCCTGCATCGTGTCCAGACCAGGTCTCTCTGTAGATGTGTGCAACTCCTCTCCTACACGAACATGCCCTGTTCTCCTGCATCTCAGCACAAGATGTTTGTGGTGTTACTATCGATAGCTCTAATGTCCTTAATTACCAGGTACTGACTTTCTTAGTCAGCCAAAGTACTGTTTTCTGAATAACTTCCACCCAAGGCTGCTTGATCTTTGTAGGCTTGAAGCTATCTGGTATTGCTGGATGCAGAGTTGGAAATATTATTCCTAGGTTCAAATAAACAAATCATTTATCTCTCTAAGTGTATAGTTGTAAAAATACAACAACAGTTAACTAAGGCATCATCTCAGTCTCATGATTGCTAATGGACTCATTTTCCCAATTTCTTCTCCCTTGAAACATCTATATTGAAGTCTTATTCACAGCTTTTTATTCAGTGTATTTTCTGTAGACATTAATAAGCCTAAAACTGACTTCGAGTAAAATAAAACAATCTAGTACAAAAATTGAATTCAAACTACAAATTATGAATATACAAAGTAAATCATTGTTCATCATTGTAGTGTGCAGTGTCTACAAACAGGGATTCCAAACTCTTTTTAGGTATCCAAATCAGAAGTGAGAATAAAAGAAAGATACAACTACCTAATTTTCTTTTCTTTGCGCAAGGTTTTAAACATCCATAGCGAAGATAGCATTAGCAAAGATATTGTATGACTGCTCTAGTAAAGAAAAATGGTTTAAGGCTTGCAGTCGTCGTGATAGTTTTTTTCTGAAATAAAGACTTGCTACTTCATCCTGTAGAAAAATATCTAATAGACATTTTCTTAATGTGAAAGTAATATAATGTAAAAAACTAAGGTTTTTAGAACAAGAAATATTGCTTTGTAGAGAACGACACAGTTGAGAGCATGGGTAAAGTGGTGGTGGGTAGCTGAAATATCTGCTGGGGATGTGGGTATGGAAAACCTCAACAAAAAAGCTTGCAGCAGCTTCAGGTAGCTATTACCGCTCTTGCTGTCATTACTGCCTCCTTCTACCCTGTGCTGTTATTTCAATATTTGGTTTGGATATTATATGTCATTATATAGTTAAAGATTTGCGCATTAATTATCCATTCTAATATTCTAGTTAAATTTCAGCTCTGAAGAATGTTCCATGATCTTTGCTACTCTCACATATGAAGAAATCAACATGCTGATCAAAAGCTCCCTCTGTACTTTTCTTATTTTATGGAGTTCCCTTTGCACTTTGAAAGTCTTCAAAAGTAGCAGACAGTTGCGGATAAAGTAGTTGCCATGAGTGACAACTGAGAATACTGTTATTTTTGCTTTTCAGGATACCAGATGGGAATTATGTAAAGTGTAGTTAACTGAAGCCTTCAAAAGACATGCACATTTGGGTAGCTAATTTTGCAAGTGTGTTTTTGTTGTTGTTGTTTCATTTTTTCAGCCTTGCAGGAGGTCTGAGGACAAAAGGAGGAGATCACGTATGCTTCAGCTGTTGTTTGATCATAGTCCTTTAGAGTCTTTGATAATTTTGATATGGGCTGACTTGGTCTTTTGAACCGTTGTGTATTAATTAAATTTTAAAAGTTATTAGTTTGAATTGGCCGGTACAGACAGTATTTTGTGGGGTGACTGTGATACAGAATCTCATCTGTAGTTGGTAGAAAATCTTTGGATCTGCTTTTCTGAAGCTTATTTCAATCTTTTGAACATCAACTTGGTTTTGGCTTTACTGTATCATTACAGTAAAGTTTCCATTTCTTAACAGTGTTAAGAAATGGATTTTTCCAGCCTGATGCAGTGAACAAAATGTCAGTAGTCAGAAAATATCTGCTATAATTTACTAAATGTTATCATTCGATTATCATCACATAATTTTATAGAATGTATTTTCTGGCTGCATCATTAATAATCATTAGGCTTGCTAGGAGTAATTACAGTGTAAATGGTGATGATGATTTTCAGTATTTGTATTGTAAAATTAGCCACAATTTTAGATATTATTTTGAACATATTAAAAACAATGATGAAATGGCATATTTAATCAGTTTAAGCAGTCAGAAATTCACTAGTAGTAAGAAAAAATACTTTAGAGTTGGTGGAAATTTAAAGCTACAGAAACAAGGAAAGAAAACTGGTAGCAGATCTTGGATTATTTTACTTGAAAATTCTTCATTGTTGATCAATTTTACCAGGTATCTATTAGCACATGTATCAGCTGTGACTGCAGTTCCGCAGCATTCCAAGAATTCCAAAGGGAAATAATTGTCTTTATCAGGATTCCTTCAGTTAACATCGGTCATCCTAAGAACTTTTTTTTGCTTTAAGTTATATTATTTTTACTTTAGGATTTGTAACATTTCTTTCGTGAGACAGTACATCATGCTTGTGGGACTCAAATTTTTTCAGGGTACCCTGTATGTACAAAACTGTCAAATGTTTAAACAAAAAAATGAACCTAAGACTATATAAAAGCAGTGACCAAAAGAGGTCTCTCTTCCTACTTCGATACTAATGCACCTGTAATTCTTCTGAAAGTCAGAATTTCTAACAAATACTTTGTCTTATAAAATGTTTTCTATTTTGATAAAACTATATTTTGATCTAACCACTTAAAGCTGATACAGGATCCTTTCAGTCTTTAGCAAGTGTTGAAAAGCAGTTAATTATTTCTGTGTTTAAGTATACATGTTTTAAAGAAAGTTGGCTCTATTTTAGTGGAACATACTACTAAAATCCTTTTGTTCATGTTCAGCTATGATAAGACATAATCATATTTTTCTTTTTATTTCAGAAGAGTATATGTAATCATTTTCTTCCAGAGGATGTATTAGTGTTCTTGTAATCCTGTTTTTACTTGGTAAAAGCACAGCTGTAGCCAATGAGACCTAGGGGGGTTAGTGCTGATGATACTTTATTGTTAAAATATCACTCTCTGTGTTATAATACTGTGTTAAAATAGATTTTAAAAGATACTGTTCTTTATGTTTGATGAGGGAATTCAAGCATTTGCTCTTACTGTAACAAAGAATATGGACCTTAATCTGCTGAGTGTATGTGATACATTCATGTTAATTCCTTATGTTTTGGATCAGCACATTAAAGTGCATCGGTACATTACAGTCATCCCTTTGATAAAGCAACTCAGCAATACCATGCGATCTCTCATTGCTCATTTGAATGTAGTGATGGTACAATTTGATTTGGAACCATTTAAGTCATAGTTAAGATTTCAGCTCTGAAATTTGCTTTTAAAGCAAAGAGAAATGCAAGTTTTATGAGAGTTAATGCAGCTGTTATGAGAGTTTGTTTGTAATTTGGTGCCTTTATATAAATAAAATCAGAAGCTGGTTAATTGGCAAGAAACCAACTAAAGAAACACTTTCTCTGATGCAGGCTGTAAATATTTTTTTTCACTTATTTAGCACAATTTGTTAGATAGAAAAGTTTCAGCCTGTTTACATTAAAACAGTAGTTCTTTTCACTCATTTTAATAAATAATTGTTATTGTTATTAGAGCTACCCCTAATAAAATCGTTGCATCGATAAAGAAAACCGAAACACCTTATGGGCATATCATTTGCCAAGTTGATATACTATATATAGTACTATTAGTTGAGGCACAATTTTTTTGATAGGATCCCCCACACCTCACCCTTTGCCCTACCTTGGTAAAGAGCATTGGATTTTGAAGTTCAAGAAGTATCTGGTCTTTATCATTCATGTTTTCTATTGTAGTTACTGTTAATGGTTATATGAACAGCAAAATAGGAAACATGTATCATCTGTCAACCGATGTTCTGTACACCCGTCTTGGGTTAAATCATAGTAAGATTGATTATCAGAAGCTGCTAAAACTAAGGTTCCATAGAGAAGTTGTGGAATTTTTTTCTCTAAGGTTTTAAGAATTTGTGTTCAGTCTTTAGAAAAAAGTTTCACTATATTAGGATCGTATATTTTATATTGGTCTTGCCAAAAAGTAATTTTTTAAAAAATTACCAGATGAAGTAAGAGTGTATTCACCTGGTTTATACAGAAAATGGGAGAAATAGATTTTTCTGCTGTAATATGATTCTAACAATGTTATAGTTTAAGGGAAATGTGTGCAGTTATACTTACCATGGGTTGAAAATAATTAATCAAGGAAATATTCTCTAATTCAGACACAGTGTCATTTATGCTCCATCAAAAATCGGTGGTTTTATAAGCAATTTTTTAACTCTTGAAACTGATACACTGGCTCTGCATTGGTTTAAATTGCACAGTTTAGATACTCTTCAGTATTCGTGTTGGATAAGTTGATTAAATTGGAAGTAAAACTTTATAAAAAGCACAGAGTTTTGTATTTAGCCTATAATGTAGAAAGAATGTATAGAAAATGTAACGTGGGGTTAGGAGGTGGGTAACCAGAGCTCTGATGTACTTTTCATCCCTCGGATTCCTTTGGCCATGCTGAGTTGGCATTTCACAATATGCAGTCCTTTATTTTCTGCAGATTTTTTTTAAACAATAATGCCATCAGATTTGCTAAGATAATCCTCTAAATGGACATTTGCAATACGTGCAGCACTTTTTTTCCTGGGTCAACACATCACCTACTTTATTAGTTGAACTGGAACACTCAGATTTTATCAAGTGTCAAATAGTTGGTGGCTACTACGAAAAAAAAGATGGAGGATTCTCCTTAGGACTGAGAGATATACGTTGGTATGAATTCTAACATTTCAGAGACATCTCTGAAGCATTTTAAACACTGGTGTAAGTACTCAGTTTTTCACTGGTGAAAAGAGCTGTTTACATCCAACCAAAGTTTGATTTTAAAACCAAACAAAAGGGTGTGGTTTTCTGTATAAAACGCAGTTAAGCTGTGAAATTGCAATGCGATATTTCAGAGGGCAAAAGTATGAGTTTCAAAAACAGAATGGATGAGTTCACAAGATAAAAATCTCATGGTTATTAAGTGGCCTGAAAAGAGCTTTTAGCTCCAAGTGTACGTCCACTGTTGGTTTTTAGAACCTAATTACCATACATCAGGCTGGATACATGGGGTTCTGAGATAGAGCTGTACTAACATGTATACACATGTTGTCTATACAAAGTGGAATTTGTGTGCAAGACGTTATACACCTTCCCTTGCTTTTGCCACAGGTTGCTTTCTGCTGGTCTCACTGCTCGATGGCTCTGTTCCCAGGGCTCACAGTCCTTCAGAAGCTGGTCTTAGCGCTCAGTGCCCCAGAGAAGACAGTACAGGCGCTTCAGTGCGAGGCGAGGTTTTAAGGCAGATGAACTTCTTATCTCATCCAGTGCGATAGAGAACCTGCAGCTTAAAACTGAAGGCTCAGTTGGTGTGTTTAAGTAGAAAAGCTTTGCGAGGGAAAATGAGAGCTATAGAGGTTCATTTGAGGTTTAATTCCTTTACAGCTCCTAAAATTCATAGTATGATGCTCAATATGCTCTCACTCTAGTGGGTGAGAAATTGCAGATTATGAGACTATGAGACCTTAGAAGAATTGCATTTATTTGGCCAGGTTGTTCCTTTTGTTTCTCTGCTATTTTAAGAAAAGGAGGAAACTGATTTTCTTGGGTTTTGATGGATCCAAATCCATTTATAAATTAACTTCTTATTACACCAGCCTTTTGCTTTGAGATTATTTTGAGACCTCTCTCTTCCGAATGCCATAACTCATTTTATGCATTCATCTTTGATACACATCCATAGGGGAAAAAAATTGCCAGTCTGTATGTACAGTGAAACAGTTTTAAAACAAGTACAGTAGCTATTGTATTTCAGTTGCACAGTGAAATATCTTCATATACTATACAGTATTGCGTGGAAAAATTATCCGCGCTCCAATTTAAAAGAAAAAAACAATTCCTAGACATTAAAAAGTATTTATTATGACTAAGTAATCAATATTCCTTGTTTAAAGAGAAGGTTAATTACTCAGTGCATATTAATTCTGTCCTGATTTCAGCTGGGACAGAGTTAATTTTCTTCCTAGTGGCTGCTGCTTTTCAGATGAGGTATGAAAGGAATGTCAATAACGCCTGTTGGTTTAGTTGTTTCCAGGTGTTGTTTATATTTTTCAAGGACTTCTTTTGGCATCCCACAGAAGCTGAAAAGGAGCTGAGAGAGAGCGATGGAAGGGCCAATGCAATGTTCTGTCCCATAGATGCCATGCTCAGTATAGAGCATGTATAGAGCTCAGTATAGAAGTGGGGCTGGCCCGTGGGTGGGTGCTCGCGATTGCTGCTGGGGAAGGTACCAGTTCACCGAGTGGTGAGAGTGACTTGTGTCATTATTGTTGTTATTACTATTTTTATTGTTACTGTTATTTTCCTTTTCTGTTCTATTAAACTCTCTATCTCAACTCAAGAGATTTTTTTCCTTTCCCTTCCCCCCCCTTTTCTCCCTCTTGTCCCTGTCCTTGTGGGGAAGGAAGACCTGCCTGAGCAGCTGCGTGTTCCTAGCTGCTGGCTGGGGTTAAACCACCACAAATCCATACACAAAATCACAACATCTGTGGTCACAATTGAAGAGGGGGTGTGTGAAGAGGCCTTGTGGAGATTTTTTGGTTTGTTTTTCTTTTCATTTCTTTTGCTGCTGTGTGATGTGTCTCTCAACCAGTACTGAGACAGAGTCACCCTACAAAAAGATGCCAAGGGCATTTGTTGTCAGTGAACCTGTTCTCGGCACTTCAGTGTTGATACAGGCCAAAGCATCTGTTTGGGGGGAAAATAGCCAAGAAAAAGTAGGAGGAATAATATATCGTTTATATACTTCCTTCAAAAGTACATATATGTTAGTACTGAGACACTTGCATGAAAAGTAAACATTTTGAAATCCAGCACACTCACTCAGAAGACCACATACTGGGGACACTGGGTGCTCATAATTTTTCAGCAGTAACACAGCGAGGCCCCTAATATTTGTCTCTGCTTGTTTTCCTTAGCAGGCTTCTCTTCTGGGCTGTCTTTGTATGTACAATGTGTGTGAGTGTTAGCCAGCAGCCTTTCACTGTCACTCAGAGCCTTCAACAAAGCTCTTATTTCACCAGTATCTTTTTAACTATGAGGTTTCTAAAAAGATTTGGGAAAGAAATGGGTTCTGATGTCTTCACAATATAGCTTGGTCTTGTGTACCCTGCACTGGGCATAGAAAAAGGAAAACAGTTCACATCTCAGTCACTTTCTTCTTGCCAACAATAACAAACCGGTCTCACTACTGGTTGATAAGAAAATAACTCAAAGTTGTGGCCATTGTAAATGGTACAAGCTGGCTGTCTGAGGCTCTAGATAAATTCTTTGTTTCTCTTGGATGTTAAAGCAGTGGCTATAGTCTCAGAGCTTCTTTTTAATTTGCTCATGGTAGCAATAGTTCTTTGATTACAGATTTCACTCATGCCTTTGTTTCCATTCTTTTTAGTGTAGTGACACAAGGGTATGCCAGGAAGTTGAAATAAAGTTTCCACATCTGAAACAGTAAATAATTTGTGACCTAACTAGTTGTCACGGTTGTGAATAGGTAGAAGCTGAAAAATAAACATTTTGGATTGTTGTGGGTGAACCCCAGTAGGCAGCTCAGCACCACCCAGCTGTTCGCTCGCTCCCCCTCATGTTTTTCCTGTTGTTTAGCGCAGTTACAATCTAAGGACACAGACAGGTAATTTTGCATCAATGGACTAATGAAGACATGGTTTGGAGAAATTAGAAGAGTTATGAGTGGGGCTCACAAAGGCTTGCTTCCTGTGCTTTGGGGACATGTAACTTTGCATCTCTAAGTATTAAGAGTGTATTTAAGTACACGTAACTTACCGAGGTGAAAGAATGAAGATGAGAAGTGGAAAGTTTCATATACTCCAGTGTATAGAGCTTTATCAGCAAGCAGTGCCTGTTCCCTCAAACAAGTCTTTATTAATGTAAAAATCAAGCTTTTTTTTGGAAAAAAAGTTTTCAGCTCTTGATAGCCTTGAAAATTGTAAATGAACATAAACAAAACACTAGAACCAGAAGAAAGAGGAGGTTGGGTATTCACTTACACAGCCGGATGGTGGGTGGATGTGTGGGAGGGCACTCACAAGAGTCCCTTCAACTCTACATTAAAAATACAGCAGTATTTTTACAAGCAGTGGTTTTTAATTTTAAAATTTGTCAGTTCAGTGTCCAACAGTCTTGTAAAGCTTCCTCTTATATACAGTCTACTTTTAGCTAGAAACAAGAGAAGCTACTTGCTCCCTAAAGTCTCAAGAAACTTGATTTTAAATCCCTGATCAGATGGATTTCCTTTTTGACTCCAGACAAACAGCCCCGAGGCTGCCCTGAGGCAATAGAAAAAGATGCGGACAACCCAGTCTTCTCCTGGTTTGTGCTTGTGGCTTGTAGACACAAGCTTCTGTTGGTCCAGAAATGTTTGCAAATAGAGATGAAGCTCTTCCTTTCATAAATAAAACTATTTTCTTACATCTTTGACATTGTGACTGTCAAAGCCATTAAAATCCTGGAACTGGTTTCTTAATTTTATGACGCTTCTGCATGAGTCCTTCAGTCGCTGGGGACAAACTTAGTAAAGAATTGAATGTCACATTCTAAGGTTTCATTTTTCATTTATTTTCTTCTTCAGTAAGTATTACTGTGTGGTTAATTTGTTCTCTGGGATGGATAAAATAGAACTAATATGAAATTCAAATGAATTCTTCTGCTGGCAGCCTGTTTGTTAGCAGCAATAATGAAATATAATGGATAATGGATAGTGAAAAAGATTAAGTATTTTTCTCAATAATTCAAGGTTTTGATATACTTAAGCACTTAATAAAAAATCCAGAAAAATCAATAGCCTAGAATTTGACTTTTTGTTTTCAAATATACATATTTTTGTTTTGTTCAGTATCAGGTTATCTTCATATATGCTTTAGTCATTAAAGGAATCTGTGTTACTGTTAATAACTTTAAACCTGGAAAACCCCCACCCTTTTTACTTCTAAATCTACAGTCTTTTTATGAAATTGGAAGCCACTGTTGTGAAGAAAAGACATAATTTGTGTTAGCAGTTGTTGGGATGCCAAGGAGATGTGTAGAATACCTGACCAACCTTGTCAGCACAATAGATTTATCTTTCACAGGCAAGTTGAAAAACATTTTACAAGGTTATTTGCTTCCACCTACTGACCATTCTTGATATTACAGACAACAACTGAGGGAGAACTTCAATAACTTCCAGAGTCTCATCTTTCCTCCTTCTGATACAGGCCATGAGAGTAGCGTATGTACCTATGGATTCTGTTTGCCTTTTACATTTCATTACTTTCACATAAAAAAAATATGTTAGAAATGCAAATAACTTTTCTAAAGTTTCGTAGCCTGTGCAGTTTGCCTATTTCTTGGGGTTTTTTTTTTGTTTATTTGTTTTGCTTGTTTCTGGTATTCTGTGTTGTGATGATAGGGAAGTAGACACAATAGGTTTTGGACAGTAGGGATATAGCAAACTGAAAAATGTATGATAAAGTAGACAGCCATGTACAGGTGTTAATTACATTAGTGTGACTAATGGCTACTTGAGGATAAAATTAAATGTAGAATTATAGAAGCTATGGAAATAATGGATGGAGGTTTCTGCTGCATCCTAAAGTCAAAATTTCATGTAGGGTCATGCTTCCACTTTTCCTTTCTAGACCTTTTATTTTACTTGTGTTCAGTAACACCTGTATAATGCTAATATCAGAGGAAGGTGATAGATATGTTTCCCAAGGGCATGGCATATTAAATTTCAAAATCCCTGAAACATATGAATGAGCACAATTGGGATGAAGAAAGGGAGCCTTCTCAAGAATGAGATGGGTATCATATGTGATGTATTCCATACTGTGCACTTGCAGTAGATCTTGCTGTTGAGTTATCTGAATCATGAGTTGTCTCCAATTTAGCACTGAAAGAATTGTACCTCTTGGTCTCACTTTTCTGTCTGGTAAGCCATAGTACTCAATACAACCAGTGGGTCACTAAAGTGACTACATTTCAGCAGGAACACTTAAAGGTTACCTTTCAGAACTGTATTCCTGCACACACAGAGGTGAACATAGTTTCACCATCTCAATTAATGCATTTCTACTGTGAAATATATGTTGCAGTGTAACTTAATGGCACTTTGGTCAACTCTTAAAAGTTATGTTTGTCCTGTGTTGCTCCTGATGTTCTGCATAAACTCTTGCTTTGTTTCCTTGTTGCTGCTACCCAGCATAACAGACAAAAAGGCAATTTTATTTTCTGTTCCCACATAAAAAGTAGATCTCTTAATATGTTTATAATAGTGTAATTGAATTGGATGTTAGGCACTGACACCTAGAGAAAAAAGGAATTATGTTGGTTTTAATCTGAAATGGATGAGAGGGTTTTCTGCTTTAGTGGCATGGTATGTCTATAATTCATTCTTTCCATCTTTCCCCTGAAACATCCTATGAAGTATTATACCTTTTTTTTTTCTAAATAATAATTCTTCATGAGGAACAGAGTTTGCATGGTTTTAATTTCTTTTTTTTTCTGATGTAACAATGTTAAAAAAGTACCTGTTGTATTGTTCAAATCTATAGGATTTTACACTTACTGTACAGCAATGGTACTTCTTAATCTCAAATAATTCTTACAGTTGGGATATTTGCACTACACACACTAAAACGACAGTACTTTGTCATTTTGCACTTTATAAACTAGCACAGATGTCTCCCAGGGAAGAACATTCTGATTTCTTCCCTTCTTCCTCTGAGCTTGACAGATGATTCACTTTGATAATTTTTTTAAAGTTGAATTTCTGTGTACATTTTTTCTTTAAGAGAGGTATATCCAAGACTTAAATGATGTATATTCAAATATTTATATTTAAATACAGGTTTGATTAAGCAAGTAACTTCACTAGTTTAAAGAATTATAACACTAATTGTTTCAGAAAAATTCATTTGTTTTGCTTGGGCAATTAAAGGTTAAGATATGCCTGCACATCCCTAACAGGAAATACTCATCACTCAGGTCAGCTCTGAGTGCAGTTAGGCTTGGGAACAAAGTAGGCACCTGCTTTTCTTCCAAAGGCTTCATCGTAGGCTTTCTACAGACATCAGATGCACAACAAGCAACTCCTGTAACTGTTCCTGCAGAAGTGGCAAACTATTATTATTGTTTTTAATTATAAACCTGTTGCAAATTACAGTTTATTATTCAGCTAATAAATTTGCAAATTACTGGTTTTAGAAGAGACTCTTTGTCTCCTATTATTATTTCTCTACCTACTGCAGTTTTTTTACTGTTCCAATTTTTAACTCCTTCCATCTGGTTTAACCCATTGGAACTGAGGTTTCTTAAATACTGTTCAGGTCCTCTAGGTAACCTGTCGGTATCCTTAATTATACTTCATTAGAGTATATGCATTTGTGAGGATTTCACCAAGTGGTAAAGAGAAATCCTGCTCAGAAAGTCAGGCTTTGTATGGTGAAATGGTTGTTACAGTCTAGGTTGCTATCTGATAATGTACCCAAAGCAAGATTGTGAAAAACTATTTAGGCAATATTTTAAAATTTGTATTTGGAATACCAGAAACAATTAAATAGCGGTGGACCCTGATTTTTTTTTTACCGTGTTCTTCTGCAGAATTCCAAATTCAGTTCTCTACTCCTGAAGACATACAGCTATTTCTTTACCCAAATCTAACTTTAGATAATTTCAAAGATAAGCCAATACCACTCTGTCATGCTGGTTCCAATATCCAGCCAGATATCCAGTAGCTTTCATTGCTAACGGTGCAATGGTTAATTTGTAAGATTCACTTTCCATCTCTTTAGATGAACACTGTGAGGTGAAGTGATTGTCTGATGTTCAGGGATAAAACACAGAAGCAAAATTCTGTCATTTGATTTTCAGCCTATATCTTTTCCTGTGGCTGGCATCAATTGACTTCCAGCCCTGTTGTCTCTTTAATAGCTGATTGCAGCTTTGAGACTTTCAGCTGGGTTGGCCTCAACTGTTTGTTTTCAGCTGGGCTGCATCCTTCATTTGTAGCTTTTGCCTTACTGGTTGTAGACAGCCATGTAAAATGGGAGGAATGTTGTATTCAGGTAAAACTCCATTTTTAATTCATGTGGGGTAATGAATGCTTATGACCTTAAGTTTCTTAAAAATTGCTTTTAGTGGGAAATGACAATGGCAACATAGAAAATTAAAATCTTCTATAGACAGCAGAAGGGCTCAGGGTACTGTTAGATCTTGAGCGAGGTATATTCATCATACTGAGAGTTTGTAATAGCTATGACTGGAATCTGCTACGAGCTACTTTATTCTGCATTCAGTTAATTTAGGTCAGTATGTGAGATAGAGCCACCCTTGTCCTTGGTAATATGAAAAGATATGATTCGTTTCTGATTAATTGGTTAATATGTTAAAGAGCATTCTGTTATTTCCAAAAGGTGACTGAGGGCACAGCTGGCAGGTGAAGAGCACTGGGGCTAATAGAGTTTGAATTCATTCCTCTAAAGCAGAAAGCTTTTTACAAGCTGGGCTTTTTTTCCTTGCTCACTCACCCCCAAAACCTGAATGTAATATCCAGAGAAGCTCAGGAAGTCGGCCTGTAGGCAGAGACAGTATTTCCTCATCCACCAAATGGGAGGACAGTTCCAGTGGGAGACTGTCTGCCTGCTGGTAACTCACACCTGAGAGACAGTTTTGGAGTGTTAGATTCTAGAAAGTGCAGTCTGGTTCCCATGAAAAATATTTGAATGGGAAGAGGATTTGAGGTACTGATTCATATATTAGTTTAATATAAATAACTAGAAAACCAAAAATTTTTGTTGTTGGAAATACACTGCTTAAGAAGTAACAGAGAACTTGATATGCCTAATGAAAACATCTTTAATATATCTTGCTGTGCTTGAAAGTATTTTTTTCAGGAAATCTTGATTCATCCTACTTGATAGAATGACTTTTTTAATCTTTTATGGGTATATGGTCTAAGTAGGAAGTCTTCGGTACTGAAATACTACCAGTCCCTTATTTAAAAAGAATAGACATGGTGATGAAGAAACATTATTTATTTATTTGTTTGTTTTCATTTTTAATAGGAATTGATATTTATTTTCAGCCTTAAATTAGTAATTTGGTATTTATGTAGCAAGCAACTCTAATCAGTAATCTAAGATCTGATGAGAGTAGTTCTAGCTTCAACTAAAAGTATGGGGAAGGACTTCGAGCAAAAAGTAGTCCCTTCTGTGTACATCAATTCTTTTCCAATCGAAATCTCGAAAGTTTGCAGTATGTAAGCAAAATTTGCTTCCAAGAACACCCTGACTAGAAAAGTAAAGTTGAAAACAAAAAATCATAATAGGTCACTTGCCTACAGTTCAATGGCTTGAACTTTATTTGGCTTACTCAGTTTCCAACATTAACACCCTGCACATGTTCCTTTTAAGGTACTAAGATTATTTGTTTGATCCTGAAGAAAACATAAGTCCAAAATGTGTGTGTTTATATGTATGTATGTGCACACACATAAACACATATTTATATAAAATAGATGCTTGATTAACTTTGCATATTGCGGTGAGACTAGGACACAAATGTCTTCAATATATCAAGGCCTAGTTAGTGCTCCTGACAACGGGCAGAAGTTTGAGCAGTTGTTTCCTCTTAAGCTTACCTGTACAGAGTTAAACTACCAGCACTAATTAAAAATAAAAATCAAAAAAGGAGTGATCAAGCAATTATATTTTCTTCAAGATGTAAGTAGAAGAAGCAAAGATATACTTTAAAGCAGAGATCATATTTTTTTCTTATGAGCTGGCTATACTATATTGAAGTAGGTTTGGTTTTTTGCAATGTTTCAATCCTGTCTTTATGCTTGTAATAAAGTTTCATAAACCTTACTTAAATCCATAATACTGAACATTGTGCATTTAAATATAAAACATACACTTTACTGGACTGTTATATCTGTATAATAGGAGAAACCCACTTTTGAGATTGTGATGCCCTTTCTTCATCCTGAGTTATTCACATGACTGTGGTCAATGTGCTTTGTTACATCATCTTTTCTCTTTGTCTTTTCAGGATACTAAAGCTGAGTGCAGTTCCTGTGTAGAAACAGAGGACAGAAAAGTAAGTGCCTTTTTTTAATCCAATTTGTCTGGCAGCTCTAGTAAGTGGGGGTGGGGGGTGGGTTGTTGGTGTTCAATTGATATTTTTGTTTTAATTAAACCATGTGAAAATTTTTTTATGGTGTTTATGTGTCTAAGTTTTAGAAAGTTTTCTAATGTTGTATTTTAACTTCGATGGGGACAAAATAGTCTTACTCTGTTGAATATACTTCTGATAGAAATTTGAATAACAGCTTGTTCAGAAGGGAATTATAATCTGTATTTCATTTAACTATGATCTATTTAAAAGGCAATTACATGTCCTGTTCTTAATTTCCAACGTTAACAAAATTTTTGTGTCATGTCTTTCATGATAATGTTGGCATACCATGTTAAATATTTGTGAAATAGCAAGATAAGGACTGCTTTTTCTTGCTTTATAAGCAGTATCTTTTATACAGATTTTTTTTTCCTTAATGGTTGATGTTTAAAAAGGTTTATCTTGCACTGTTTCCAGTTTTATTTTCTGTGAATGAGTATAAAATATGTTTTCAGTTGTGTTCTTCACCTTCTTAGCTTTTTTTTTTACACAGTACATTAAGGCATGTATGTTTGAATATATTTGAATAAAGTTACATTTTTAGAAGGAATTCTTAAATTGAAGTACTATCAACTTCCACTCTAAAATGAGCAATGCAGAAATTGCCTTCTAGACTAACAGGATCATAATCAATTTATGTTTTGAAACAGTAGATCTTTATGCTAAATTTGGTATTATATTAACTGTGTTTTTTTGTTGCTGCTTCTTTAGTCTACTGCGTCTTCCTGTGAGCATTCAGCAGCTCCTCCTTTTTTTAAAAAACAGTTTTCAAGTTCTTTTTGCTGTAAAAATGAGGTTTTCTTAAACAGCATTATCCCAAAAGTACTTTAGTTGTTCATGATAGCTTTTTAATGAACTTTTTTATAAAAGAATATCATACAAAGTTGTTGGGGTTAGTGCAGGAAAGCACAGCTCATTTGTTGAGATATGTGATAAAGGTTCTCCAGAATTTTGGTGATTTTCAACATTTTGGGGAACTAAGGGAGGGAATTATTTTAGGCTATGCATAAACATATTAAGAATTCAATTCAGATACTAAAATGTGAAGATAACTAGAGGAGAAAGCGTACTATGTCTTAGACACTGAACAGCTGTTACTACTCTCCAATTGTTGTCCTCTATACTAAGACAGGTTGAATTTCTTGTATTTAAATTAAGTCAGCACTGAATGTTCTACTCTGATGTGTATCAGTATGATAGAACTGGTGTCAGCTTTATCACAGGGCTCAAAAATACTATAATGATACATTTAACAATGCTTTGTGTTAGTAAAGGACTACAGAATTCACATCAGTAGAACAGTAGCTTTTCTGTGTTGTTTGGAGAGTGGAAACATAATACTTGTGTTCCTGAATTTAAGGAATTATCCTCGTTATTTACACTCCTAATGCTTTTTCAGTTCTCTGGGAGGTTTAGGGGTTTTCTTGTTGTTAAAATGCTTTTAACAAACCAAGGCATTCTTACTTCGCTGCTTTTCTCTGTCACTGACTTCATGCCTTCCATCAACCCTATTCTCCTACTTAAATAGCTGCTATTTTCATTTTTTGTAAAATTATCAGATTCTCCTTTCTATTTCTTCCTTGTCTAGGCTGCATTGTTTGAACTAGTGACTCCTCACTTCTTCTGCAGTTCCTTGCTTTTTTTCTTCAAGCATTTTGCACACGCATAGTGAGCTGAATCAAAATTAGCCTGGTTAATGTGTTCATGGTGAAAACTAACCCAGAAACAAAGGCTTCATGTACTCAATTAAAAAAAAATTCATTGTCAGAAATAACTATCAATCCAGGTTTAAAGTAGTTTCTCAATAGAGACTGGGCTGTTTTTTTATGAATATATTTCTACTGAAATTTTAAAATTTGGAGCTAGAATCCAGTTCTGGATTACTAAATCTATGTAGTGTATGTCTGCATCAAGTAGTAACTTTGTTTGTGAAAGTGGAGAGCACATGACATAATTTTAAATCTCTAACATCAGGTGATACTCATTACTGTGAAACTCAGGCCATTTAGGCCTCAGGTTCTCAGCATTAGCTTTGATGAGACTATCTGGGTGTTTAAATTACATATATGTTGTTTTATAGTATGCTAAAATGCAATTTGGGACCTTATTTCTAAATACCAAAATGTGACTTTTGCTACGGGTAGCAGCTACTGAAACTGCACAACCAAAAGGTTCTTTTCATTGCTTGAATAATGGGAAAAGTTGTCAAGAGCCTGATAAGCTTTAGACTGCAGTCTTATTAATGAATGTCCTGTATGTTATTGCAACTTTCCTTTTATCTAGCAGATGTGCCAGCCTGTTACCAGTAAACTGCTGGGTTTTATTTTTCATTGTTTCAAGACAGGATGATTTCTGCCTCAGTGTAAATTACAGGTGCTGTGTCTCTGGTACTTTTCTTGGCCTCAGTGATTGCTCTGAGTTTGAGTGGTTTCTTAAGGAGCTATCTTTCTTCAGTGACTCAAGCTATCAGGACCAACCCAGCTGTGTGACCCCAGAAAGGGGCACCTTCTCCAATGCACAGTACGTGATCTGACTTTTTCTGAGACTACCTGGGAGCTAGGACTGAGCAAGTGAAGTGACATGAAAGAGCGTAAGATTCCCCTGTTAGCCGGTGCTTTGTTACTTGGCTGGCCTGTTTGCTCACTTCCCCCTCCTTTCTTGCTCTTAGAAGCAGTTGCATGAAGGTGACGCAACAGTCGCAGGGTCTCCAAAATTACTGTGAAACCTGGAGAGTCACCCTCTTAATGTATCATTAAGTTTGAAGAGCCTGGAGATCTGGAGGTTCTCAACATTGCAGTGCTGAGTGTTATGAATTTCTCATCCTTTGGACTGTAACTACTGATGCCTGCAGACACGTGCCTTCAGGTCTGCAGACTCTTCTGTGATCTTCCCTCACTAATCACTGAAGTAGGAACAACAGACAAGAGGGTTGCTAGGGTTTGGGTTATGGTTTGTTTTTTCTAAAAGTGCAATTTTTATCCACTAGCAGTGACAATCTGTTCAGTGCTCTAGCTTTCAAGTGCAGAAACTACAATTAACATGAAGAATTCTCTAGCAAACCTCTGAATTTGCCTTCATCATTTTGTTAATTTGTTGAAGCATTTTGAAAGAAGATAAATATAAAGATAAAAAGAACAAAGATAAATATAAAGAAATATATAGAAAGATAAAGATAAAAAGAACATCAATACTTAATGTTGTTACATGATATATTTCATCTTTTCTCTGTGTTTGGTCCCAAAGCTAAAGCTTCTGCTGACCTTAAGTGGCAGGTTTACTTTACAGTCCAGGGGTTTAGGTTACTGGTAACCTCTGCAGTGATCATCAAATAAAGATACATCAGCCTTGGTTAATAATAATGCATTGGTTCATGCTTATTGAAACCATAAGTTTGGAATTTAATGTAATTCATAGAGCCTGAAACGTTGCAAAATAATTTCTTTTATTCTACATTGAAATCAAGAAAAACTACTGCAATTAGGGCATGTATCAGTACTGTCTAATAATTTGCACTTCCATAATGAAATATACTACTAATGAAGTATATAATTAGTAATTAATGGAAAATTTTCCCAGTTAACAACAGAATATAGAACTACAAGGTGTCTTTTTCTTGCAGTCTTTTTTCCTGAAGTTTCTTAATCTCTAACTTCTGAAGTAGACATTTGCTTGGTTAAAGCATTGCCTGAAGGCAAACTCAAAGTTAATAACTGTAATTATTATTTTGTACTCTATTCTGTAAATGACAAAATAACATTTAATTATTCTAACCACTTTATGACTACGATCTGTCTCTTCTTCCGTTGTTCAACTGACCTTTTTATGTAAGATCCTACTAATATTTTCTGCAAGGATAAAAGCCCTCAGGTTTGAGAATAACGAGGGCCAAGTAATCAACAGTCTGCTGTAACTGGCCTGTATTATTACGCGTTACTAAACGGCATTTACCATTGCCAGCAGTGGACCCAGAAGTGTACATACCACTCATGTCCTACTTAATTGGTGTTCTTTTCTTTGTTTGTCTCACACAACCCTTTTTTGTTTTCATCTCATGTTTTCATTCTGAACATCACAATATTTGATGTGTAATGAATCATGTGATCATGGAAGTGTCTCAGCTTTGCTTTTATAAGAAATACATGAAGAAACACGAACCTTAAATTTTCACAGAAAGAAACCTCTTAAAAATTAGTAAGTGTTATTTTTGTAAAAAATTCATTGATTGCTGAATCTAGTTATATGGTGTTTCGGAATTTGAGTCACAATTTCAAAGCCTGTGATAGTTTTCAGCATGAGGTTTTGCTCTTTCAAGGGCAAGACAGTTGTTTGTTTTTTTCTACGCATGTTTTCTAATATAACTCTGTGTGTTGGGGCAAACTAAATAGTTGAGGTCGAAGGGAATTAGTAAGGATATTGGCCATCTTGCCAAGAGGGCAACCATGTGGATTCCTTTACAATCTTCTGTTCCATTTGGTATAACCAAACCCTAGCTCAGTCTCCACTTCAAAATAAACCTGCTAGTATGTAAAGCCTTCTCCCTCTTCGTCCCCCCATCTTTTCACCAGTTTCATTGCCTCCTATTGCCTGAAATTCCTGCCCCTAATAAATATTCCTCGTGTTTTATTTAATATCAGTTCACATTTTTATTTGGCTTTAACAATTCTCGTTTCTCCCCCATATATTTAAATGCTACTTAACATAGAACAGAAATGTCCAAAAATATATATATATAAAAAAAAAAGAAACTGTTTTGCTTTGTCATTGAGGTCTGAAGAGAGCACGAAGAGATTACTTTGTTTTACTCTGCAATTGCGCTGCTTCTGTCGCCAAATTAATTCATGGCAATGCTGTGAAACCAAAACTTTAATACGAAGTTCTCTTCTCCCTACTGCCCCACCTCCCTTTTGTTATTTTCCCATGTGAAATGGAAAAGTAAGACACTGAAAACTGCATAGTGAGTTAACTTGGAGTGACCTTACTGTGCTGGATAACTTTGTTCTAGATGATTTTTACTGTTCTAGGAATGTTTTATTCTTTGGCTTTGGCTTCTTCATTCTGGTTTTATTTCGGCTTACTCTTTTTAGTATGAGACTGGCTGTAATGTACAATGATATTCTCTTCAGTATTCCTTGCAGGCAACGTAATGCTGACCGTTAACTAGCCGCAGAGTGTTGTTAGCGTGGTGGCTCAAGGTCACTCAGGGTATCTTGCTTCATTTTCCATTCTTGAGAAGGAAAGTAGCAAAATAGAACATTTTTGAGATGCATCTTGACTTCAAAATGTACCGCTTTTGAACTCTAAGTGCAGAGGCTTTATGAGAGCAATAGACTTTATGGGTAAGCATTAGGCCAATAACATGATAGGTCAGTAAGTTAGAAAATTTCCCTGTGGTGACATAATGTTTCATAACTCCCTATTACCTTCTGTGGGAAATAGTATAGGCAGTAATACCTTGCCTTTTCTAGGCCTGCTGTGGAAAGTATTTTATTATTCTTTTTAATTATTTTTTTTAGTACCTTCTGTCAGAGGATTGCAAAGTACTTTACAAACAAATTTAAAACACTGATGAGAAAAGTACTTACATTTATATTGCTCAAGTTACGTATGGGAAAATAGAAGTGTGAAGGGGAGATGTAGGCCAGGTTACAAAGTGAGTGTGAAACAAAATGAGGGGAAAAAGAAACAGCATTACAAATATATTTTGCTTTGCCTGTTCTATGGCTTCTTGCAGTCCTGGTTTTTTTTATTTATTTTAAAATGAACATGTGAAAATATTTTCCATGAAAGTTCAAGGGAAAAATTTACCTTAGTAGGAAGAAAAATTACCCAATTTCTTTAACATTCTTCTTCAGGTTACTGTGGGAGGGAATTAATAAGGGTATCAAATAGTGAAGAGCTGATGAGAAGCATCCTGGAGGGACCGACTCAACTACTGGCATTCAAGATGTGGATATCTTAATGTATTGTTTCCTTTCATTGTAATCCCATTTTCTGCTGTTTAGGAGCTTCCTATTGTGAATATAAGTATCATTTCTATTTCCTTTTGAAGGTATCATGCCATCTACATCATTTTGTAGCGTTTAGAGATGTTTCCTATTGATTCCAAATGATTCCTATTTCTCTTGGTTCTTTAACTGTTGTATAAACAATAAGGTGTATTATTGAACCATGGTGTGACAGGACCACCTAGAATATAGAGGATTGACCATAAAATTCAGAAACGAGGGAGAGTAACCCAGAAGTGATAATAAGGAGCTGTTCCAAGAATATTACCCACCTGTCACAATACACCGGGGGTTTCCACTGACATCTCAGCTCATGTAAGTCAGATTTACATGGTGCTTCTTGAGTCTTCCTCGGTACAGAGTTGGAAGTTTTCAACACTTCCACAAAAGGGTAAAATTATCTAAGGTATGGGGATTGTTTGGTTTTGTTTTTGTAGTTTGTTTATTACCAGAAAAGTTACTTGAAATCCATGACTGCCACACCTACAATGATTTTAATTCAAGATCTGTTGTGCTCTGGGTATTGTAAAACTCAGAAGCTAAGTTGACTCAAACCCACAATTGGTATTTTTTTTTAATCAAAGGATTTATATTTTCCTTCTCTTAGTTTTTGTTCTTTTCAAGCTAAAGCACTACTTATGGAAAAATAGGTAGCTGAAACTTGCCCTAGAACTTAACAAACGTCATTAGTAAGCCTAATAAATATTGGCAATACTAATGTGAGGAACTAGTCAGAAATCCAGTCCATTTCCTGGCATGTAGATTGACACAGTGCAAAGTCTTGTTGGAAAGTTTCATGGTATTTGAATGATCATAATGTCAGTCCTATTACTGCTCTCTTGTTCTTTCTGTCACTGACATGCAATTATGGAATTTCACAACTGAAGTGATGACAATTGCTCCCCCACGTGTGTGTGTGTGTGTGTCTGTCTTTCCCCTTAATCCAACTCTATCTAGCAGTCTGTAATTTGATAAAGTGAAATTGAACTGACGGGCATGACAGAAGTGCCAAAACAATAATTTGACCTCCCACTGAAGTGTCAATGTGTTCGGCTGCATGACTTTTACACATGCTGAATACACATAAGGGACACAGATAGTGTATTTATTATGCTAGAATACCTGGTAAGGCAGATTGCTAAAGAAAAGCTACTGCTGCACTATGTCTTTTTGCCAGTGTGTTCCATCTTTACCAGTTACATTTTGTATGCTTGTGCTGTTATGTATAAACATGATTGCTATTACTCATAAATTATTTTATTAGGAGAAGAGTTTTTTCAAATCTTCATTTTGAAGATACTTGGGTAAATCTTGAATTCATAATTCTGTGGCTGTGTAGCAAATTTGTTCTTGAAGAGACTATTTATTCATTACTTTTAAGGACAACTTTTTCATATTAAACCTCTTGAAGGAAGGTGCCAAAGAATGAAGGAAGAGCCACAGAAAAAGTACACCATTTCTTTTTCCAAAATCCTGAGTTGCCATTTGTACAAAATATAAATTTAATCCCTGTTACAGATTAGCTTGCGTTGTTAAACGAATTTTGAGGGCATCAGTCAGCAAAACAGCAAATTCTAGTTACATTGTATGCAAAATACAGAATATGAGAATGTATTTTCTGCACTAGCTATATACTGATAATTTGAGCTTCGTTTGAGGAAAAACCTTCTGGAATGCGTGACCTGCCAGCGAGCACTTTGAGTAGTTGGTATCTTTGAAATGTCAGCTTTTCCTTGAGGTAGACTGGAGTTCAAAAAATCCTCAAAATATGTATTTTTTTTTTAAATCAGATTCCAGTCTAAATCCAATTTAGATATTTCTAAAAAGGATCCATGAGCTACATCATTCTCTATATAGAATATAACAGTTCTCTGTTACTATTACATCTTACAAGGGAAAAAAAATTCCTTCCTTTTTTGGAAAATGGTGCTCATTTTTTATCCTTTTTTATCCTTTCTGTGACTAGTAGTCATGCCTTTCAGTTGATATTCTTTCTAGCCTTTTTATTTAACACTTTGGCATTAAAACATGCCTTTATCCACTGTTACCTTCAGTGCTGATGTTTGCATTATGTGAATTTAAAAAAACAGAAAGCAATTAATTCTTCTTGAACTTCCTCTGCTTTGAAATTGCATTAGGTGTATGACAATATTTCTAATAATTTCTAAAAAGCTCACTGCAAGAAATAGTGTTCTGAAATATCTACTACTGTCCTGCAAATTACTAATAATTACTGAAGTAAATAATTACTGTGGTAAATTTCACTGAAGTAAATATATGCAGCAGTTACTTTGGAATATAATTATATGCACTGCACCTGCATTGCATAAAATGAATTATATATCACCTGGGGCCAAGGAAGGGGACAGAAGAAAGAAACTTTTTGACTTCAATATTCAGCTAAATGAAAGATTAAAATATTCAGATTCGGGGAAAAAAGAAATCAAGTGGAGAGGGACAACTTAAGTCTGATTGATGCTAATTATCAAAATTAACTGAAAAATAATTAATGGAAGACTTAAGCCTTGTTTAACTTTTGACTGGCATCTGGCCGTTAAGTTTTCAACAGGTATAAAAACACAGAGGGGGATTGGCTTTTGAAGTTATACAAGAAAGGAGAACCCCCCCCCGATATATTAAAGTTAGCATTCCGGGGATGTGGACGTGTCTTGGAATTTTGTGAATGAATGCAGGGAGGCAATGCAATTTTGTCTACTGTGTAGTGAAACGTTTCCTTTTACAAAGGTGTCTGTTTAGTGGCAGTGTCAGCTTTTCACAGCCCATGCGCTGCGGTGACAGTGAGGTAGGGTTGACCATAGCAGTTATGTTACCTACGGAATTCTCAGTTATTAATCTCACCCACCGGATTCTTTGCAACGTGGCAGATTCCGAGGGAAAATTACATGGATTGAAATAGATTAACTGTCTCTCAGTGTGTAATTTTACTTTGTATCCATATACCAAAGTGTTTAATGGTCATTGTTGCTTTAGAGAAAAGTGAGTTTGAAGTTGTATCTCCTTCCCTGTCTTTTCTCTGGCTTTTTAATGGGGATGTGGAAGACTTCATAAAGGATAGACTTAACAATACGTACAGACTAATCACCTTGTTTACAGGCACTGCTATGTGCACTGCCTGTTAGGCTTGCTAGCCCTGGCAGCCAAGGGGCCAGGAGAAGCCCTGGGTTTCTGTTCCGTGCCTGGTTCTCTGTCTCTGCCGCCATTTCAAGGCGTGCCCGGTCCACACCGGACTGCAGGGGCTTGGACAGCACTTTCACACTCTGCTGTAAGCCTTTTAGGTTTTTGAGGTTATTTTTTGTGCCTGGTCTAAAGAACACTGAAGGGGGAGGGAAGTCTTACAGTGAAGTGAACAGAATTATTTCCCTGGGTGAGGCAAAAGAGTCTCAAGTCAGGGACTCTTCTTCCATTTCTCTCGCTGCCAACCAACACAAACCTTCAGTCGCTGAGGAGGAGGAGGAGGAGAACGTACAGGCTGGGAACTGGGTCCATCCCAACTCCTCCAGTGAGGTGAGGGGCACTGTGGGTGGCTGGGTTGTCCTGTGCCAGGGTGCCGTGCGCGTCAATGGTGGGAGGCCATTCCGTTGGGCCGGTGCCGGGTTTTGCAGCTGTCCCTGTGAGGGGCCGGAGCCGGCTGGAACCGGTTCTGACCAGCTGGTGCCTGTGCTGACTCCCGCCCAAACAGGGTGTGGCAGCGTCCCCTCAGCGAAGGAGGCTGCTCCCTCAGGGGGGCAAAGGGGTGTGCTCCGTCAAAATCCCATGGAGGCAAAGAAGAGTAAGTTGGTAAACAGCCCTTGAAATTATAAATGGCACGCGTTGAGGTTGTCGGAATTACAGGAAACCTGCACGTTGTGGCCTGGAGACTACAGGTGGGTGTTCTTATATAGGAATTTGAATTGCGCGTCCAGACAGGTAACTACAGGCGTTACTACTAATGAAGGGTGTCAGAGCCACTCGGCTTTTAATGGGTTTGCTTTTAAATTTTCCTTTTCTCTTTTTTTTTTTTTTTTAGTGTTTTTACCACTTGGTAAAAATTCAAAGGCAAATTAACCAAAACCATAGCTGGACATTAGAGATCTTTATTAAAAATAAGAAGTACATATATTTTCTACAAACTAACTAGAAATTATGTATTACACAGCAGTTCAAAATGTCTGTGCAGCAGCTAACAGAGGCTGAAGTCAACTTAGGCTATTTATTTATTTACTTTATTTCCAGCTCGTACATGTTCTTGTATGACTGTGCATTTGGAGTTGTAGACCATCTCATGCTGTCGTCACAGAAGCAGTGAGAGGTTTTGCCTTGCAATGTGGTTAAGTTGCTATAACGTTAAATTAAATTCAGATTTTTTTTCTTTCTTTTTTTTTTTTTTGACAAATGCTTCCCAGCACAGAAGTTGAGCAAAGCTTAGTCTGCAACCAGTAGTTGTTTTGACTTCTTTTTAACTCTCACGTTGAATTTTCCCTATGGAATAAAGTTTTGAATTTCAAGAATGGGGAAATTCAAATTATGGTCTTTAATTAATGATTAAAAAAACTTTTCACTTCACCTGTTTGAGCTGAGACATATGTTCCTAGTCACTACCTATTTTAGTAATCTGGAACTTCCTAATTTTTTGGATGTTCATTTTAAAGTGCTGGGCATTCAACTTAAATCTTTGCTACAAGTGGTCATCGTTACTTTCACTTACTCTTGCTTGAAATGTGCTTTCTGTTTTTGGAAAAAAACATAATTACTTCATTAAGCTAGGTTAAAGCCAGCCGTGATGACAATGAGTAGGTCAGTGTTTGCTGGGATATGGAGCAGAAATACACAGCAGAGTAACTCCTAAGAGAACTTCATATAATGAGGGCACTGTTGGAAGCCACTTAGAGTGTTCTGTACTCATAGAGAATCAGAGAATTTATTCAGCCAATAAGAGTATTTATTCTTGCAGAAAGCTCCCAGATGGTAACATTTAAAAAATACATAATTTTCTTACCAATGTTATGCATTAGCCTTGTTGGTATGCTTTTTGTTAGAGAAGTAATCTTCCAGATGTTGTTTCATTAAACTGAGGTACAGAGATATTTTCCATTAATTTTCTATTCCCAAGTTTTAGGCAATGCATTCTGATTTTCTTTCTTTAAAAATGCAGAACAGCATTTCATATATTAAGTGAAAGACAGATTGCACGTGAGCTAATTACACTTACCTGAACAGCATTAATAGAACACTTACTAACTTGTCTTCTCCAGTTCTCCAAAAGCTAAAATAAACAAATATACATGTTGTAATCTGTAAATATATACAACTTATGTGGTTAATTCAAAGTTTTAGAAAATGACAAATCTTCCTAAAAGACAAAATACAGGGATTGAGGAGCTATAAAATAAATATTTTTTTCTTTACTCTAGATAGTAAATCTGGGATGTATTGTCTGAACTACATTGGACTTGGAAATGTTTATTTTCCATACAAAAACCTCAATTCTTGCAAGTACATGCACTTCAGAAGGATGTTTATGTGTAAAAGCATTAAGATCTTTTTGGTTTTGGCTGAAAACATGATGATCTGTCCTTAGTCATATAAATATTCCGTTCCTAGACTTTGATTTTCCTTGCAATAAGAAAAAAAGCTGCTATTGACTTCACAGGTGTTTGAAATAGGTGTTTTCTGTTTTCATGAATTATCCTTAAAGAGTCTTAATGGTGAGGTTATGTATTTCTCCAGGAAAAAAAAAAAAAAAGAGAAAGCAAGGTCTTTCTTAATTTCTTCTAAGACCTTATAGTAGAGCTCGTGTTAAAAGAAACACACAAATATGTTGCTATATAGGAGATGCAGTTGCTTTCTCTTTAATCAGTATATCTGACAGCTGGATTTCAGGCTGCTCCTGTGTGGTGTTAGGGTTGCATAGTCTGGTATACTCATCACAGAAACTAATGTCTACAAAACTTGGAAATGGCATTTGAAATGTTGTGTGAAAAACTCGAAGCAGGCAAGTGCTTTACTGTTCTAAGTCATGAGATAAATAACACTCTTTGTGTATCAAAAAACTATCTCTGTGGAAAGTTTAAATTTTAATATTGGGAATTGAAATCCTTTTAGGAATTGAACAGCCTATTGTATTTTCTCTTTTCTCTATTAACCTCCACTGCTGGTACTGGGTGTCATATGGGATTTGTTTTCAGGAATTGTGACTGTCTGAAAACAGTGATCCAAAACCCAGTATTGTTTATGCTTAACAGTATGATCACAGCAAAGGAGAAAGGGAAAGAATATAAAACCAAAGGACTTACTATGTTGTGATGGGTTGACCCAGGCCAGCAGCTAAGTATCCCCACAGCCACTTGCTCACTCCCACTTGCCTGATGGGATTGGAAAGAGAATAGAAGCAAAACCAAGGAAACTCCTGGGTCCAGAGGAAGACGGTTTAAGTGTTGAAGAAAAAAACCAACCCAACCCAACCAAAAACCCCAAAACCAAACTCACAAGTGATGCGGAAGCAGTCACTCACCACCTCTCACAAGCAGATGGATAGACAGCGAGTCTCTGAGAAATAGTCACCTCAGAAGACACAACCCCTCATATCAACACCACCCCCTGCCTTCTTCTACTACCCTAGTTTTACTGCTGAGCATGATGGTGCTTTGTATGGAATATTCCTCTGGCCAGCTTGGATCAGCTATGTCCTCTGCCCATCTCTGCCTGCCACTAGCCCACTCAACTTGGGGGTTGTGGGAGGGTGTCAGCATGAGCAGAAGAGAAGGCTGTCATGCTGTGCAATCACTGTTTAGCATAAACAAAATACTGGTGTGTTATCAACACTGTTTTAGGGAAGATCTATTAAGAATGCTCAAGTTGCTGAAGCTGTTAACAAAAACAAATTGCAACAGCAGGACAGGATTCCTATGGCCAGTGAGAAAGCTATGCTTTCACCTACTTCTAAGCCAGCAATCGTTTGATCATACATATAGTATTTATTTACTTATAGTTGAAAGGAATCCATACTCTTTGAACTATCTCCCTTCACTGCCAATGTTTCAGCACTTTCTTGGGAAGCAGAGGATGAGTTCACAGGCTATTAGTGAATAGGGAAAACCTTATGTCATTTGTACTTGAATTTAGACATCTACTATCATCTACACATAAATTGATCAGATGGCTTTCTAGTACACGCATGGCAAGATTATCAGTGACAGATTGTTTTCAGCATATTTGAAGGGGACAGACTGAATCAGACGGTTATTTTGTTTGCCAAATTAATATCTGGGATGTAATCCAACCTGATTAACAGGATGGCTATGATTGGATCATGAAAGGGTAAGCAGACATTTGGAAGGCCTTTTTTAATACCTGCTGGTTCTATTACTTTCTGCGTAGCTTGAACACATGCAAGAATATGCTTCTATGCAGTAATCCAATTCATTTCTCATTGATTCCAGTTTGTCTTTTTATGTTGTATTGGATCTCTTGCCAGGTAAATCTTTTCTCTGTAGCAATAGATTGCTTTTCACAGCTGCCTGTACGTCTGGTACTGGGTAGATCAAAACTTCCAAATTTGGTTATTTCAGAACTGATTTCTTCAATAGTGATGCAGAATGTCTTTTTCTTTAATGAAGCCTGATATTAGAGCAGATATAAGAGCACTTATGTTTAAATATATATCCATATTTGGCAATTTGAATGTGTATGCATGTTTCTGTTGTCTTTGAAAGGTTGTTGATGATCCTTATGTGAGGAGTAAAGTAAGGGTTAATGGTGGGGGGGTTTTTTCCATTTTTCTTAAAGAGGTATGTTTTATTGTCTTTCAGTTTGATGGGTGATACAGAGATTTTATGGTTTATATATAAACCATGGGCTTTCCAGATTTGATTTATGTAATCATAGCAGTTTTGCACAGTTCAGCTGAAAAATTATTCTTGGTAATCAAGGTCAGAAAAATCCGGGGATTCTGTCATTTATCTCTGGTGCTTGAGTACTGAAATAGGACACCCAGGGCAATATTAAAAGTAGTGTAGAGGGATGTCTCACTCTGGTATACTTGCTCTGTACAACTTTTTTTAAAAAACTGGGGGTTATTTTAGAGTAGAAGTATTGAAAGGAGAATGCTGATGTTCCTAGCATGAAAGTAGAATATTTTTTTCTTTTTCCTGTCCCTGTCAGCAGAGTAATGCAGGAAAGAAAGTTAATTTATGGAGTTTTTTTCTGTTTTTTTCTAATATGCGTACTATGCAAGTGGCAAACTTCTTGTTTTGAATTAAAAGCAATGTCATTTCAAAAAAGTAATCTGATCTCCATTGCTGTCTTTCACTTTCAAAACTTGAAGATCAAGGAACAGAGCAGGTTTTTTTACACATGTGAGTTGTCTGAAATCCTGTAGGCAATATCTATTTCAGCAAATTTGCGTGGTGTGTTCATTTCATATAACTTTGCTTCACTAAGGTCTTTTCCTGAACAGGTAACAGAATTTTGCCTTTGCAACTGAAGATTGCTGGCCTGCATTTTCTTTGCCCCATTTTCCTCATACACATGTATTATTTTATTGTCGCTAAACAGATTCCGGTATTTCTTTGGTTCACAGTAATAGGCTAAATCAAACTTTTAGCTTTCAGATGACAGGTGTGGTAGGTAAAGATTAGTCAATAATATGTTTCCTGGCTTTGCCACTGCTCTTTTGACCTTGGCAAGTCAGTGTCTTCACCATTCCTTCCCATAGCAGTAAAACACGTTTCTAGATAACTTAAGAGGGCGGGTTTTGTTTTTTCTGGTTTGATTCCTTTTTGCTGCTTTGAAGATGCAAGATGGTTAATCCGTTTATTTTTAACCAAGATTGGGGGAAATTTCTCCTGACACTATTTGAATAGTTTTGAAAAGTAGCAAACTAGAATTTTACCCTTCTATGTTTGTTAGATTATATAAAATGCTTTAAAGAACTGTGGCACACTGTTTATTAAAATGTAACGATTTTCAATCTTTATGACACAGTCCAAGTAAAAAGAAGTACAAAAGCTAAGATTAAAACATAAAGAGTACAGTCTTGATTAAAACATATATAATACAGTCTTGCAGCAAATCTATGAGAGTATTAAAATTCACTAGCATACATAAAAGTAACACTTCATCTATTCATTATAGTTTTACTTGTATCAAAATCTCCTTTAAAGTGTCTCTTGGCTTAAGGAACAAATTTCAACTACATAAAGCTGTCTTTAATTGTTTTCAGTTTTGTGAAGCAGGCAGCCTTCCTTTTTTTTCTTTAATAAGCATATGTAATTATCTGCCTTTAAGAATACTATATATTATATAACTCAAATTTGGGGTGATCATGGAATCATTTGTTGTTTTAAAGATCTTTAAATAGGTTCAGATGTTCCCTATAGTGTTTCTTCTCTTATTATGATAAATAATTAACTTCATCATAAGTAGAGACATATTAATAACATGAGAGAATGAGATTGCAAATCTTGAGTCTTGAAGTTCTTTTTCTTGTGCTTAATGAGTCTGATTGCAAACAAAGTTTCCTTCCCAGAAGTAACTGTTATCCGAAGGAATGATATGCTTGATGAACTCCAGGTATCCTTCCAAGTGAAAACGTTTGAGGAAAGAAATGTTGGTGAACCAAGTGGCAGCTATGAAATCCACTGCGTGTGGTCAGGGCTTAATTTTGCAGTTCATGTGTAACTGTGGTGGTGATAATTTAAGATTCAGTGCTGTCATGTGGAAGCACTGCCTCAGAGAATGGTCTTAGTGAAAATGACTTAAAGTTTGCAATTTTAGGGGGTAGGGATCAGGTGCAGTTGATGGCCAAGTGGTATGTTAGTAATGTCATGGGTCCTGTGCAGATATGGAATTCTTTGGACTTTGTTTGATTCTATAACACAGATATCAACATGGAACTCAGGTAATGGAGACAAAAAACTTCTTTATCTTATTTTTCATGTATTGAGCTCTAACTTACCAATCACCAAATTCAGCAGGAACTTTGTTTTTCATTGTTAATTCATGTCATTGAGCACTGGTTCTCAGACCAGTTCTAAAACATACACCCACCAAACAACAGCAACAAGAACAAAACCACTCAAAACTTCTTCTGTCTTCTCTATTTCAATTTCACTTTCTGATTTAGTCATTCTTCCAACCTAAGTGTACTGATGGTGATGATTAAGTAAGTCTTTTCAAACACTAAATGTAACTGCATGCGCTGATTTTTTTAGAGGCATTGAAAGCACTCTGTGAGTTTTAAACCATGTGCTTAAAGAGAATTTTCTATCAAAGTATGTTAAGCCATTTTGTTTTCTACCAGCCGTACTACAGTCTTGATATTTAATGTGTTCTTGCCTGATGTTTTAGGCTACAATTTTGACATATTAATTTCCCTATTTATTTTATTATAAAGGTTTATGCTATTTCATATAAACACAGATTACGTGTTTTAGAAATAAAATTTTTCTGTAGCTCATTCTAGGGAAACATTTAAATGTACAAACTTGTTTTTCTGCTTTTCTGTTTCCACATAGATACAGAGATCTCATTAAGGGTTATCTTAAAGATACCGCACAATACCCATTTTTATTCTTTTGCTACAGCGAGTGTACCTTACTGAATCTGCGTTTATGCTGTATTACCCTTCCTCTGAGTTGCTTGAACTACTGTCTTCTCTTTTCATTGAATGCATAATATGGCAATGTCCCCCTATCTAGTTTTGATCTGAATCCAAATTAGCACATGGTTTTGTTTTCCAGATGTGTGTATCTCCAAAATTCTGTCCCAGAAAGTTGATTGTATCTTAATTGTACACTGTTTTCTCTAGAAGAGCTGTACCCCATCACAAATCATCTGTGCTGTGCAGATTAACTGAACGCACACTAGGTGCTGGGTTTCTGGTCAGTTTTTGTTTGCAGAGAGAAGCAAATGCTTTCAAGGGACATTGAAATTAATTCTTCAAATGTGACCAGGTAACCATAATTTACACTCACTGGTATTTTCAAATTAATATAAATGGAATACAGCTGTATGATTGAAATTGCATGAAAGAACCTACAAAAACCTGTAATTCTTGATATTCCCTCGGTACTTGCCGTGGCCATTAAGAAAATTAAGAGCAACTGGGTAAAGTTCCCTATTTACATTACTGCCTTGGGAACAGCTGTGGTTGCAGTGAGACTGCATCGTACTGCATAAAGTGAAAAGCATCCCATTGCATCTGAGGTAAAGGTGGCATAGAGGCCCATGCTGGCTCAGTTGTGACACTTACAGTCTCAGCTGAACTAGATGCAAATATTAGTTGTTACTACTAGGTTTAATGATTTATTGGGTTCCAAAACTTCTAGTATGTGTTCCTGAAGTCAAATCCTCATAGAAAAGTGTTGGTTTTAGAAGTTCTGCTCATTTTTCAAGAATGCTAAGAAGTACAAAGTCTGTCAAAGAATGTCCATGTTTATTGTGGTAGCCCTGTAAGCTGAACTCCATTTGGAAACTTGGCTTATTTGCTTTCTGCATTTAAACCAAATTCTAGTGTACTGTAGTCTGATAGGTTGTGATCTAGCATAGGAGACTTTAAAAATCAAATTCAAAAAAATTCAAAATCAGAATTGAGTGAGATCAGAACCTAGACCAAGTCATTCTGTATGCTAAGGAACTTACTATCTTTCAGAGTATTTCTTGCAGTTGTTTTTTTACATCAAATGCTTGCTTGCTTTGAAATTAATTTTAAAACCTCTGACTTTATACTCATTTTAAAATAAGTTATTCTTGTAAGTGTATCAAACTGTTCTTATCTTGCATTTTATTTTCCTGTGTATCTAAAACCTACCCGTGTTTTTTGTAAGTTTTCTCTGGCCACCTACATGATGTAAGTTTTATCATATAGATCTGAGTTTTAGGGCCAGACCATCCAAAGAGTGGCTGGTCCTTGGTTAGCAAAAATGTCTCTTTTATTTGAGCATAGTCACAGAGTCACTCAAGTTGATTTTTTTCAGTAAACCATAGTTCTGGAAACTGGAGAAAGATATTGTAATAATAATTTTAGGAAACAAAGTGCCCTTTTTTCTCACATAGTGAAGTACAGAGTCAACTTATTATGCGTATGTAGTTTAAATGTTACAAGATAGGTACTTTAAAAATTATTCCTGGCTTTAGTGTATTAATGAAATACTGCTTTTTGCATTTTCCTTTTAAGGTCCATAATCCTGTTTTTGGATTTTGCAGTGTTTTTCAAATTACACAGTTTAACTCAAAGTTTAAACTATTTAAAAACAAAATGCGCATACAAAAAACCAAACAACCAAAAAAATAAATCACCAAAATTGACAAGGCGAGCAGAGTTACAGATTACATGGAATTTTTAGCCATAGTTTTAGTCAGTTGCTATTAGTGTTCTCCTCTCATGTTCTGTCTTTACTCTAGAATAATTTTTTCATGTACATATTCAGTGCTTTCCCATGTAAATGCCACAAATCTCCTCAGTATCTTTTATTAATACAAATGTGCATACTATTAAGGCTTGTTCTTTTTTAAACCAGCTGTGTTGACATACAATGATGACACAGTTTACATAACCAGAAGATGGCAGTGTAGGCTAAAAAAACCCATATGCGTTCAGTTAGTAAAACCTTTCTCCTTTATAAATGGATTAGTTGGGTTTTTTCATTCCTCCCCCCAACAACTTAATTTCATAACTTCTAAATTATTTTAAGGCTTGCTCATCCTCGACAGAAGCAATGGTTAGGATTCTCTAGTATTGTACTGTCACTACAGCTCATCTGTGTGTTTATCTTACTTGTCTTGCTTCAGATCTGATACAACTCTAAAATATTTTTTCTGCTGACTCTGTGTATTATTTTTTAATTTGGCAAACTCTCACTCCACTAAATGTATTTTTTAAGCATTTTGTAGAACAAATCCCTGAACTTTTTAAAAGTGGCTTCTCTTAAGCCACTCTCTCACTTTCTACTTCTTTTCTGCACTGCTGTTTGAATGTAGTAACAGCTTAAACCTTCCAGCGGCCAGATCGCTGTACTACTTTAAAATATTTAGAAGTGTAGTTTCATATTTATAGGTTGCTTAAAATCCGTATATGTCACAGCAGCTACTCTCTCTCTCTGCATCACAGAAGAGCCACAAAATGAAGAGGTCAAATTAATTTAAGACATTAGAAAATGCAGTTTACTTTTCAGAGTGGCACTGGGAAACTTTCCTAAACACTATTTTTGTGTGCTTCAGCCTAAAATAAGAACACTTTCAATGTTAAAGTGACAGAAACCTCAGTGCTTTCTTTTCACTCTTTCACTTCCCTCCTCCTTTTTCCCCCCAAACTCTTGATGTCGTTTAAACATTATTTATATTAGATAATTTTTATTAGAGGGAGAGGATTAGGACAGGAATTATGTATCCTGATAAGGGTTTCCTTTTTATTTATTGATTTCTGTTCAGAATGAGCAAAGAGAAGATGTGGTAGCCTGTTCATGAAGTGAGCACATGAAGGATGTAATACAAAACTAGCTTGATGGATTTGGTGGGAAGAACTCTTGTGGGGTGCTGCTTTTGAAAATTGAGTTTATTTTATTTATTTTTGTAACAATCATGATTGAAACTCTTCAGAAAAGGAATTCTATTAATTTTTTCAAAACACAAGTGACTATGTTACTAATCTAAAAAGTACACCCCAAACCCTACCATTTGTAAAGCATTTTATTCACTGAGATTTGCTTTACTCTGTAATATGATTGTTTTGCTTTATAGAAAATTTGTCTGAGCAGTTTCATTACTTATAATAAAGGCGGCGGTTTATTTATTTATTTTTACATATTGATGTGTATGAGATTGCCAAATAACTTGGGCTTTCATAACAAGGTTGCTGTTACAATATTTTTTACAAAAGTATTTGCAAATTGTCATTAAGGGGTAGTCTAATACGATGCTTAACATTTATATAAGGGAGGGTGAGATTAGTAATAGACTCTTTACAGTAAAACTCTTGGGGATACACCAGAGACCTACAACTATTAACTTGTCTTTTCTAGCCAGTCGATTAAAGTCTGACTTCTGTGGCCTGTAGGGCACATTGCAGGACCCGTCTACTTAGTCAGCCGTTTATTTGCAGGCATATTGAGTAGCTGAATGTGATTTTTTTTTTTTTTTATTGGTAATCTTAATAGCAGGTGGGGAGCTTAACTGCCATTGCTGTTTGTAGGGAAGACTTCTTTTTTTGTAGGTATTATAGTAGAGCAGTTGTGTAAATAATAAATCAGAAATTACATAACCTATATTATTCTATATATTCTTTTGCTATTGATGATGAAGTACTGATATTGTCTCTCAGTGTATTTAGTCTCTTAAATTAAATAGTACTAAGAAGTGTGGAGTGCAAGTAGGAGTTCTAAATTTAAGTTCAGTTATCATTACTTTCATTACAGTTTTTATCAGAATTTGCAAGTATGGTGGTTAGATTATATACATAGAGCTGTTTATAATCCATGGAAAGGGAAATTCCAGCTGATGGATGCATTAATGATAGCCACCTTAAATCTGTATGCAACTGAAAACTAAGTTCTCACAGAAAATGGAAGTTCTGTATTTACTTGGTTTGGCTAACGCCGTGTTAATAGTACTTTCTGTGTATGTTAAAAGCTAGCTAGACTAGTGATAACGATTGCCTGGCTAGATATCTGATTAACACAAGTGGATCTGTGGCTCTGTTCTGTGAAATCTAAAAGTTTGTGCAACTAAGCATGGAATTTGCAAGTTCTATAATTAAGTTTGCCTTGGTTGTGGGCTTTATTCTTTCCCTTTTTTTTTTTAATGTGGGCTTTTATTCTTGTCGTCTTTATTTTTTCAATAGGTAATGTCACGACATTGTTTATTCAGTTTCTGCCTGTTGCCTTTACCTCACAAGGCTGATTTTTGTCTTTGTGCTTAATGATGAGAATACATTAAAATATTAGACCAAATTTAGTATGTATCATCCCTTTTGTAATGGTGATTTTTGAAGACATAAAGTTTATTTTTATGGTATTTTCTAATTATTTAATAACCTACTTAGGGTTTCCCGAAGTTGGAATCAACTGCCAATGTAATTTTATTATGGACATTTAGTATATAAGAAATTTTGTTGTATGGATTTTGTTTTATTTTGAATGTGTCTCAGAACTGAGTCCATACAGCCAGAAGTAGAGGTTTACACTATGGAGTTATGATTTATAGTTTTTAATTAAATTATTCTTAATTGCATTTCTGTTAGTATAGCAAATACTTGAGAATCCTGAAAGATCTTTCACAATGAATAAGAGTCATCCAGTGGTATTAAGTATCTAGCTGTCACAAAAGAAGGAAATTAAAAAAATAAACAAGCTGGCAGACACTTGGTGTTCTGTCAGGGACTTTATCTTGTAAGAAAAAGAAACAACTGTAACTTACTGTGG
>JAOQGH010000069.1:14564883-14686548 GCA_025769975.1 Gallinago jamesoni | reverse complement strand
TACTGTGGCTTATTTTCTAACTTACTATTTCATGCTAATTCTTAATTTGTGAAAAGAGGATCCTAAAATATCTGACCACTCTTTTTTAAAATTAAATCAATTTTTAACTCCTTTTGAGAATGCTGAAATTATTTTACAATGCAAAGGCTGGGTGTTGCCTGAAGGGAACAAATTACCTGGTTATTGAATTGAATGGAGAACCTGGCTGTCTGAGGAAGAATTCATATTCTTTTCTACTTAAGAAAAATTGTTAGAGTCTACTGCTGGTATCCAAAGCTTGGTTCCATAGAGAAGTCTTTCTGTTATTCTTCATTAAGTCTGATTCTGATTGCCTATACAGAAGCTGCACTGATGTGATCAATTTCAGATGTTACAGTCCTTCCACAATATTACTTGATACTTTAATTTCTTTTGAAACGGTCATTCAGCTAATCTTGTCTGATTCTTGTTGTGAACGAGTGGTTGTTCTTGCAGTTAGGAGGGACCCTGTAATGGTAAGTTGCTAAGCTGATTGTCTGGTTTTTGCAAAGCTGTGTGGCAACACGACATAGATTCTTTTGTCGTATTATGTGAGAGATTAATTTTAATCACGAAGTTATCTGTATAATTCATGAGTATGTGTGGCTACCTAGGCTGAAGTGTAGACACAGATTCTTGAAGTCCATTAAACACTGAAAACAGTTTCTTGAAAGTAAGTTTCTGCTGACAGGTAATTGTATTTCAAAGAACAGTACATTTAACAGAAAATGTGATTCAAGCAAAGGGTACGAAGTAGTCGGCTCTGTCGAGATATTCCATTGCAATACTAAATGCAGACTGTTGCCCTAAAGCTACAGAAAAAGACTACATCACCACAGATATTTTTATCCCAATTTCCATCATATAAATTTGTAAAAAAAAAAAAAAAAAAAAGCAGCAGTTTGCACCATAGCTTCATTTGGTAAAGAAATTTATGCAACAGAACTTTGCCTATTTAGCCATGTAGTTAATAGCTTTCCTTTGAAAGGAAGCCTCTCAGAAATAGTTTTCTCCTTAGTCTTAGCCTTTCAGAGATAAGGTTAAGAGAAAAAAATTCACCAGAAAATTATGCTGATACTGTATGATTAAGGCATGTAAATACTACTATGTAAATACTACTTGTCAATAAAGGAAGTCAGGCATTTGTACAAAGATTTTGAGAACCTTTTATCTTCAGAGAAACCTGTAAAGCCAAAATTTCAGGCTAGTATTGTATTTTTCTTTGTGGATTTTTCTGTATGACTTGTCCTTGTTCCCATGTAACTTTTAAAAGTAAAGTTTATTGTAGTAAAGCCTCAATACAGGTGGAACTGTTTATTAGGTCACATAAAATTCTTGATTATTTTGCAAACAACCAGTCAGATAGTGGTGTAAAATTGGTTATTTAAAGCTGTCTTAATTTTTCAGGCAGATACAAATCTATTTTTCAGCCATCCATGTGATATTTTTTTTTTGTTTATTTGAAGAAGGCAATATTATGATGTTGTTGATATGAGATGTTAGATATTCTCTAGCTTAGCCATGTTAGAACCTTCTGGAATTGCTCACAAATTTAAGTTTATGGTTTTCTGTTTGACACTGTGTGTTAGCTTTTCATCCTTATAAGTTTGCTAAATATATTGGTGAGATTTGTTTTACAGTAAATAACAAGCCAGTAATGTTCTTCTTCAAAAATGGGTTCATCTGAGAGATGGGAGGGGCAGGAAATCAATTCTTCTTATCTTTACCAATTTCTTTTAGGAGATAAGAATCTCTTTGAGTTGACATAGATTAATTGGACAGATTCTATCGGTTGTCTTCATCAGAGTCCTGTAATAGTAAATCAGTCTTACTAAAATAGGTAATATACTAGGTCTGCAAGTAATTCATAACTTTTCTGACAAAACAGTTTTTAATTTTTCTCTTTTTATCTTTCTTTCATTGTTTTGTGTTTTTTTTTTAGATTTTGGTATTAGAAGTTTTTGAAAAGCAGATCCACTGATTTCAAACTCAAAAAATGTGAAATCAATGCTGACTTTTACATAGATGTTCCAGATTCTCTTTAGAAAAAACATGAAAAAGCTACTGATACTGTCTGGTCATATAATTTTAAAATTCCCTATAGCTGTTCTTTGAAGATTTTGTTTTACTTAGACATATATGTACATTCATGGAAACGTGCAGCTGCCTTAAAAATTCTCCCTAATTCTTAAATGTGCAGCATTCTAGATAATTTTTTAATAATCCACTTGTTGAAATTCTTTGTCTCAGTCTAAAGTTAAATCTTCCATACTTAATAATTGGAGAAGGGTAGCAAAAAACCCCCCAAGACTGTTTCTAGAAAGTGGTGGTGAAAAATTTGAAAATGCAATGCAAGCATTAATAAATGCATAAAATGCAAAAGGTGGTGAAAAAAAAAAGTCCCCTATTTCACTTTTTATGACTTGGAGAGTTACTGACATAGTATTAAACGTGAACATTCATTTCCCCAACCATCACACAGAGAGAAAAGTGGAAGGCTCTCAGTCCCTCCTTTTTACAGGTTGACTTGGTTTATACTGGCATCCAGTTTACCATAGTGCCCTTCTTGCTAACATACGTTTTGGCAGCAGGGAGTTACGTCGTTGTCCTGATTAGAAATACTTGTTCTTACTTTCACAGGTAATCAATTGGTTGGTTAGAAAATGAAATATTCAGCACAAGAGGACTGTTATCTAGTGACAAGCAGTTCTGAAAGTTTAATATTCATACTAGTTTCTTTGGGAATAAATGATCTTGTTGTATTGTCCTTACTGGTCTCTGGCAAGGACTTCAGGTTAGGCTTTCTGTGGTGCCTGCTATTGAACAGTGTTGCTATTTGTATGTTTAGTTCCTTCCTATTTGCAGTGTTGATAGATTTCAGGTGTTTCTTAAGGATGTGAAACAAATGTTTAAATGTAGGGGTTGCATGGATGAGCATGAAGGAGCTTAGAGGCTGTGATAGTGTCAATAACAAGATCTTTTAACAGTGTACTAGGTCCTTTTTGGCTGTCTTTAAGGCGCTATGATTTACCTGGATGCTGGAAATCATTTCTATGGCAACTGTAACACTGTACTGTTTATTTTACACATTAAATGTACCAATGATTTTAAAAAATCTTCTATTTATTTTAAGGTGCTCTAAAATGGTATCTCATTTTAGTATAAACAGGTGTACTTATGAGGGAAAAGTCAAATGCCTTCGGTGTTTTATGGTACATAGCGGGGTGTTTTTTTTTTAATGAAGAACACAATTTTTCAATGTTTTCCCAAGCACATTATTCCAGACATACAACGCTGACTTAATCTTCAAGTGAAAGCAAGAAAAAAGGACTAACGATTATCCTCTACCCTGAGTTCTGTTCAAAGTGCCCAATGACTCTTTTGTCTTCTGATGGTAGAATTTCCTCTAAGAGTATATAAAGTCCCATAGAAAGATATCTGGTCTACTTAATGCTTTTTCATTATATTCTTAATCCCAAATAAGCCAGCCTCATGGCAGTTCTGTGTGGTAAGGAAGCTGTTGATAGTTGAAGACATTTGAAACTTCATACAGGTACCAGAATGTTCTGGGAATATAAAGAAAAACCTTTCAGTTTGCCTTAATGTAACATAGACAGTTAAGAAATCAGTTACAATATTGGGTATGATCATTACAGAACCTTGTTTTTTATTTCAGTCATAGTTGCACATATACTATTGTGGTGTGATGACGAATATTCCTTTGCCCTTGACAATTGGACAGCCATATGTACATTCCACTAATTTTACTTGTCTCTTAAGGTGCACATGTACTCAGGTACAACCACACTTCTCTTAAATCATGGGGACATTATGGATGCCTCATTATGTTGTTTTTCCTATATGGGAATATGCAACTCCTTAGTATGGAAAGGTATTTATCATCTCACTGTTTGATTAATGTAGATCATCCATATGTTCTCACCCTGAAGATCACGAAGTACTGTTCAGCTGTTGCAAGCAGAGAGTAAGAAATGTGAGGGACATTTCCAAGGAGCTTTGAGCTCTGAAGTCTTGCTCATATTTTGTTTTTATGTGAAACGCTCTTAGGACTGGTTTTCAGTTTTTGTATGACTGGGTTATAGACAGGGTTCTCCTTTCATCATGCTACTTGTGCTATGATGGATAGGTAGCAGAAGTCTGGATGTCACCAAGTAAACTATTCTCAACTCTGAAATACTTTCACATTATAAAAAAGAAAAGAAAGAAAAAACAAAAGCTCAGAACTAGGGAGCTTCAATGTTCTCTGCAAAACTAACTGTTTCAATGCAGGGAATGTAATGGTTATAGGAGCTGGTTGGGGAAAAGAAATGCATTTATGATCAGTATGCAGATTATTATTTTTAATGGTAAATTTCATTCCTATGCATTGAAGCAAACAAAGTCTGAATGATATATATACATTTTTTAAAGCCTTCAAAAATAAAGTTTGATTAACATTTTGCTGTTAAGTAAAGTTTTCCTATGTGTGAGTTTTCACTTTCTGTTTCCTAAATTGATGAGACATGCATAGTTCCAGATAAAGCATGCAAAAATACTTAAGCGCATGGAAGAAAGAAAACAATGTTTTCATCCTCCACTTTTCCCCATATAGAGCACCAACTTGATATGGTATAACTGTAATTTTACTGACTAATTTAATTTAGAAAGCACCAGGCTGGGGTGCTTAACAGGAAAATAAGCTTGTGTAGATATTTTGATACATATTATATACAGTTTTCATATTACACTGTCAACTGATGTTAAAGTACATGTTTAGTAATATATATATTTACACCAAAAAAAAATTTAGCCATCTAGATGCTGGAAATAAACACCAAGATTGAGGTAAGAGAGGCAAAGTGTGTTTTCATTTTTTTGGTGTCTGTTAATAAAACATAAAATATGTTTTCTAATGATTCCCTATATAAACTACAAAGTCCAAACATACATTTAGTACTTTGCTGATTATAATACTGTATTGAATCAAACATGGCTGCATAAAAAAATTTTTATAAAGCCAGCTCAGTCTTTTTAAATGATGGTCAGGCAAACAAGAGAACCTTTATTCATTCCCCCCCCCCCCCTTGTTTTTCCTTGGGGTAATGAAAAATGTTGTGTAAATGTCAAAAACATCATAAAGAATAAGTCCTAGGGGTTGGTTAATGAAACATTTCTGCCTGGTGGCAAGCAGCAAGCCCTCATCACTACAACAATGGGCACCAGGATGCTTCGAGCAGTAATATCTCAAGAACTGTGTGCCACATTCCATCACTGATTCCTAATGTACTTAAAGTCTCTTATGCACCTGGCTTAAGCTGAAACAAAACAGCAATGAAGCTGCTGTAGCATCTTCCCTACCGCTACCACCATATTTTTAGCTGTCTGTACCATGGTGATTTCCCATCTACGGTCTGAATATTAAAAACCCGTAAGATTGCATGAATTAAAGTTATTTGTTCTCCACTACAATTTAATTATTGATTGGGTTATATAAGCAACATATATGTGTTACATGTTACATATACAAGTGAGATTTTGTTTGCTTTTATTATTTCAGACATGCAGGCTGTGCCATCACTGTTGCAGTGGTATGCAGCTTACATTAATGGTATAAAAATAACAAGAAACGAACTGAAAAGTGAAACATAGTTGTGGAACAAACCAAATAGAGCAGTTAAGAGCCCATTAAAATTATTGTTTTCTGATGTAAAATTGTAAGTACTTATGTTGGGAATTATGTCCCTAATAATGAAATGAAAGTTTCTCCTGTAAGCCTTGAGTGGTTCAGAGAAACAAGCACGCATTCACTTGTTTTTCAAGACAGATAATGAAATCAGACCTTCTAACCAATGAACAAATGGTCACACTCCTTAAAATATTTGCTTTGTAGTAAATAGTAAATTTATTTGTCATATAGAATTTCTGCAACATTTACATAAAACAGTGCTGGCCAAGACAAGATAGAGGAGAATCCTATGCTATTTTCAGTTATTGAAACTGAATGCTGTAGTCTGAGCATCTACAGAGATTATCTCCTCTGCCTGTTGTAGACTGAGCCTTTGTGAAGAGGACCTCTATGTTTGCCTTGACCTGTTTGTGCAGTAAAGTTACAATCTGGGTTTCTAAATCAGAAATCTCTTATGTTGCTGACATCTCCATACAGATGATTTTGATTTCCTCCAGCACTGTTCACTGAGCTGTACCCTTTCCCTATTGAATTTTTTCTTGGCAAGAGAGCGTTTTTGAGGATTGTTGATACTTTCAGCAAAGCAACTCAGCGAAACAGTTGCATTCCTCTTCTGTGGCCTCAAAGGAAAAAAAAAAAAAAAAGGGATATTATACAGCACTCTAAGGCTAGAAACCTATACTTTATTCCTTCCTTAGAGCAAATGGTAATCTCTCTTTATTGCAGTGGTAGATTTTTTCAAAGATTATTTTCAGTCTTAAATATCAAGTGTATTATTTTTGTTCTTCCATTCGTACAGAATTCCTACCTACCAGAATTCCTACTGCTGACAAACCTGAGAATTTCATTAAATACTAAATTGGCTGATAATCATCTCTTATTTTCTTAGATGACCTATTCTCTGTTCCTGCTATTAGCTGGTTGATACAATCAGAGTCCCTGGAACAGTATCATTAAATAATATATTTTTTTCTTAATTTTTCAGTACTCCTTTAGAAAAGCAGAATCTCTTTCGGTCTCATCTTAAAAAAAACACAGTTTATTGGTGTGGGATTACTGTACGCTAGGTGGTTCCCATGTCAACACCTATTCAAATCTGTTGTCATTATCCAAATATAAGCACAATGTTCATGAGAAACTTTTTGAACCTCCTTATTTCCTCTGCACCTTTCTATACATAACATACCATGTCTGGAAAATAACCTGAGTGATTAATATTTACTTTATTCTTGTGAGACCACATTTTCTTACATGTGTTACATCATCTATTTTTCTTCTTTTCTTTCTTATTGGTATAGAAATATGGTGTCCTATTATTGCTGAAGAAAAATGTTAGGTGGAGACTTTCTATTTGGCAAGAGGCTTTATTCCTGCTGCTAGATGAGGAAAGTAGCTTCATAGTGACTCAAATTTATTTTCTCAGACTTTGGTATATCAGTAGCAATAAGGTGAAGTGCTTCTTGTTTGCCTGTAGATAAATGAAATCAAGTCCTGCTATATATAGCAGCACAAGATACAAATAATAATAGTTGGAAATAACCTAGAATACTTTTCAGTCTTTGTTATTTTCTTTTCTTAATTTAATCAGATTGACTGTAATCACTTCTGACTGTACCCTAGCTGGCTGTTCTCATTATTGGCATACCTGTCTTTTAAATAATGCGTAGGTTTTGACCTTGTCTGTTTTCAAATATCTTTGGTTTTGGGGCTTATTATAATTTTGGTTTAAAAAGCAAACAAGCCCTAAACTACTAAATTTCAGTCAAGCTTCCTTTAGCCTCTTAGCCTTAAGTGGAAATGGGAAGGTGAATTTCCATTTCTGGTATATTAATAGTCAGTCACCAAATTAGAAACAGTGGTGTGGTGGATCGGTTGCTCACTGTTTTGCTAGGTTCTCCCTCTAAAGGCGCCTATAGTGTTTCTGAGTTTGCAAGATTTCTCTGTGAATAGGTTGTTAGGTGTATGTGCCATTTATTATGTTTCGGCCTGTTAATATCAATTATGCATGTGTTTTTAAGAATGTAGGGCTATGTAAAACCATAAGTAATATTTCAACTGCTTGGTAGACAATTTGGAGCTTAGCAATGGTCTTTATATTGGCATCTTCTATACGGATGGAAGGGTGGTGTTTGTTTTGTTGAAGTGGCAAAAAGCCAGATTGGCTGAAGAACAGAATACGGTAAATGGAAACGCAAATAACACATTTTTAAATAAGTCAATTTAGTAATTACAAGTTGGTGTACCGGTATATTTTCACAGCAGGGAGGACAGCTGGGAAAGCAGAGTGCTAATTTTATTTTCATTAAGCTTTTCTGTTAATCAGGATCAGAGGATTCTGCCACTAAGTGGGAAAGGAGGAGCAGTATGATGTTATAGACTTGCTCCATGCTTGACTCTGTCAAGTGGCAGCCATTTTACTGTGGTTATAGTATGAAGTGTTTTCAAGTATTACTGAAGGAGCCATTGAAATTGAAAGTGAGCATCCAAGTAATAGGATTTAGCTCGCTTGATCTCTCTTCAGCCCTGTTGCTTTTATAAGTTTCAACAAGCTCACAGGGCTACCACTCTTTCCTCTCATAATGAGAAAAAAGTTAGCAGATAGATCAAGAGCCCCATTTAAAGGGTAAGTGCAGAAAACACAGATTGGTTTTAATTCTGAATATTCGAACTCTATGCTTAAACTAAAGACTGTTGCCTTCTGGTACAACAGTCACCATGATTTGATATGAAAATCTTCAAATCTTTTGTAGCTGCTAGGTCCTCTTAATTCATGGCTCTGATAGTAATTAGGCAGAGCTGTTTGCTTGGTACAAATAAAGGATTTCTCCTTTATATGGAGTATTTAAATAAACAAAATCCAGTTTTATATGGAAAACAGCTTGTTTACATAACTGTGATTCAGCTGTCACACATAAATATGCATAAACTTAAGCAGAAACATTCAAACAGAATAATACCCCCAATAATGTGCTTTTTCAAAGCTGACACCGCTGTCCCACTCATCTAAACATACTCCTTCCACAGAAGTATATGATAAATTACTGGCCCTGATATTAGTTTGGGTTTGCAGTATGCCTGTGGTCTCCTGATCCATGTCCTGACAGGTTCAGTTAAAATGATCAAGATTAATAGTAAAGTCTATGTTTGGTTTTTTTATAGAACTCCTAAAGAAATATTATGTTCCAGGAACTAGCTGTGGGCTTACTGTTCTCTTCTAAAATTTTCTGAACTGCCTTACCAAATAGCTTCAAATGATAAGAATAGTAAACCTATTATCTGATAATTACCTGCTGCAGTCTGACTTCTCATTTGCATGTTCTGATTCTAGCTTTGCATTATACAACTTTAGTCTTTTCATAATATCCCAGTTATGAAGGGACTTTGCTTTGTTCTTTTAACTACGTTACCAAAAAGTTACTGCAAGACAAATTCTGAATCTAAATGGTAATGATTGGTCAAAATATGCCAGGGAACAGCAAGGTTTCATATCCCAAGCTGAGCCTGGAACTCTAGTGCTCAAAATCATTTTGAATTGGAGTTGACTTGTAATCAGTGAACTCAGAATAAAAATGAGATACCAGAACCCTGTTTTGGCAGATTCTGTAACCATTGCTTCAAAAACTTGAATATGGCTACAGTAAGGCTACTTTAGTAAGTTAATCTAAAACAATACTCATTCAAAACATAAAATCAAAGACTTACCTGGGATATAGCTTTGTTAACAATTAATTGATTAATCAATTGTAATGCGAGCGGGTTCCAGAGTTTTCTAGGCTGGGTACTTAGATTTTATTGACACAAATCTATATCGCTTTCTCTCCCACATTACATCTCAGGAAGTGAGGAGGGCCCCTTAATCTGTAGTTTTCATGAGCAGTGTAAGGTAGTTGTGTTTCAACTTCACATGTTCATGAATTCACTTCTTGTTAGGGTAGTTTGTTCATAGGTTTTAGTTTGTGCATAAGAATATCATTACATCAGATAATTCTGCACAGATAATTCATTTCCATGATTTAGGATGTTCTTAATTGCTTTACTGAAGGGAGATTGAGCACCTTTTAACCAAACAGCTGAGCGATTTGCTATGACAATTTTGCCACTGTGCATTCACTTAATTTCCAATTAATCAAACATTCAATAAATCATTAGTATAATTATACCTGCTCAAATATTCCTACCCTAGCACATTAGCTATGCTCAGGCAGACTCTTTTTACCAGCTGTGTGAGTGGATTCATTTGTCTGACGCAGTTGGTTGCACGTCCTTGCTTCTTATGAGCCTTGAGAAATGATAGGGCAGAAACTTTAATTATTTATAATACCTCAAATTCCTTTCATTCTCTGTTCATGCTTCTCACTTGGATGCTTCTATAGCTACTTAAAACAAACAGCAGTGGAATAGTGACTGGTTAATTTCTGAAAATTTTTAAATCATTTTTATTCCCCTACTGTGCCACTTTTCTAATTGCACTATCTCCCCAGGTGCACAATAATTCCCTCATCAACGTACATCTCAAGCATAGATTATCAAAATACTATAGCCTGTGTCATATAAACGTAATCAAAGGTATCCTAAAGGTGCTTTATTGAAAGCCAACAAATGTTTTTCAACAAATATTTTACTACCTTGTTTTTAGAAGACTGCACAAGTACAAATCCAGTCACACAGCTTCAGAATATCACTGTAATTATTTTTAGCATCTCAGTAAGACAGAAACTGGAGGCAACTCTCCAAGTATTGAAGAATTTAACTTTGAAACACCTGTGGTAGTTAGGTATGTATTGTTATCTGCTCCCTCCGTATAGATGAAAAATCTGAAAGTGGGTGAATTGCTTCAGGATCTACAGCAGGCTCATGGTACAAGTGGGATTACTCATTATTTGTATCTGCTGATTCCTAGTCTCTTGTTGTAAGGTTTAAATCATACTCAATGTGTGTCTTTGTTGGTAGGCTCAAAGTCAACAAACCAGGACATGCAATCTTAGTCTCTGTAATATTTTAAATATGAAGCTCTTTATGTCAGTATAGACACATTTTAAATCTTGCAGTGTAGGTTCTGTTGCTTCAAAAATAGATTTACTGGTTAAAACTTGCCTGTATTTTATATTTGAGTTACGGATTGTAGGAGATTCATAATACTTTAATCCCTCAATACAAACAGGCAAGATTTTTTTTTAAATTAACTGGAGGTGTTGTGATCCATCCAGATAGTAAAATAGGTTACCTATTTTGAAATCTGTTCATTTTCTTTTTGCCAAATACGCTTTGTGTCGTACTAAGGGGAAGTTCTTTAACCTAAAGGGAAAAGGCATCAAAGAATCTATTTGGAGAAAAAAAAAAAAAAAAGAAAAAGAGAGATATTAGAGAAAGATACACTAATTGGACATTATTTTAATTACTTAAACATTTGTCAAGTTTTTTTCTTATCTGTTAAAAAAAAAATACTGTTCAAGTGCCTCAGCTCTAATCCGTTCAATCTGTTAGAGCACTTGAGTAAGAATCTTTTCTGGATTAATACTTCTTGGCTCACTGTGGCACAGGATTTTACTCCTGTTGCTGACAGAAATTTCTTAGTGTATAAAAACCAGGCAGATTTATTTATCAATTAAGGTATATTTGATTTCCGGATATTCTACCTAGTGTTTTTGAATAGGAGCTTTCCTAATAGTTTATATACATTTCTAATAGTGGCTTAGCATATGATGTGTACAGTCTTATTGCACCTGCCTAACTGTAGCTGAATATAATCCAGAATTCTTGCTATAAGGCATAGTTTGAGCATTCTCTGGTATGCATGGGATCCTGACTATAAACTTTAATGTCTTGTTGGTTTTTTTCCTCGCATTTTTTGGAGTAGAACACTATGGTAACATCACCAGATACACTTCCCTGTCTTCACAACATAAAGATTCTCTTGCTTCTGTCCTGAAAACTTTGCATCAGAAATATTTTCTCAAAATTGTGCTATCAGTCCATCATGACATTTACTTTTAAAATTTTCACCCTCTAAAGCTGACAGGATTCTTTGTCTAGCCATTTTATTTGAGTTCCCCCCAATCCTTTTCACACTTTCAAAATGTCTTCCTAAGACTGAACTCATTTAGCTTTACTGAAGTTCAATGTAAATAATTTATTACCTTGAAACATAACAGCCTAGGAAATTAATCATCATAAGCAACAGTGCAGCTTTTAGTTGCCTAGGGAGAAGTTCATAGTCTGAACAGAATCCTCTTCACCACTTGAAACATGGATATAAAACTCCATTTTACAATGTCCTCTTCAGGAGTTTCCTTTAAGATTTACCTTTTTTTCTTTTCTGGCTTATTGAGTACAATGTAATGTATGGGGTTTTTTTCTTAAGTTCTTCAGCAATTTAGTTAATAGTATTACAACGCGATATTTTTTTTTAAATTGCCAGTGGTTTTTTGAGCAATACTTTGTAATAGATCTTCTCTTCCAAAATGGGTCTTATCTCTTTGGATCTGGAGGAGGACAGTTTAATTCCTGCCTCACATTTTCAGAAATACCTTATCAGTTGTCGATGGGTGTATTACATGCTAAAAGTATTACCTGTGCAACTGGTTTGAAATAGAAAACCAGCCTCTAGAATACACAAACTTTAATTAAACAGCCAAAAGAATTTTGACACCCTTGCTTGGGTAGCACAGCCATGGAAATGGGCTTGGTGCACAACTGCTTTCCCCATGCATTGACTTGCCTCTGGCACCTTACCATTGTCAGATGGAGCAATTTTGTAACTGGCAGGTATTTGAAATCTAGTGGTCATTGTAAGGCTTGTGTTTCTCCAGGCTTCAAAGACAATGCAATCTAAGACCACAAAATCAGCATAAGAAAGTGAAAGATGAGGAGATTGGTCCAAAGCCTTGTCGTAAACCTCTGGCAGATTCTGTAACTGTTCTCTGGATTATCCTGAACCTTGATCAGAAATGTATCTATTTCCAATCACGGAAGATGCAATACACTAGCTAGATTTCATAATTACCTATATCTTCAAATTTCAACACTTGAAGTTAAAGAAGCAGAAGTGAAAAGAAGTGATAATGTTTCCAAAAACGTGCTTAGAAAAGACAGAGACAAGGCTAAAATTAAAAAAAAAAAAAAGTTAAAATACAGAAATGCTCATATAGGAGAAAAGTCATCACTTTAACTCTATAACACCATTTAATAGTGTAATCTTGAAGAGGGAAAATCAACGTCGGTCATCCCAAACTATAATTGAAATAGAAGACCATTTTTCCACTCTTCATCATGCAGAAAAATTGAATTACTGTTGTTAGAATTTTCTAACAGCAGTTAGACATATACAGCTAGCAGTTACACAGCAAAACCATGCTGCTGCATAGACAAAGCCATTTAGTGCTATCTGTAATGCAAGATTTATTTCAAACGAAAGGGAATTAGCTTCTAAAATTGTCAGATTTACATTTTATGGACAATTTCAACAGGTAGAACAAAGAGTGTAAGCAGGGATCTAGCTGATGGACAAATCAAAGGAGATTTAAACTGTCTCTCTGTGCATGTGTTTCTCCCCCAGATACCTTCCTCCCTCTCTAACTCCCCGTGATGCCTGATGGCAGATACTCATACCTATAAAGACTTCGTGGAAGCATTTAGAGAAGAGGAATATTATAAATTTTGTAAAAGGCAAAGTATGTACATGTAAGACTGTTGCTTACGTGGGCTGAGGAAGAATTATCAGGGCTAGTATTTTTATTATAATCTCTCCTATCTCTAGATTTTGAAATCTACAACAATTATGAATTTTTTTTTTACTTTGATGTCAGTTTCTGATAATCACTCATTTTTTTTTATGTTGTGATAAGTTTCCTGTTTAAGATTGACTTCTGTTTAGGCTTGTATTATTTTCAATGTTATAACTAAATATTCTTTCTACAGCTGAAAAAGATCTTTATAGCACCTTCCAAAGCACATCTTTTTTGATAACAAAAGAAGTAAAGTGGGTACCTCTGAAACAATAATTTAATGTATTGGATGATAGTCTGAGAAATGAGTAAGATATTTTTTGAAGCACTGTCTACACCTTCTTATTATCAGTAAGGAACGTTCTATGAGATACTTAGAAGACCTCCTTATTTCATATTAACAGTTGATTAAACTTAATAATACAGTTAGTATTATCAAAGCAGGTAATTGTAAAGTGCTTTGCATTTTGAAGCCTGAAGTAGTTTCTGTGGTGATAATTTTAGATGCTTATAAATGTTTTAATGTATTTTTCTCAGATTAATAAAATGTTTATAATTTTTGTACTATGTTTGGATAGCCTACAATGACATGAGTTTTATGAGCAATCTAAATTACAGGCCATAGTCATCAATACAGAGTGAATTATTTGGCCAGAATTTCCATTGTGTGTCAGTTTTGTGTGTCCAGATGGGTGTTTTGGTTTACCATATTCATCAGCAAGAAATCTCAAAGCATTCTTAACATCTGTGTGAGGCTTGAGCACACGTTTGATTGTTTCCAAACTGCACTGAACAGCCTAGTTTTGTCTTGTGGAAAGAGGTGATGATTTTTTGCACTTCATTTGTGAAGGAAGAGGTAGCTTCAGCACAGAAGGGACAGGAAGCTGTTGATTGCATAGCGGAGGGTGAGAAGGAACTGCTTACTCTGATGATCTGGCACTGTCAGTTCTTATGGCTTGAAACCATCTGTTGTTTCAGAGGGGTTTTGAAAAAGCACAGGTATAGGTTATAGGACAAGCGCTTCAGGACTTCATCGGCTAGCATAAAGTTAATTTTCATCCCAAAGGGCAAAACTCTGCAGCAATTGGTAGATACTGCTACTACAACTGCAGCACTGGTCCTAAAGGACATTATGAACAAAATTTAATGGGATTTAGAACAAGATCATGAACTGGATCACTTTGTAATGCTCCAGGAAGGGTATAAAGGACCTCCAACTGAAGAAGAAAGCAGGATTTCTTTGCATTGCCTATAAATCAGTGGCAGTAAATATCAAGCAGACAGCAGGAAATAGGCAGATTTGATGTTGACAGAAAGGATTTTTGTGCCAAGTAACATGGGAAGTTATCGAAGCATATTTCATCCTGGTAGAAATGCACCCCTGACACTGACAAGGTGAGGTGGCAGCTTAACAAGGTGAAGCCGAGTGCCACCTACGTAGCAGTGGTACAAGCTAGTCCTGCCGTGGGACTGGCTTAGCTTGAACAGCTGATGTTTGAAAAAGATTCTTAGTTACCTTTAGCTTTCCAGTCCCTTCACCTCAGTCATTTTGGCATCCGCGTACATTGTTCTTCTGAACTACTTCTCTTTCATTATTATCATTTCACGAAGCCTTTTCAGACCTTACTGTTGATTTTTATGCAGTTGTTGTCTAAAAGTAGTTTGTAAATATAGCCATCTTAGTTGTTTACTTGTTAAGTGTAAAATCTTTTTTATTAGTATTCTCCAAAGCTCTTGTAACCTATTTCCCTCCTTTTTATCTTTTGATGGTGGTTTGTTTTGAATTTTTTTTATTACAAGTTAAATTTTGCATGGACTATTTTTATTAGTTTTAAAATGAAGTCACATATATTCATTTGGAAGGATCAGTTGGCATTCTTTATTTTTGTGAGTAATCAGTCTTTTCTTAAAATATCCAAGGGATCATAGGCATAAGCTGAATTGACACAAACATGTGACGCATTCCCCCCTGCCTCGCAAACAAAAAGACAACCTAAGCCAAAACAACGCAACCAAAAAACCCCCAGAAAATCCCCAAACCAAACAACCCAAATACACGCACACACAGACCCCCAAAAAAAGCCCCCACCTTAATTTCAGTCCATCAATCAGTTCTTACGCTCTTTAGAACAGAAAGTTTTTCCTTTGGCAACTGAATCTTGCTTCTGACAATGTTAAATGTGATGCTTTCTAAGACTTCCTGTTTTCCATTGTAGCATCACATGGTGTTTTTCTGTGTACACAAAACTATTACACTATTTTGCTATAAAACGTACAGTTAAGGATGATCCTAAGGAAATAATCTAATCCGTTTCTTAGCCTCTTGTGTTGAACTTGGTGTCTTTTAACTTATGGCAGTCAGCCAAAGTCATCACCCGTTCTACCAACTGTATGTATGGACGGAGTCTCTGTAATTATTAAGGAAAGAACATGATCTGTGTAATTTTGTGACTAAGAAAATATAACTTTGTTTTACCAGTCCAGGAGGGGGCAGTAAATTTCTTTTTATTGTTACTGGAAGCAAGAAGTTCTGCTCTTAAAAATAGTTTTATTCTAGTAAGGAACCAACATCTTTACTCCCCAATTTCTTATCGTTGTCATTGTTTTTAACTACCTTTTCCTGACAGGCTTTAAAAAAATAAAATAGAAAATTATCAGAACTTTCAAAATCAGTCATTTGTATCTTTGATCTTCAATATGTTCAAAATAATATGTAATGAGAAAAACATTTTAATTATTAAAATTTCATATGTAATTTATTCCATTCTTTTATCAGTTTTGTTGAAAATATTATTTTTTCAAAGAACACTGATGAAATGGAGCAGACTTTCCCTCTGTGGTTAATTCATCATGTTCTCTTCTCACTTATAACCCCAATATTCATGTACATATGTGTACAGATGAATCAAGCTGATTTTAAATACATGCTCCCAAATTGTATGTTTGCATTTCTCAGTCTATTACAGTGAAATTTGAATGAAAAGGAGGCAAAAAATGTAGTTTGTATGAAAGCACATGATTTTTTTTGACAGTTTTTATCATTCCAAGTTATTACTCTTGCTTGGCTTGGATGTAAAATGAAAACCATTATTGATTATGAGAAGGAGAAGAAGTACAAATCTAGTGATGTGATATTCGTTGTAGGAAGACAGTAAGCCTTTACAGTCAGTTGATTCTCTGGAGTTTTGTGTTTGCTGTTGGGCAAGGCTATTAGCATGAAATCTGGGGTACAGTTAAAGTGGCCTCATGATTCCACATAAGCTACTTGAAAGTTTTCACTATTTATAATTGTTGTAATTCTCAAGAAGTTTGTAGTAGAAAATCCCACAAAACATAAGAATGGTAATAATCATAGTTGATCCAAAAGTCCATCTTGGAGGGAGTGGAATTAATACTTTTTTCCTTGATTCTGCTCAAACAAGATGTTTTTAATAACATCTCTTAAGGTCTTTTGTTGTTGCTGCTGTTATTATTAATATATTTTTAGGCCTGCATTACTCAGAAATTATCTAGGAGCTTTGTACAGCCCTGGATATGGTGTTCTGTTACACCTAGGCAATTGAAATGTTCAGTACTGTCATAGGGAATGATTTGTGTCATTTTGTGGAAGCTGTTTAGCAAACCCTGGGATCGCAAAACAATCCTACAGCTGGTAGAGAAAGTGTCCCACAGAAATACTTGCTGTTTATTTGGTGGATAAGCCTGTTGAAACGCTTCCCAAAGCAACTTTTTTTTTTTCTTTGAAGACTTGTAATTTTCTCTATTTAAAATGTGTGGAGTGTCTTGTTCATGATCCGTGGTGCACCACAAACAGTAATGGTTTATTTATTCTCATGCTTTCTTCAAACTGCTGTTGCAAAATTTGTAAAGTGATGTTTCGGTGTTTCAGAAACAACAATTCAGTGTTGTTATTTATTGTTTTTCCTACTCCTGTCATTATTATGCACTGTAATTATTATTTTGTGAAAAGTATCACAACTGTATCTTCTTAATGCTATTTTTTGAGTTAGAGGGTTAGATGGAAAAAATTATTTCATATTGAAATGTTCTGAAAATAAATTCTAGCCTAGAAATTTAGAATAAGAGTGGGTTGGAAGAATGTGGGAGAAACTTTGTAACTAAGTGACTTGAATTAATAAATGTAGTATAGATTTTTGAGTAAGTGCTAAGTATATTGAACACAATAGCTCTGTGTGGAGCTAAAACTCTCAGACAAAAATTACCAAAATTGTGTGCCTAAAGTTGCATGCCTAAATGTAAGTTATTTCATTGCCAGAGCAGGAGTCAACCACAGTTGGTGGTGAGATTTGGTGGAAATTGCTTATGCTTCACAGCTATTAAAAATGGATTGCTTGTAGATATCTTAACATTTCTCAACAGATTTTAGCAGTCTGGCCCAGTGTGTGATGGATCTTATGTAATAGCATTCATTGATGAAATGTAAAACCAGAGTTTAATGCCAAATTAGAGTTGCCCTGCTCTGTTTTGTTGCCTTTTCACAATCTAAGACTTCAGTGACCTTCATCCTCCCCGCTACTTTTTTTTTTTTTGACGTTAAGGAAAATACCCACGTCACTTCTTTCTGTGATCCCAAGTACTTAGTGACTTTGTTTGTCTTTAGCTTAGGAAAAAGAAAAGTTTTATATAGTGCATAATAATATGATATATAATATGTAATAAATAAAATATTTCTTGCCTGTGTTTCCTCAAAAGAGAAGGAAAGACTCTGGAGTCATAGAGTTGTGGGTTGTAGCTAACTGTGTAGGTATCCCACAACATAGTTATTTAAGCGTAAGTTGTCTTGGGATGTGTTCCATTTCAGTAGCATGTTCCTTTGAACAATCCTGTTTGTATGGTTAGTGAAGAGTGCTTGATTTCTCTGTGCTTGTTTTTTCTACTTTATTAAACATATATCTGTGCATAAGGAAAAACTGTTTTGATGAATACAGTTTTCTCTTTTGCTGTCCACAAACATTTAGTGTGCTAAGTGTTCCCAAGGTAAACATCAAGGGACAGTACAGTTTTGAGAGCCATTACTTGATCTCCGCATTGCATACGAAGAGAAAGCTGGTCAAATACATCAACTGTAAGGTACGGCTTGTATGTTGCTGCCTCTTGCTCAAATGACCACCAACACAGATGACTAAACCAATGTGGTAGTCCTCAGAGACACAAAAAAATTTCAAGGTAGTTTAGAATATCATTATAGCCTGAAGATCAATTCATACAAAAGCAGATTCTACTATATTCTGCTATATTATAGGTAGAAAACATAAGGACCATTCTCCCTCTGCTTGTTGCTACCTGGAATCCAGAGTGAGGGATCTAATGGTCTGTCTATGCTGCCTTGTATTCTAACTATCCTGAACTGACAAGAAGAATGAATGAAGCTGGGTTATATATATTATGAATTTTATAGCTTTACCATTCCCTATGTGTTTTCTTTACTTTTTAGAAATGTTGTATCCTTAAGCAGCAACACTACTGAAGCTATTTTTAAGACACTATTGACAATTGCTACATACCAATATTATGCATTTTTCATTAAGCTTTTCAGGACTTTTTTTTTTTTAAATTCTTTGTTCTACGCTGAACTGATACTTGACCTGAAACGTTTCCTACTACGTTTTGTACGTTGGATTGCTTATAATGCTTATAATGTTTTACTATCTCTGACTGGAGGTACATGATGGTACTAGACTATAAATGGCATTCATCACAACTTGGAAAATTCAATAATCAAAGTGGGGAAATGTGCTTAAGCACAAACTCATCAAACATGAACTTAAGTTCTTTTTTTTTTATAGCTTAGTGTTAAAAAGAAAAAAAACATGCTACTTTCTGAAACAGTGATATATAGCAAATAGCCTGTGATTTTCAAAACAATATGCAATTATTCAATATTTTAAAAGTAGCTTTTAGATGCTTCTGTCTTCATAAGCTTTCTAACTATAGCTGATGTCTAATATTGATTCTGAATAATTTAAATGGCAATAAAATTGGGTTTTCATGACAGTCAATCAGAGACATTTTATATTTAATGTTCATTTAAAGAAACATAGTGCCTTCTTACCTTCTGAATTTCAAAGCCATTAAAGTAATTGCAGGTCATTAAGCTAAATTTCTTTGAATAATCAGGACAGTTAATCTAATTCATACACTATTCAAACCAATGGACAGGAAAGATGCCAGGCGTGGATTTCTGAGAGATTCACCAAATGGATCTTCAGATGTGCTTACCAGCATTTCCTCAGAAACTATCACCCCCATGCTCCAAATTATTGGAAGGTGGAATTTTGTTCCACTTCTGTATTTTTAAAATGTATAATCTTCAGAAGAGAGGAGTCTTAACAGGATTATTTTCTTTTCTTTGAAATAACCAAATCACTGCATAGCCATGCATATCTTTATTGCTTACTACAGTGCGTTTTACCAGAACTTACTTCATAGACTTATTAACTACAACAAAAATATTCACATATGAAGTCTCATACTTGGCAAGTTTTATGATTTAGTGTCAATAAAGTCTGAATGAAAATACTATAATAAATTATCTGGGTCTTATCGGGAGAATGGTTACATGTCATCTCTTAACATTATTGCTTATGTATTTGGAAGTCTAAAATGGAAGGTGATCCCTCAGAGAATCTGAATAAGACAATGAATTGGTAGTGTAAAAGAGTTAAAGTACATAAGTTTCCAGACAAGAGCAGTGTGTGTGCATGCATGTGTCTTTCTCTGTCGGTCTCTCTCCACCTCTCTTGAGTTCTCTCTTTCTCACCCATCGCCATCTCAACCCCAACATGATGCAAGGATAGAGAAAAAATATTGTCTCTCTTTAAATGACCAATTCATTAATGTGCATGAAACTAAAAGACAAGAAACTAAGAGCTTAGAATCTTGGGTAATTGGCACACTGGTGATTTTTGATCCTTGCACTTTGAGGCATGCTAAACAAATGCAATTCATGTGTTGAACAAGAGAAAAACATGCTTCTGAAGGCAAAAAAAGGATAGCATGGGCTTTATTCATGCAAAATCACGTACAGTTCTGCCAACGGGCCTGCTCTGGAATGAAGATAGCATGTATGTTACATGAAGAAGAAAAATCCATCACTTTCAGTTTTAGCAATAAAAGAAATGCTGCTTTGCAGTTTGCTCGTCCATGTGACCAGTTCCTGCTGCACCAAACACCCCGTTGGAGCTGCCCCATCAGTCTAGGGCCTGCTGTTTTCTAAAAGGGACTCACAGTTGTCTGCAGCCTCCTGGCTGCCAAGCAGCACTTCTTCACTGGTACTGTGGCAGCAGTCTCTCTTTGGCTCTCTGTCTCTCTTTTCTCTCCCAATATACAGTCTAAGTTGCTGTCTTTGTAACCAGTAGATGTCTTGGATCTGCCTACACCTTTGCAGCAGTGTTTCATAATTGGGGAGTTCTAGCAAAAATGGAAATTACATGAAATTCTCAAATACACACTGCTTTAAATAAATCCCAATTTTCATAACAATAGACTATAATAAAATTAAAATCTTATGTTATATAAGGAAAGCCACAGAACAGCTGTACTATTTGTATTCTTCACTGGGATTATAATGTAACTTTTTTAAAAAAAAAAGAAAAGCTCTCACAGAGAAGAAGAAAACAAAAGAGAAAGAGAAAATACATCTTTTCATACCCAAGGCACAAGGTCTGGAAACATTTTAAGTTCTGTGTTGATCAGGCCTGTCTCCAGTCTGTGAAGTTCATGAAGATTATTCTCAGTGGGAAATTTTCAGTCAAGATGATGCTGATAGTTTAGACTTCATTTTAGCTTGGTGTTACCTATTAATGCCTTCAGATTAATAGCAAACAGAGTTCACCATTTTTAATAAAAGATTTTTTACAAAAAAAAAAAAATTAAAATCCCTGAAATTCCTTGTTACTGTCTTTATAGAGTCTAAATATCTCTTAGAAACTGAGATAATATCACTAGGTGTCATCTGTGCTCTGAAAAGAACTGGTTTGTGACCATGCTTCAGTCTTTCAGTGTATGCAAGTTAGATGCTTATGTTCCAAAAAATATAAGTCTTGAAATTCAGTTTAAATTATTAAGATTTTTAGATATGAGGGCTGAATTCCCTGGTGGATTCACATGGTTTCTTAAGCTGACTTAAGATACTTACTTAATCAGTAAGCAAAATAAAATGTATGTATGTTAGGTAACTTCAGTGAAATCAATAGGAATTAGTTCTCATCTTATGCAAGATTTACAGCACTGATTTTAATGGAATTGGCTATTTTTACATTATGCTAAATGAGATTTGAATCGATTTTTTGAACTTTAAAAATGAATATGAATGAATCGTAAGAACTCCTCCTGGTTTGAATTGTTTTTATTTTTGAATAAATATTGAGAACTATAGGTAGAGTGTTTTGAAGCTTCTGCTGTATCTTTAAAGAGTGAATAACACATGTAGAAATGGAATGTTATTAATTTTTATTCTTATATTAAAATATTAATTATTTTTCAGTTGTTTTAATTTTTGTATTATATACTTACCATTACAGATACAGTGTCTGATACACACTCAAATGTTACAGCACTCTGCTTAACTGTCTTTATTTGACCACTTAAAAAAAGGCAGAATATTATATTCCTATTCTGTGTCTTGTTAATCAGAGCACGTTTTACTCCTACAATCTTAGAACAAAAAAAAAAAAAAAAAGCTGCTTCTTTTACAAAGATAGTAACTCCAGAAAAGTCATGAGTGTGTGATTGAGCCCATCCCTCTTCAGGACAGCGAACAAGAACTTTAGTGGAGCTAAATGCATGTAGGGGAGGTGAGAAAAATACATAAATTATTCCCTACAGTTAAATAATGGATGTGTTTATTACCGTGCTATGTAACTGTCACTGTTCAGCTAGTGCATATATGATGTTCTTTTGAAGACGGTGATGATGAGCTGTGCTTAAGTATATACATTTTAGTTAGGCCTTTTGAATTCTTAGGAGTTCATTCCACTTCTCTTACCTTGATCAAGGCTTATGAACGTTTTTTCCAACTGAATTGACTCACTGACCTGTTATTTGTTGTTTTTAACTTCAAAATAATGTGAGTTTTTCAAATTCCTCTTGAATTTCCCCTGGTTTCAATGACCAGTTGCCTCCAAGTTTAATTTCAGAAAAAATAATAATTGCATTTCATTATGCTCAAAGTATAACCTTTTTAATCTGCATATTTCTTGCAGGCTATGCTGGCTTATTTCCACTGTAATACATTAGAATGAAAAAGTATTAGAAATATTGATTTATCATTTATAATACCAAAGTGATATATTGAAATGAAATTTGGATGCTGTCCAGTCCTCAGATAACATTGGCATTATTGGATGAAACTGGATGATCTCATTCTAATTAATGTGCTAGTTCCATGTGAAAAACACAGAAAAAACGTACCTGAGAGTTGGTCAAAAATAGGAGTTCGATACTTGCTGAGGTTTATAATTGTTAAAATATGCCACCTTAAATTTTTAATGTTCCATATACAGAGAAATCATTGCTTTGCTTTCTCTCCCTTCCATCTCTTGCCCTCCTTCCCTTTTTTTTCTTCCTCTGACTCAGTATTATCTTGGTATGGACCTATTTAAGTGTAATGCATATTAGCTTGTAGCACACATGAACGCACAGGATATATATACCCAGTTCTGCATTGATTATGATTTACATCCTGCAGTGCACTTGGTTACAGCAAAGCTTGAAGAGGGAATCAAGGGAATTCAAAACATTCATCTTAACCTTAAAGCAGTGCTCTTTATACTCAGTCTGTGATGCTCACCTTCTGCATTTCAGCACATATACATTCCAGCACCTCTTGTAACATGTAAACTTCAGAAAATAAAGCTATTTTTGATTCATATATGTGCATTCCTGTGTATATAGGGTGGTGTTCTGTGTTCATTGATTTTAGTCTTTATTCATCTATTTGACTTTTTCTTCCCTTCTACCAATCAATGTAATAGGCATTGAACTAGCAGACTTGGTTTCCATATTGGCTTTTTTTTTTTTTTTAAATGCTCTGTCTTCTTGTCTATTAGACTTCTAAAACCTACCTTCCTCCTCTTTGTTTTATGTGTGTGTAGAAGTTAATGGAGGAAAACTACCTGTCATCAGATTTATGCAGAGTTGAGAGTGAGCGAATGCTGCCATCGCTGAAGTTGCCGTCTATTTCACATTGATTGAGCTTCCTGGGCTTGAGGGATTTTTGAAGGGCTGGGTTTTTATGGTTGATATGTTTTTGGTCATTTGTCATAAAATCATTCCAACCGAGCTGTTTACTGGTCTGAATACTTAATTACTGCACTAGCAGGGAATGGCATAAGCCTTAGCTTTTACTGCATATTCATGTAGAAATAGGAAATAGTTGATGTTTCTGTTTTTCCTTTTTGTGCGAGTTTTACCTGTAAATATCTCTTTTATTTTAAATGCCTACCAGAATATAGGGTTTCTTAATCCCAATATATGATATAATAGTCATAATTTTATACTCCTAATGTATATTTCAAAATTGGATTGATTTCTAATGGTCCAATTTCTAATGGTCATTTGCACATGGCACATTATAGAGGTCATCTGACATCAATGACAAAAGCTTTCAAAAGGATTTAACAATACTTTTTCGTATTTAAAAATATATAAACAAGGTGAAATAAGTCAGTGTAATTAGTTTATGGTCAACAGAAAATAATTTAAAATACTTTAGAATTGTAAATGTAATACAGTTAGGGTTTTTTTTAAATACTTAAAATCTTTTTCATGGGGCCTATTTTATTTTTAGGTGATTATTTTAATAAAAACAACACACGGACTTCTATTTTTGTACTCCTCACATTGTCCCTTTCTTCTCAGTTGCCTCTTGAGAAGAAGAGTTAGATGGAAAAGTATAAATTTGTTCTTGGTTTGGTGATTAAATTTTTAAATATTATTTATATATTTATATGCAATATATAATCTACTTTGCAGTATGCTTCTCTGTTGAAAAGCATTTCACTTTTCAGATGTAATCCTGGTTTGAGTGTGGGTGTACATATTTTTTCATAGAGATGGATAAAAGCAGAAAGCTAATCTTTTAGTGTGAAGGTAATTTGTCAATGCAACCTTAAATTTTGATGTTTCCTTTATCTTTGAATCAGCAGGGCTTTTTGTTTTTTTGTTTTTTTATTTTCCATTGTGCCATAATGCAGCCCATTTAGATTCACTCTAAAAGACCTCTGAAAAAAATGCGACGTCTTTATTGTAAACAGGAAATTGCACTATTTACTATTGTAGTTTTCTTTTATTTTACCCAAAGACCTTTTCTTTTATCTCTTGCCCCTATTTTAAGTTCTCATGCTTAAAGTGATTTGGGTCCCTTCAAGGCTGCCAAAAGGTGAAATTGACTTTTTGAGAGCATGTTGCTGGAAACTGCAGCCTGTGCACTTCTTCAGGTAGGAATCTCCTGCACACTAAGATGGCGAAGGGACAATTTACCACCCGGTTCGAGCTGTTAGTTAAGCCTAGGAATCAAAGATACTCACTTTAGTCACATCAGCCTCTGATTGGAGTTTTCCCGCCTATGTTTTGTTTATTTTATATGTTAGGGAGAGTTTGGAATGTAGATGTTTTCTTTACATCTTTATGGCATTATAGCAATACCATAATGGCAAATGCAAGGAATATAATGTGGTGATCTTTTTTGGTGATGTCTACTCAATTTACTTGCACTCAAGTGAACTGGCTTTAAGTATTCTACATGGCGTTCTATTGTGAAAGTAACCAACCACCTACATTTTTGTTAGAGAAGGGCTTCAATTAATTTGATATCATGAAAGGCAAATGACTCGGTTAATGAAATGAAAAATAAAAAATCCAGATGTTGCAAGTTACAGTACGGAGTAGTAAAAGGATGTTCTTGGAATTTGGGGGATAACAAGGTCAAAAGGCTCTGCAAACTATAGTATAATACTATGACTTACCTAGTAGTACTACATTGTTTAAAAGAAAACTGGCAAATGCATATTTACTTGCTATGCCAATAGAAGCTACGTTCAGCAAATTATAATTAAACAGAGTGCTTATAGTAGTTAGCATACTGGCAGTCATCAATTGATATGAAAGTAGTCTGACCTAGTCTAACATAATTTCATACAATTTTGAGTCAATATAATATAGAATGTATTAAGAGTAGCACAGAGTTTTGGATTGATTCAGATTCTTTTACTACATCGCATGCTTTAAACCTTCTAAGAACAAAAAGAACAAAATCCTATAGTTACACTAAAAAAAGGAATTTTGAGCATTCCCAGGTAGTTTACTACTCATGTGCTAAGAGAAATATTTTGTTTTGTCCACAGTAATATTATGGCCTAGCTAAACTTTTGACCAGTTGTCATGAAAGATAATTTCCAATCCTAAATGACCTTCTCAGAGTTTTTCTGTATCCATTGATTATATTCAAAAATGAGTGGTGTTTCTTTACTGCATGTGCTCGTACTTCATGTGTGACCTGGTGGCATGCAGGATTCTGAGAAACATGTACCACTCCCAAAGTAACTCACATCATCCAAATGCAATTAAAATTTAGTTCTGTAGTGAAGCTTTGCGAGTACTTTTTATGATTTGCAAGTATCTTATAAATGTTACTGCTGTACCTTTATAAAATAACTTGTGTTTGACAGCCCACTCACTGTTTTTCATCTGATTGCTGTTATAAACTGCAGCTGAGTGAATGAATTCAGAAGGACAGAGATCGTATAGCTTACTGTGCACTTTTGTGAACTTTTTATCTAGTCTTTCCCAAAAAGCCCGAAACATGGTAATCCACAGTGGGTTTCGTTTCCACAGGGCGACACTGATAGTTCTCAGTACATATTTATGTTTGATTGTTTAAATGTACAGAGCCTTGGGTTGTGGTTGCATGGCATATTGGCTATTTCAATAGCGGAACTGCTTTACAAAGTTCTGGCCTTCTGTTGCTTGTTTTTCCAGCCCTTATTTGGATTGACTCTCAACTAGTGTGTTGAATTGTGTCAGTGTCCTGGCTTTAAAAAGAGTTGTAAGATAATTTTACTGATGTATTTTACAAAGAAGTACAGCAGTCAGCCGGGTGGGAGGAGTGTATACAGTGTAAGAGGCAAAGCGAAAAAAATGGGAATCTTTTAGGATACCTCGCTGAGAGGATTTCACTGTCAAGACTATGTGTGTCTCCGGACTTCCAATAGTCAGCTAACAAGTGGCAAGGCTGATAGCTAGATATTTTCCAAGAATAAGTACAGATGATGGAAAAGCTGGAAATGATTGTATGTGTATGAACTGAAAGTAAGGGCGTGTAAACCAGAATAGCTCTGGAATGTGTCATTTTAATTATATGAAAGCATTCATCTAAAATGGTTGTCCTGGATGCAGACACCTAAGGTCTGGTGATTGGGATTTTACTCTGTCATGCAGATAAGAGATTATTATTTTCTGGGTTCCAGTCCAAATTACATAATGGGAATAGAGCCCACTGAGGAAAATTTAGGTAAATAAAAATAGAATGTTGAAGTATTCTTCTCTCTTCCTATTTATTTTTCTCTTCTGCCTATTTCTCCTTCCATCTCAGAAGGTGGGGATTCATGCTGGCACTGGATATGTTCCCTAATGCAATGTTATTCCAAGGCCAAGATCCTATCTGTTCAGAAGCTGGTTGCTGTGAACAAGAGACATGAAAGCTCCCAGCAATATGGTGTTACTCAGTCCCCATTTAACTGAAACCTCTAAATTGTACAGTTTGCCTGAACCCACAACAGAGCTGGCTAAAGTCTATTAGTTAGAATGAACTGTCAACTTAGAATGAACTAAATAACCAAAGAGGTTTTCAAGAAATACACGGAGGCATGGCAACATGAAACTGTTTCTGATCTGAAGAACTGTTGTTGATCTGAAGAAATAATTAAAAAAAAGTCTTCTTTTTTATTTTTACTTAAAAATGAGAAACAAGTTTCTGTGTTACATTCAGCTAAAATTCTGAAGTACCAGTTCTTTCAAGACAAAAAGCCCACTCTGCTCTCATGAATATCATGTAACTTTCTGTTCTTTACTTGATCTTTTCCCTTTCCTATTGAAACTGTCTTAGCTAATTGCTCCACCTTGTCATAAATTGAGTCTATACCAACACTTAAGCATTGTCTACTTATTTTGTGTATAAGAAATGAACAGCTTTCAATTATAATTACTCTTACTTTCAAGTCAGCTTTACCATTTCTACCAAACACTGATGCTCTGAATAAAAAGGAAGGATATTTTTATTGTTCAGGGGAAAGTATTCCATGTGTAACGTATAACTTAGAAGCTTCTATAAATATTTTCTAAGCAAAATTGCCCCCAATTTTATGGGGAGTTGGGTGTGCAACTTCTGTTGGTGCTAATGGGATGTAATTTCCTAGCACCAAGTTGAAAATCCATCCCTTGCCATATGAAAGGTCAGGCTAGATAAACCTAAAACCGACTAGCTTTTGGAAAAGTATATTAACTCCTGAGAGATGTGCAGTCCAGGCCGTGTGGTTTATCTTGCAAGGTAGAATGGGAGAGAAAACTTTGTCTCCTATTGCAGTAACGCTGAAAGCTTTTCTTGCCACAGGGCTATTCACAACATTGCGTGTAATTCTCATGCTTGTCTAATATTACAAATTAGGTGATTTATTATTTTGGCACAGAGCATTTAACAAATTTTTAAATTGTTCATCTATTTATTGCATGAGGAGCAAGATATAATAAATATTTGATAGTTGTGTTCAATTTCTTATAGTAATAAAAGAAGCAGTGTCTTTATTGTCAATGTCTTTCAGTGTCCCAAACCTGTAATATCTCCAAATGCTGAAACTTGTCCAGATCTGGAATTCATGCTAAAAAAAACTACTCTTGTGAGAATACCAAAGTTCTTGGTAGAATTTCCATACAGTTTTCATACAAGTTTTAAATGGACAGGTGATGTTCTGAACGTAGCTTTTTTTGGTGGTACTTTAGCATGTTCTAGAGACATCGGAGAAACTTGTGATTGTATAAATTTTAATTTAGAAATTGAGAGGTTAATATTTGCAGTGTTTGAATTCAGATTTATACTCATAATGTGTTGTAAAGGGTGTTTTTTACTCGTGTCAAACCTGCAATGAAGCTGAAGGACAGAACTATTATGTATGCTGCTGTTTACCAAATAACAATCTCTTAGCTCCAGACAGTTATTGAAGGTGATTTTCTATAATGTTTTTTTCCTTTCAATTAGAGGAATTTCAATTTGCTTTTTTGTCTGTATCTCAGAAGATGCTACTGCTCCTTATTTGTGGTTGAGGTACTAGCTCTTACCATTTTCCTTTTTGTTGACTTTTGATTTTTATCTCTGCTTAGGAAACCATCCTCCTTTCCTCCCTTTCCAGATGAAAACTTTTTGCTGCAAAGATATTGATGTTTTAAGTGTTACTTAAAAAATACATGAATTTTATACATATATATTTATATAGAGAGTGAGTGAGTGCTGTTTTAGAGAGGGTAGATTTCTTGTGGGAAGTTGAATTTCTTGAACAGAATGGTCAGTCACTGTCCAGGTTGCAAACAGAATCCACATTGCTAGTGTACTTGCAATAGTGTCTTCAGCTGGATAGAATGCGACTATAAAACAATTTTATTGTCTTAACTGAGTTCAGAGGATTCTTGTATGCCCATTCTTGCGTCTCCAGGAGCAGTTCTTATTGGCTATTTAACATTCTCTACCTGTACAGTACACTATATGTTAGGTAGGCATTCTCAGACATTGCTTGTATTTTGATCTTCAGGATGATATAATCAGAGAATAATTCAAATTGAGTAGGATGAAAGGAGGCCTTTAGCTCAATCTCTTGCTCAGCCATGAAGTTCATGAACTGTTTCCATGCATTTGCACATGAAATGGCATGCTGCTTTGTAGTCTTTCTGCTAACATACTTTTCTCTGCTTTTTTCAATAAAAATTGAAGTATGAATAAGGCATTTTATCAGAAAGCATTTCTTGTGCAGCTCAATGCATTTTGAAATAATCAAGATATTTAGAGAGAGACAAATTCTAAGAGGAGTACAGAATTACAAATCACAATGTAATTTTCAAGTTGTAATGAGACTAAGTTGCACAGGAAGGTCTCTTTACAATTATTGTCATGAGAATGAAGTAACACAGTGTTAATGTTTCATGTATTCTATGAAAGATGATAATAAACTGTACTGCTTTGACCTTATTAATGTTCTGTAATTTGACTTGCTGGCAATTTGCATTTTTCTTTGGATACAGCCATAGTAACCTGTGAAGAAGAGGTGGAACTGACAGTGAGTCTAAACATAACTGAATACTGAAAAGGTCAAAAATATCAAGAATGATAATTCTGATACCTCCTTTTCATGACAGAGGTTGTAGCAAAAAGACACAACATGAATCTGTTGAAATAACAAAGGTTGTTACAAAAATGTTTCTGTATTTATTGAGAAGTGTAAACAAAAGCACACTTTTTTCCTTGTAGCTCATTGATTACTTGAGTAATGTTTATTTTTCACCCCTTTAGGAATGAATATATACACTGGGCTCCTTTCATTTTCTTATTTTACCCCAGAAACAGTAGTCTTTTATACTGAAGGCCCCCCCTGCTAACTGTTTAGAGATGTCTGCTGAAACTTTTCCAGTTCCACGAGGCTAGATGTATTTCTTACAAGATGTTTTGGCTATGGAATTGAAGACTTTTTCAAACATACTTTAATCTCTAACCAGGATTGAAGTTTTAGGTTTTTCCTCTAAAAGAAAAGATTAAAATTTTCCAGGAATTACCAGAACAAAGTTGTGGCATTGAACGTGAAGGCTAAAGGTCTGATTAACATCTTAACAACATTCTTTGATACCTACTTACTTGACTGATCACTGAATCAGGCAAGTACACCCAGGACTTTGTGATACTCAGCAATGTCATTGATCAGTTTATTCCAGTTATTCACACTGCAGAGTGAAATAAGTAGTCAAACCTCCTGAAAAAGATATGTTTTCTTCTTGGGGTGTTTTTGGAGGTATATGTTGTATGTTAATGGAGATAAAGAGTACATAATAGGTATCTTAATTTCCATGCGCAAATACATGCATACATAAAAAAATAGTAAATAATTTTTCTTGTAAGTCTTTCTTTTGTTACAGCTTTTGGATAAGGAAGTAAAATATTTTGTAGTTTCCTGTTGTTTCAAACCTAAATCTTGTTCAATTTATTTCTTATTCTAACATATTTCTTATTCTAACAATTGTAAGAATGCAGGAAGCTGCTCAAAATTGTATATCATGTGATGTTTCAACTATTCTTACACTTTATGTTATTTTTTTAGTGTAGATATGTATTAAATTTAAACAGGTCAGTTTTCTTCTTTCAGGTGTGATTCAGGGGTTCACCCTTCAAGGCAACAGAACAGTCTTTTCTCAAAGATGCACTTTAATTTCAAATTAATTTCAGACTAGATCATTTAATATGCTTTTAGATACATTCGACAGCTGTAGTCTGAAAAGCAACAACAACAACAAGGGCATATCATTCACTGTCTGCCATGGATTAACCCAGTGAAGGAAGGTAGCAGAATTCTTTTCCCTAACTCTTGGGGATCCTTTATCTATCTTTCATTTTATGTGCGGATAAATTGTCCAGTAGGACTACGAAGAAACAGCTTTAAGCCTGCATTCTTTCAGCAGTATTTTTGTCTTTACAGGAGCACAATTAGGTTCAAGTTACTAATACCTGTGGCATCGCTGTAACTCTTCAGCCTCTTCATCTGGGTGGTGGCTGAATGTCACCTGTAGCTGGAAAGGGATTGAACTTAGAGTGTTGTAGTTCTGCCTTGCAGTGGCAGCTCAATTTAGAAAACAGATTGGAACAATAAACAGATTAATGATGACAGTGGTCATGCAGTGTAGAATTCTCTTGAATCTATAAGAATATAAAGAATTTTGCTTATAATTTTACATGATACTTGGTCTGTTTTTGTAACACCTCTTCAATTGTAGGATAACCTTTTTTCTGGAAGTGTATGTGAATTAGGGACTCAAATCTCAAAGAGTAATTTCATATACAGTCCTTCTCATGAAAAATTCCATTCATGAAAGAAAGCCAAGACAAATTTCACCAGAAATTGAGAAGCTTATGTTGTTTTGCGAAGCGAACTAAGCAGTACCTACATACTTTCTTCTCAAATAGATGGATGCTTGGTAAGCCGGGCATAGCTTTAGAAATTGCTGTTAAAAATCTTTAGATGTCAAAGATTCCCATTTCAGCAATATTTAATAAACTTAGCTGTATAGCTTGCATGGGATCAAAGTCTTCAGACCAATTCACAATGTATTAAACTTCAGCAAATCCTGTATACAGCAGTGAAAGGGCTACCTGTCCCTATTTTTAGAGAATGGTTAAATTTTTCTTGTGTTCTCCATCACTGTGGCACATTTGGGAAGGTTTATTTTACTGGGACCATATTGAAAGTCTTTCCTGTGTCATATTTCATACTTTTTATAACTTCAGAGTAGTTATGTAACATGCCAGTAAATAATACCAATACACCATGAGATTCACAAAATGAAGTAAAGACCAGTGGTTAAAAATTACTCAAAACACTATTTAAAATAAAGACTGACCATTTTGTAGAAGGCAGAGAATACATTCATTCTTGGAAATCATTAACCAAAGGTCTTGGAAAAAACAAATATTCTGACTTCAGGAGGTGCCATCAGAATGCTGTCTTATGGAAGGAATTCCCATGCTTTTAAACTGATGAACTGATTCAGTTGGACAATAGTTGCAGCTTTCTGCTCTAGAATGCACAGCTTTCTACTATTTGCCAAAATTCATTTTCAATGCAACTTTATGTGGTGCCCTAAAAAGGCATTTTCAGATCTTATTTTGCACTTAGAAGTGGTATTTCTCATGCTTTTGTCTTCACAACTCCACATGCATCTCAGCTGAGTCTCATTTTATGTCCAAACATACACGTAACCCACAGAAAAGAGCAGTTAGGTCATATTTATTATTACACATAATGTACATCTAAATGCTGAATCGGACAACTAAGACTATAGAAAATTTTATATATGTTAAAAAATCGTTATATATCCTAAAGAATCATAAAGTGGTTAGAGTTGGAAGGGACCTTAAAGCTCCAACCCCCTGCCCTGGGCAGGGACACCTCCTGCTAGATCAGGTTGCTCAAAGCCCCATCCAGCCTGGCCTTGAACCCCTCCAGGGATGGGGCAGCCACAGCTTCTCTGGGCAATCTGGGCCAGGGTCTGACCACCCTCACAGGAAAGAATTTCTTCCTAATATCACATCTAAATCTTTCCTCTCTCAGTTTACAGCTGTTACCCCTCAGCTCATCGCTCCACTCTCTGATCAAGAGTCCCTCCCCAGATGTACACCCACTTTAAGTACTGAAAGGCTGCAGTAAGGTCTCCCCGGAGCCTTGTCTTCTCCATGCTGAACACCCCAAACTCTTTCAGTCTGTCCTTATAGGAGAGGTGCTTCAGCCCTCTCATCATCTTTCTAGCCCTCCTCTGGACTTGCTTCGACAGGTCCCTGTCCTCCTTATGTTGGAGACTCCAGAGCTGGCTTGTGCTTTATTACTCCTCATTTTGAGTCTTGGCAGGATGGGATGTGTCTCTTGCTGGCATAAATTTTACTGCTAGCTCCATGTATCTTTCACAGCTTGGAACACAGAGACTGAGAGTGAATTGAAATATGTGAGGAAGATAGATATTGGAAAAGTAGAGGAAAGTTAATTGACTTTTAAATTATTTTTAGCAAAACAGTCTGCAGTTCACTTTCACTGAGTTGCATGCTGCTGTGGTTACTGTCCTGTTGTCATTTGCTCTGTATCCCTTACAAATTCTTAATTTGGAATAGTTTGATGAGGTTTCAGTTATCTAAATACGTATTACAACAATTTTCTAGGATGTCTTTCTTGGCAGCTACTGTTATTTTCTGCAATGTTCAAATGACAGATTAGATTACCACATAAATTATGCCATTAGTTTGTTATTAGTTTGTAATTAAAAATGACTTAATCTGTACATTATAGATTTTACAGATGGAAAAAAATAGACTCAGTGAAAGCCTACTCTAATCACAGAGAAATGGGTTTTGAATAAAGCAGAAGAGCAATGGGGTTGATAAATGAATGTAATACAAATGAACGTAGCTGTGATTGCTTGGTATTTGTAAACAGCCAAGCGGTTGACACAGCTCATAGTGCACAGGAACACATTGATGCTAATTCCAACGTTTCATGAAGTTACGTTGCAAGATTGTGTATTTTTATGTCATATTCTTCAGAGAATACATTTTTAAATCAAAAAGGAATGTTAGGTTTATGTCAAATATTACACAAAGCATATTCCATGGGGAATTTCCACCCCACTATAAAACTAAAGTTATTAACTGCTGCTGCGTTTTGATGTTGACTGGGTAAATGGGAGCTCATCTAACACATTTATTCATAAATACTCTTTATGTGAGTGCGATATAGGTCCTAAAAAGTGTCAAAAATGTGTTTAATGAAGGAGAAGGGAACTGAAGGGAATGCAGTAGATATTTAAAGCCCACTGGCATTCATAAAACAGATACAGGTGAGACAGAAACTGCAGAAGTAGATAAGTGAGAAAGTGGCTTCTAAAGTCAAAATGTGTGTTACAATGAACAATGTCCAATCTGAGAAGTTTGGACAGCATCTTTGAAAGATGAAGCTAAATTCCGAGAATGCTCTTTCGTTTTAGTGTACATTATAAATATATTCAAGTATTCTAAGAAATAGATTGTCTCTGTTTTTGAGAGATGTACTAGCAGGAAAGTGAGATGCTGAAGTACATAGTAATAATAAATAAATTCTCCTTTTAGTTGACAGAAGGTCTTAGTGGAACTGTAAGGAAACTAGACTGTCTTAAGGGAGACATCATCTTACAGTGAATCATTCCTTTTGAACTTTGAGTAGCTGATCAGACTTTTAAAGAATGTGCTATTTTAAAATGCTTTGTTCACCAGAATATTGGGTTATGCACACATTATGGAGAGATTTTCAGAAACTCTCTGAAAGCTGGGAGGTTGCTTAATAGCCATTGAAAAATCTCATTGTCAGTTGGAAGTTTTTGTGATGCTGAATAATACAGTCACATACAGGCATTGTTTTTCTTGTTTTCAACCATGTTGACCAGAAGAAGTTGTTCCAAGTGACCTCACTAGAAATTCCTTCTTCTTTGAAAGTATTTTTACCTGTCTGGAACACAAGGTTGACAAACATAGTCCTTTCTAGGGTAGGACTGTCTTTGCAGCAGACCTTCTGCTCCAGGTAAGTCCGCTCCAGCACCTCCATTTCAGGAATGGGTAGTGCCACATCTGATCCCAGATGAGTAATGTACCTGGAGGGAGAGAGGCCCCGGTGGTGTGCTGTTCCACAGGAACATATTCCTGCCGCTCTGTCCCTGCACCAAAAGAGATCATGTACTGTTACTAGTCTGTACCTCATGTTATTCTGGTACATGATGTGGTGTGCAGGCACCTCATAACTTATTGTATAGTTTGTGGGGTGTTCTGTGTCAGAATATAAGCAAACTGAAGAGCCTGGAGGCATCTCTTCAGATGATGGTGGGTTTTTTGTCTTTCTCTGCTGAAAGCAACTCAAGCATTGCTGGTAATACCAAACTAAAATGGCAAAACCCCACAATGATTGGCTCACTCTTTTCAAAGTGGTTAGGTGTAATTTGCCTAGATGTTTTAGAACAGATCTGAACACTGGCCATAGCCTGTAGAGGGTTAACCTCAACTGTTTGAACAGAAATATGTCTGTCTGTGGCTGGAGCTCATCCATAAACCCACCTACGTGCACACTAGAAAAACTGTAAGAGATCACTTGGCTTCAGTGACACAGGCTTCCATTCCTTTCATATCTGTGCTTTAAACTTTGAAATTTTATTAACTTCAACTGTTAACTTCATTGATGGAGTGAAATTCTCCTAGAGCAGAAGCAGGCTGGTTGGAAACTTTATTTAATGTCTTATTTTAATATTCAGTAGCGCGGCAGAGCAGGCCCGGAGTAGACAATAGCTGACCCTAGTAGGGAAGAGCTGTTATGTGCAACCTACCACCTACCGGAATGATCTGTTACACATATGTGGATTCCTTATACTTTAGAGACATTAAGAATCCTCCACTAAATTGCAGTCATTATTTTCAAGTTGAAGAGTAGAAGCCTCTGTTCATGGCAGGGGTGGGTTGGGTTGAAACACTCTTCAGCATATTTGGCAAAGGAAGCCACTTATGAATTCCCTATTGCAAGGACTGTGATAAAATACATTTTTGTGTGTCTTTTAGTTAATCCCATACTCCTGGCATTATCAGACACGATTATGGAATTATGGAAATGCAAGCTGCCTTGCACTATTGCAAGGAACTGGTTTCAGGAAGTTGCACATGATTTTGGAAATATTCAAAGTAAAAAAAAAATCAGACAGCTAGTAGTAATTGCTTAATACGGTAAGCTTTCAGCAATGCAATTGATCATACTTCAGAAATAAATATGAACAAGGGTCATCATCTGAGTACCTCACAGAACCAGGAACCTAAGCATGGCTGACATTTGTCATAAAAATCCAAGACTGAGTTTGAAGCGTACGATGACGGCAAGGCTCTCATAAATTAAGGAGTGTCCTGAAGATTATTTTTTTTCTTACTACTGTGGTTTATTGCATTTCTTATTATCAGTATCACACAATTAGTGTGCATCCCATAGGTGTTCTCAGACATGGAAAGGTTAAAATAATATTTTAAAAAATAAATAAATCTGTTAAACACATGTTTATGGAAAAAGGGGGGGGAGTCCCAAGGTAATTTAAATGCTTATATTTTAACTTTTAAAAGTGAATGGAAACTTTAAGCTTGCATCTTCTGCAAAGTGAGACTAAGAACACATATCACATAAGTGCCTTGAAAATTTAATTGTAATAGATATAAAAAGTAATTAGATTGAAGTCTAGAGGAGTTTGGGGTGGGAGGGTCAGGGGTTGGTTTTAGAAATTTGTGTCACTTGATTTTAATTCTTTTTAAAAAAAAATTAAAAAAAAATTACATTACTTCCCTGGAAGTTCAAAGCAATTCTGTTTGTAAAAATATATTATCACAAAAATGTGTAATTTCAGGACAAGAGTAAACTGTGGTTTATACGGGTTGTGATTTGAAAAATATTAGAGAATTCATGCTGTAAGACACACTGCGGTCACTGGCTTTAGGCTGTTTCTTGGGAAGTGTAGAGTCCTTCTCTTGCTGTTGCTGGCAGCTGGCAGCAGCCTTACAGGAGTAGCTACAGAATGTGAGCTGCTACTGTCATTTAATTCCCTCACCAAAAAATGAAAGTGATCCAAGCAGAGCTAAATGATATAATGCTTAAAAACTGACAGCAGCCAGATGCCCTAGCATCCCCTATTGTTCTATTGTTGACAAATATAAATAAAACTGCATTTTGTTGGGTTTGATTTTGTTGGTTTTCTCTTAACTTTGTTCATGTTTCTTGAAGTGTGTATTTGCGATCATTGTACCGATGTGATCTGACTGTCAAAAAGTTTGTCTAATGTTTCTTCAAAGACTTCTAACTTAATGCAAAAAATGTGTTCCCCTTTTAGCTGGATTTGTAGCAAGGTTATTTCATTTTTAAAATGCAAAGTTGTGCCAAAAATGAACTTTGATCTACTGTAGCATCATATTCTCATAGCTACTTATGATTGCATTAACATCATTTAACTGGTAAGCCCATTTTTAGACCTTTTGAATTTTAAATAATTGCTGCATTTTTGAGCTGTTACCTATTTACATTGGGTGAAAAAAAAAAAATCTGGAGCTGCTACAGATACAGAAGTTAGAAATAACATGAAAATGTTGTTTGTCATTTAATGTACTGTCTTTATTATGTTGTGAAACCTCCTTTTTAATATTACAACCTTTATTCTTTTAATGGCTGTGTATTTGAATTTCATGTCTGCTAGAGAAATTGTTTCCTAATGGAAGGTAGGGCTTCGGTCTGTACATTTCATGGTAATGTGGCATTTTTCCACTTAAGAGGGTGAGGCCTAAATGATTCAGACAGCTTTAATTTCATTTTCAAAAAGTGATTTGAGACACATTTGGTTTGTACAATGTAACCTAGTGCAGAGCTCCTTGCAATTACATTGAACAAACGGTTTTGGGGATGGTTTTTCAGAATAGCTTTATGAGTACAACAGTACGGCTAACACAGCGGTACTGCGCCCTGCTAGCTAAGGAAGCATCTTTGCAAGTGTCCATGGGATATCCAAACAAATAGTGGCTAGTTTGAATATTTTTAGCTCCAGTGTGTAATCATAGAATCATTTGGGTTGGAAAGGGACCTTAAAGATAATCGGGTTCCAACCCCCCTGCCATGGTAAGGGACATCTCCCACTACACTGGTTGCTCAAAGCCCCATCCAGCCTGGCCTTGAACACCTCCAGGGATGGGGCATCCACGACCTCCCTGGGCAACCCATTCCAGTGCCTCACCACCCTCACTGTAAAGAATTTCTTCCTAATATCTAATCTAAATCTCCCCCCTTCCAATTTAAAACCATTGCCCCTTGTCCTGTCGCTGCACTTCCTCGTAAAGAGTTCCAAAGAGTATGTAAAGTGCTTAGAGTACTGTACGTAAAGTACGTAGAGTACGTAGAGTCGTAAAGAGTAATGTAGATGTACTGTTCAATGTGTAAGTATTTTCAAGGCAAACTAAGTTTATGTCACTGTTGAAACTGAGATAAAAATGAGATATCATACACTGTATAAAGCAATGCCTTCTGGAATGGTTTCTTTAAGAAAAATAGCCTATATGTACACATACATAATATTGGTAGGTACACATTAGGTGTATATAATATGTATATATACGCATGTGTATCTCACCGTATATGCATATATGTATTTAAAAATCTATTAAAAAATACTAGAAATTTTCTCTTACATGCAAGCTTTAACTTAGAACTATCTCTGTATGTCACTGGGGGCATTCTTTTACTTGTAAGGAGGCTAGTAGTAGGGTATGTGAATTAAAAGTGTCTTTCAACTAGGGGCTCAAGGAAAAGCTTGGAAGAGCGGGAAACAGCTACAGGCTGCTAAGACTGTTACACAGTTAGTGTAGGAAATAAATAAAAAAGAAGCCTAAATTATTGTTATAGGAGTCTCTGTGGGCTATTTTGTGATACTCATTGCTTTATGTGGTTGTAGACCTTGAACATCTGTTTTGTATTCCTCTCAGATAAAAAACAGTGTAGCATAATGGAAAATTCACATGTTATTCAGGACAAAGAAATCCAGTTTCTCAGGCTGACAGTTTCTTAAAGCTATGAACCTTGATGTTTTAATCTCATGCATTTTGATAGTGCCTGATATAACGGGTAGGTTTGATAAATTTTTAACAGGAAGTTGAAGATGAGGAAAAAACACAAGGGGAGCTTTGCATTTCTCACCTTGTACTCAAGCCTTCAGGTTTAATTTTCACTTTTTGCACCAAGAACATTCTTTGGAGGAAGACTGACTAGATCACATCTTGCCCTCTGGCTTTAATCCATTAAAAACAAAAAAGGGCACCAAAACAACAAACCCCCCCAACCTGCAGACTTAGCTTTCCAAAACCCTAATTGTAGTAAAGGCAAAAGTACCAGTGTTTGAGATTCAAAAGAGATCCGTTTAAAAACAATATGAGTATGTTTTTCCTCATAGTCTGTGGGATAAATCTTGACACTTCTGCATAAGTGAAATAATAAATATATCAAGATGGGAATACAGTTTAAATATATGCGTGTCCTAGTTGCATTATGGAAAGAAAAATATAATAAAGTAGCTTGAAAGAGAAGGCCAATAAAAATATTAATAAAAATTTAAATTATTATTAATAAAAAATTAAACTGAGACACCAGCTTGGAAACACAATTAAATTTATTTTAATTCAAAATATTTTATTTATAATTCAGAAAATTATGTTAATATGAGATTGGAGTTCCCAAGTTGTTCTTGAAGTGAAACCATTAGCTTTGTGCAATTGTAACATTTTTTTTCTGTTGCATGAACCTATTCCAATTAATATATATATGCACACATTGATTGTCACACAAGTATAATGATTAAGAGTATGCCATGTGTCATTGTATTTACCCAGGTGACAGAGATAGTAGTGATAATTCACAGTGGATTTTCTGTGTTAATAAGAGGGAAGGAGGCTGAAAAAGCAGAGTAGCCATCTTTAGTCTGATAACGTCTTGCATACAGAGTGTTTCTAGGATTCTGATGCTATATGTAATGCACTGAATTCAATTCACTCAATGTAATAATCAAATATTTACATAGCTTTATATGAACAAGTCTGAATGACCTGCTGAATTATGTTGCTGTCACATTTTCTCATTATTAAGAATATCACTGATAACAGTGAAATGTTTTTATAGTATCTCATAGTTTATGAGGGGTTTTAATTTCTATACTACCATGCTATTTTTAGCAGCTTGATTGCCTGTGAAAAGCCTGTGCAGGGAAGTGCGTGGTATTTGGACATGGTAACATGTTGAATGTTTTTAGAAATGCTTATGAAGACTGCTGGTGCATGGAAATACTACAGATTAGAAGAGCTAAGGAACACCCAATTTCCAGTCACTTCATTTGTGTGAACTATTCTTGAAGAAACTGTATGTTGAAGAAGGGATTTCACAGGCATTTTAAGATGTGGTCTGTGCTATTTAGGAGTTCCTGCTGTTTACCATCTGTGTATTTGCAATCCTTATTTAAATATATTGCCATTTAATAAGATGTAATTACAAATGAATGTCATACTTTTAAGGGTGATAATTTCTTATTTTTTTTCCTGATGTGTAAAATCCTATAAATTAAAATTCCATTCCTACACATCATATTAAAAGAGCCTGACTAAGAATTCAGAATGACATTTTCCGAAAAATAGAAAATTCCAGCATTTTTGGGGTGCATATTGTTATACATGCTACTGTCTATCATTACACATTTTGTTGCTTTAGTTATTTCAGGGACCATTGCTTGGTACATCAGATATGCAGAATTTGTACTGAAAATGTTAGGTTTTGACGACAGTCAGTGAGGTGTCTTGCCGGTGGGGTGCACCCCAAATGCAGTGACTCCGGCAAGGTGTTCCTGCAGGTGTGGCCATGCCAGGGTGTTGGCCCAAACCTTGTCCACTCCTCTAAAACAAGTCTTAGGAAACCTATGAAAGAGTAACTCGTGTTTGTTTAGTCAATGTGAAACTCTTGAAGGACAATAAATTGTGAATATAAAAACCACAGCTTTTTAAAAAACATACTGTAATTACTAATGATTCACATGCTTCTGTGGAGCATCTTGATGTTTTGATACCCTTCTATTGCATAACAAAATTAAGTTGGCAACCTGTTGGGGTTTTTCTTGTTATTGATTTATTTTTGTTTTAAATGGACCATCTTTTGTAGACTTAGTTCGAAATGTAGAGTTTGTTAGAAATGAACAGTTTCAGATAAACAGGTCTGTTTCAGGACCTTAATGGTAGAATGAAGATGATACTTTCTGTAATGAAGATGTTTAAAAAGTGTTTTGAGGCATATACAGAAACTTTTATGAAAATGAAAATAGAGTTCGCATCTCAAAGAAATGTTTTGTCTATAAAAAAACCCAACCTAATGATGAGGTGCAAGTTTTTGTTGTGTCTTGACTATCCCTTTACATCTGGACCAAATGAAAGTAATTTAGGAAGCACAGATTTCCTTCCTTGAGAGATATTTCTGGACACTTAATGGTATTGTCTTTTTGGATATTCAAGGTATAATGGTATATAACACTTTCATGAAATGAGTGGGTGTAACTTGATTTTCATCTAAACTATTGGACAGAAGCAGGGACTATTTTATTTTACAGTGCTGATGGAATGATATATGGTTGTGATGGATGAAATATACAGACACTTATCTAAAAAATACACAAAGTTAAGTGAAACGTGCGTGTATGTTTGCCTTGCTGTGTCATCAGTCCTTGCCATAATTTTTGTAACTTTTAAGCATACTAAAATTAATTCAAGGTATCAGTAGAATTCATTCTGAGGTAAAGTAATATTCCCAGCATAGCAATTTAAGATTGCCCCCTGGACTTTAATGTTTGGGTGTTAATACTTATATTCTACTGGCTCTCAAGAATGCTATTTGGAATTCTTAGATGTTAGGTTTAACCTGTTACTGTAATATGATGTGAGATACTTTAATAGAATCCCACTGGCAGTACCATTCTGTCTTAACTAAATGTTACCAGCTAGACTTTTTGTGTGTTGAGTTGGAGATGGAGAAAAAGCACTACCCTGTCTTTGGAGGCTACAGGTTGCATGTGATTTTATGTATATGGATGGAAAGATGTGTGGCCTCAGCTTATTAGACTAGGTTTTGGACACTTGATACCTCTTTCTGGTCCTGATTTGTCTTTGGCCAGATAATACTGCTTTTTTGGTGCTTCAGATTCTACTTCTGCAGAAGTGTGATATAATTTATTGGCATTTTTCACTGGCTTTGGAGATTTTTTTCCTTCAGAGATAAATATATATATACATATTTTAACGATATACTTATCCAGTAATACATTGTGTTGTGGGGTGTTTTTGTGGTTGAGGGTTTTGGTTTTTTCATTCCATTCTGTCTAGATTTTCTCCTCTTAGAATTATTTTTTCTCTCCCAGTTTTTGCCGAAGACATTTTTCTTTCTGTAGCTTTCAGACAGTCGTGTAGGGGCAGTGACCCAAGCTGGAGTCCAAATCAGATTTTGAAAGTCAGATCCCCCACGCTCAGTTATTTTAGTGGTTGTGTTCAAAATTAATAATAGTACCCAAAGACCCACACGAGTTGGAGACCTTCCAATTTGTTTTCATTGATGGGATCATGTGATGGATGCTTTACTTATACCTTTACTCTCCATTTAATTCATTAAAATCCAAATGTAGTTAAAGGAAGGAATGTGAAAAAAAAACAAGTTTTGAAAAAAAATATGTAGGCATGCTGACTTAAAAATTTAGAGGAGTTTAGCAATATTTGCATTGGCAGCTCACAAACAATTCAATTGTTTAATTGCTATGGACAATAAAAAGGCTCTTAAAAGGGACTACTCCCATGTTATAAAGGTAACTGCTATATTGTGACTTTCTGAAGTGCCTTTTTGAGGAGCAGTGTTGCAGTCCTTCAGACGACTTCTTGGACATGCAAAATACCAAGATGTTAGCATGCCTCGATGAAGATAGGAGACTTATCATGAAGTAGTGTAGTAAATTGGCCTGTAAAAATGGATGTTCCCTAAGGAGCGTATACATGAAGGCTTTCTTTCTCATTCAAAAGGCATAGTCAGCATTTTTTTAATGTGTAGTCTCAGATGAACAATGGCCCTAAACTTGATATATAAACCGTATGAGTACTGACTTCTGGGAGTTCATTTTGCCATGTAGGCTTTCACTTCATCTGTCAAGAATAATGCCATATTCTTATGGAGCAGCGAGGAGGTAGATCTCCTTTCCTGTTAGCAAACTTGTGATCTGGACAAAGACAGTTTGCACCACTGGTAGCAACTTCTGCCTATTAGTAAAGTGTTGTGACAATTAGCTAGTGGTTTTCCAGTAAGAAACAATGTATTAAGCTACAGATTTGACTTAGCTTTGTTCTTATTTATGTTTATTGCACTGGCCCAATTTGAGACAAACGTGATACAGTTTTTCAATATTTTATTACTTCATTTCAGACAATTAGACTCTTAATATAGACTAGATAAGTTTTACCTTCCAATAAAAGTAGATAATTACTAACTTTCGAGTAATCTTTTAAGTTTTTCGTCCTTTAAAATCTCCTTTCTCTGGTGTCAGCTGACTGTTTGGAATGCTTTTGAGTAGCTACGTTAAAGACCGAATTATGTTCAATATGGCGATATCAGTATTATGTTGACAACAAGCTCCTATTGACTTCATTGGAAGTAAATCTGTAATTCTGAAAGACAGGATTGTACTGCTGTCTGGCTCTGATCAATTCCTGATCAATTCAGTTGCTGATGGGAAATATTATATGTGGTATTGAATAGAACAGAAAATAATACTGTTCAGCATGAAGGAAAGCTTATAGATAAAAATGAACTGAAAATAATGAAATACACAGAAATAGAATAATTCTCTTTTTAGCAATACCGTTCATTTACGATATTAAATTAAATGTAAAATTTAAATTAGTTTCTGCGGGGTATTATTAGAATTTGTGGATAGGAGAAGACAGTCTGTAAAAATACTAGTATTGGTATTGCTGCTGGGGATAGTTTTAAAAATAGGATACAAAGCATTTTTCTCTCTCCTGAGAAATAGGATGGTGAAAAAAAATAATCACACAGTGAAATAAAAATGAGAAAAGGAGAATACTAAGAATGGTATATGATTCAATAACATTCCTGAATTGCTTTGTTGGCCAGCTAATGAAGCATGGTGCCGGATTTCAATGCTGACATAAGTCAGCATATTGCCAGCTAGTGTTTACACCAACAGGGTTATTGGTCTGGGAAAGACGGGCTGTTAACTAGTAAATATGTTTCAAAAAAGGGGAAGGATCAAGTGCATAAATTTCTGTTCTCCGTAAACACTAGGATTCATGATTGCTGCTGCACACGTTACATTGGTGATGCTGTCTGCAGGGGGTCTGATATATCCTTTGTTACAAATACACAAATGCAGACTTCACCAAAATTATACTTCAAAAGATAACATTTTTATTTCTGTGACGAAACTTTTCTTAATAAACCTTTGGTATTCCAGAACTTAAACAAAACCCACAGAATTATTAATATTTTCTTATTTGAAATATTGCTGGTTTAAATTCTTAATGGTGCAGTTCAGTTTGTTCCATGTGTCATAATTACCTTGCTTTCCCTCGCAGACACTCACGTTTCTTTGTGAGGAAATTTGCATAACCATTTAATATCATTATCCTAATGACCACATATGGTCATTGTTTCAGTTGCTAATTATTTTAAAAGGCAGTGTATAAACATGTCATCAGATTTAAAAAATATAGCTATTCCTAATTTGTCTTATAGCCAGGTACTGAACTACTAATTTTGCTAAATTTTGCCATGGGTTGTTTGGGATTATGATAGCAAAACATAATTTCAGTCTAAAATTGTATTTTTTTTTAATTAACTGGTGGGTAAATGATGTATAGTAAGGATTTCATATCTATGAATGATAGATCAGAAAACAAACATCCGACAGTCTAATTTGAGAATAAATGGAATGTTCTGCTGTTTATCAGTCCTGGAGAAAATACATAATACATATTCTGCTTTGATACCAATAATACTACAGAGACCATGTGTAATGAATGAGGCGTTTGTCTCCTTGGTCTTTGGTAGTAACCATATTAGGCTTTTGTATTCCTCAGATTAACCTCTATCATGGGCATAAAGAAAAAAGAGATGAAAAAAGACATAGGCTTAACTAGGTTGTATTTAACTGATCTGCAGCTATCCATCCAGTCTGTTCCTTTGCCTCATGAGGAGGTAGCAGTTCTCAGTGGCTTCCCAGCTATAATGACTCTGCTGCCTGCCATTTTAAAGGTGTTTAACCGGATGAAGACACAGAAGAATGGTGGCAGTTTTCCTGGCTGCAAGAAGCAATGATAAGCATAAGAATTTACCAGAATAAAGATCTGATTTTGCAATGATCACCGGGAGCTTTCTTACAGTTCTTAAATTTAATGAAGGAAATCAATGTCAGCACTTCTCATACCACATGACTCTATAATTCTCTTTTTGCCCTTTCCTGTTTTATATCCATAAGGAAGTCACCGTCAGTGAAATAATTAGGGAACAGGAATCGTCAAGAGCCCTCTCACCTCTGCTGATCTCAGTGACTTCCTCCTCATTGTTCAGGTTATCAGGGCATATATTCCAGCAATTACTGCTGAAGTGATACCGCTTTAGTTATTTTCAAACCAAAGCGAAGTTCAGAATATGCTCCTACATCTTGCAAACTCAAAGGAAAATAATAAAAAAAAAATCATTCAGAGTTACAAATTAGCTGATTTATTTAGATTATTTTCTCAACAACCTTTTACAGGGCAGACTATTGAAAGTTTCTGTGAAAATTGATGGTTTTCTTTCTCTGCAAGCATAAATACTTAGTTTGTTTTTATTAGATAATTTTAAATACAGTAATCAGTTTTTCTAGGTGACCTAACATATTTATATGGATAAAATGATGCAAATAATCAATGGAGAATGCTAAGAGCAGAGTAAAAAATAAACTAGATTTACTAGCACAATATGTTATTGACCTAGTGAGATTAGATTGTATTCCCCATTGCATTTCAGGGAGCGTAATTCAATCTGTACTCACTTGCAGTGGCCTAGAATACTCTTCTGGATCTTAATATACCAAGCATCTATTAAAATTGCTTCCCTATCTTTAAAAGCTGGGCCTTTTTAGAACAGGCATCTACAGCAAGTCCTTTTCAGTTTCAGAATGGATGTGTTAGTACATGTGGATAAATTAAGCTCTTACATGTGAACACACAGCCATCAAAGAATTGACTCAGTGGAACCTCTAAAGGTGATCAAGTCTTATCTTCCACTCAAAGTGGCACTAATTGCAGCGTTAAATCATGTCAGTCATGGATTTGTCTAGTGAAGTCTTGAAAACCTCCAAAGATGGGATTCATATAATCTCTGTGATGTGCTACTCACCTCGTGGAAAGCTTTTTCTTAGCATCCAGACTCTAGCAAGCAAACTGACATTTGTTACGTTGTCTTAGGCTTCTGAAAAAATTTGGCTCTGTCATCTTGCAACTACTCTTCAAGTAATTGTAAGCTACAGTTAGGCTGTCTCTGAACCTCTTCTTTGCCAGACAGTTCAAGCCTGTTCTCTCTACCACTCCTCAGAGGCTGTGTGCATTTGTCCCCTTATCACCATGGTAGCTGTCTGTTGGAACTTTTCCAGTTCTACAGCATCCCTTTGAAACTGGAGGAGAACCTAACTGGGGTGGTTATAATCTGTCACTTGCTGAGAGAACACTAGCTGATCTGAAAGACCAATTACTCATGAGAAAACCTGAAAATATCTACCCATATACATTATCTTTTAATACTAGCTCTCCTGCTTCTGATATTCCTGTCAAGTATTGATACAAGATACATAAAAAGGATTTAGAGCTATAGGCTTTTTGCATTAATCAGTAATATTAAATTAGTTGGCTAAATATTGCTGTGTTGGCAGAAATTCAAGACAGTCTGAAAAGGAGGCAAAAACTGATCTCAGCTGGAATAAAGATACTGGTCTAATGAGAAGGCAACTGTAAGGAAGTGGAGCACTTTTGGTGGAGAATATTGGCAAATATACTGGATCGGGCAAATTTTTACACACCTTATCAGAGCTGTGATATCTGCTTTGGGAATGGGTTTGAAAATGTTTTCAGGTATCCTTTATTAAGAAATATTTTTTCCTGATTTGCTTTTATTGGGACAGCACTTAAGAAAATGGCCAGAAAAAAAGCTATTTCTTTTACAGAGACTGTAGGGAGATGTATTTTAAATCTTGGGATTTAACTTGTTTGCCTGTGTTCAAAACAAAGTATTGATTGCCACTATAATCAAAGAAAGATTTTATCGGTTCTCACAACTAGTTTCAACTATAACTTTCCAAGTAAATAAGGCAAGTGTTAGTGAAATTACTTTCCATGCTAGAATAGGAGTTATATTTATTGATGTTTCCCAGAGTCATCTGGTCTTTGTGTGGGATAAAAGCTCTTCTCAATTGCATTTCATTATGGAGTGGCTTTATGTGACTAATGATTTTGAAGTGTATAGTTTAGAACTATTTTTGTATATTTCACATCTGCACATGTGTAAGTATTTATTACATTTAGAGATTTTTTACAGTGAGTCAATATCCCAGAATTATTTGTCTTAATTTTCAAGTATTTAAATCTTTCATTAAGTCCTTCCATGTATGTTTATGCATTAGATTTTAAATACAGTTTTAGTTCTGATTTTATTCAGATATTCTATAAATATCTGAATCACAGAAGTGTAATTATTATGTATCTGTAAACAGGATAATAATATAGTCTTATGAATCCCTTTCTTTTTGGACATCCTTTGATCTTTGTACCTCACCAAGTGATAAAACTGGTCTTTCAACTGAAAGGTCTTAAACTGTGGTGGACTGACCCTGGTCAGCAAGTAAGCACCCACCAGCTGCTTGCTCGCTCCCCCCCCGGTGGGATTAGAAGAGAACTGGAAGAGCGGGAGTGAGGAATAAGTCATGGGTCAAGATAAGGACTGTATAGTGAGTGGAGGAAAGAGAAGAAAAAACCCCGAGTGAGGCAAAGGCCTCCTGCCAGCAGAGCAGTGCTCAGCCAGTCCCCGAGTAATGGATACTCTGGAAAGACTACCCCATCCCCATGCCCAGGTTATATTGCTGAGCACGTTCTATGGCACGGAAAATGCCTTGGGTGAACTGTCCTGCCTGTGTTCACTCCCGGGCTCTTGTGCACACCTCACTATGGGGTCACAGTGAGAACCAGAGAAAGGCTGGATGCTGTTGTGCTGGCACTGTTCAGCAACAGCTAGAGCATGTGTGTGCTATAAGCACTGTGCCGGTCACTCGTCCAAAACGAAGCAGCATATGGGCTGCCATAAAGAAAATTTACTCCATCCCATCCAGACCCAGCACATGAACATCTTTGTCTTTAGCAAGGATGCAGGGTTTGATGTAGTTTCCTACCTGAACTTCCATACCTGAGATGGGAATGTAATTAATTCAGTCACATAGCAATGTGTTACCAGGTTTTGCTCAGGTTGATAATAGTGGAACAGAATTGCAAAAGCCAGATCAATTGTATTCCTTCATCAACAAATCCATTTCTGAATTTGTTTTAGGGTAAAATCATACTTATACACTGAAAATAATGAGGAAACTTGCCTGTAGTTTACTCAATAATCACTGAAGTTATTGTGTACAGCAGTTAATATTGCCACTGGTGAGTGCTACTTTTCATTTCACCTACATTTGTGTGAAATATTCTGTGTTGTGGAAAGAATGTAATTCAGCTCCTTTTGGTGCCAGACTTCTGAGTGTTATAGCAATATTATGATCTTTGTAAGGTTAATCTCTGATTGACAGTGTTTTGTGTTATTATCTGTAAAACTCGGGTAATATGGTCAATCCTTTTGACTCAGGAAATATCAGATGTTTTATAAGAGAATTTCTTTTCTGTGATGTATTTCACTTTAAGGAAATTATATTTTAGCAGCAAGTCATTTGCCTGAATTCACGCTATTGGTTATTGCTCCTTTTGTGACAGTACAGAATTGCATTATGCTTTATGACTTTCCATCTTATTGAATAATGATATTTCTGTTTAACACACAAACCATGACAGAACTTCAGTCAAAAATGCTGACTACAATATGCACTAGAGGGTTAAACAGAAATTCCTGAGAGAATACTAAAGCATACACATTTTTACTTTTATGGATGCTGAACCAAATCCATTTTTTTAATGGTATGGATTTTCTTTTTCTTTATTAAAGGATGGAGCTGGCCATATATATTCTTGTCATTAATCAATAATTTCTATTGTTTTTAATTTTATGTTATGAAAGGCTAGAAAGTATGGCTGACTTACAGAACACTAACTTGACTCAGGTAAATGATTGCCAAGGGAAGGTGATTTATTATGAAATCTGGGAAAAATCTGAGTGAATCTTCCTGCCCACGCCTTTTTTTTATCAAGCTGAGTCAGATTTGCAAGTAATGAAAACAAAAAGCCTCCACTTCAGTCAATTATTTCAATCTCAATTAAAAATAATATTCATGTCAGAAAGTATTTAATGTAAGTAGTTGTGCTGGACTGAGTCTGGTGCTTTGTCAACTAAACACCTATCTTAACTTTCAATGGTATAAATGGTATAAGACTGAATATACATAGGCAAGGAATAAATCTCTGGGATCAGCGTCCCATGTTGTGTTTACGGATACACAGTGAAGCTGCTGCTGGACTGGCTACACATCAGACTGAACACTCTATCATATGATACTCCAGACTATAACAAATGTTAATCTGTGTTTTTCTTAGTACCAAAGATGACTATTATTATGAAATTATCCTTTTTTTACTTTTGTGGCAAACACATGCTGCATTGTAGAGATACCGTATGTTTTAATTTGGTGGCTCAACAATGAATGTAGCGTTGTATTTACCACATTCAGGACTGCTTTTTGTTTATCAATCTTACGATCACCTAATTAATTTTTAGGTTTGTGTTTGAGTATGTGTCATTTATGAGGTCATTTATTTAAGTGGTAGGCATTGGTGTGGGAGCACAATAAATAATAATGATTCCTAGTAAAGCATTCAGAACAAACCTGAGAATCGAAATAGCAGTGCTTGGAAAAAATGGGGCACAAGTTGAAAATTATTATCTATCCCAAAATTTTGAATATAAGTTAAATAAAAAGATAGAAGGTACACTAATTGAACTCTATTTGTCACCTTTCCAACTTTTAAAGATCTATATAGTAAAAGTAATTCAATAAATAAAAGAACAAAACCACTACACATTTCCTTCTCTGGCTGGTTTAAAACAATGAAAGTAAATTCCTTATGTATAGTAGCTTCGCATTGTTGGTTTGAATAACTACAATTTGCTTGATTTCTTGAAACTTTAGAAGACTAAGCAACAGCATATTAGTGATAGTGATGTTGGTGCTGAGGGTTTCTGGTGATTTTGTTTAATTTTTTTCAATTCTGTCCAGACATTAACAGCTAAACATTTACATCTATCTTGCTATCTTATTTTCCTGAAATCATTAATTCTTGACTATGTTAATGTCTTTTCTTTTTTTTTTTTTTTTTAAGAAAAAAGCTTCATCTCTTGAGATATAAACAAAGGCTGGAAGTTAGTTACTGGCTTTTTTTCCTTATATATTTTATACACTGATAAACTTTTTAGTTTAGTTTAGTGTCAATGTGCTTAAAGATAATGAATAAAAGTAACCCAGTTAGTAGCATTAAGCTGAAAGTTATCAGCTCTGTAGAACTAGAATAGCATCGTCATCAGGCTTTTGTACTCTCTGGAACTTCATAGGGATTGAATCAGTCATAACTCACTAACATATTCCAACGTATGTTGAGTAGAAGGAAAGATATAAAAAAGGACTACTATAAAGGATGAAAATTCAGGCAATTCAGTGGAATGAAATTTAAATGGAAAGGGAACCCAGTAAATCCTAGTTTATGTGCATAGCAAGTGTGGTTAAACTTAGATTAAGGTTTCAGTCACACTTTCCCTTCAGTGTGACTATTTCTGTGCTTCAACGTGAGCATGAGAATAAGCATTACCAGGTCTGGGCAAACGCACCTATTGGCTTCAGTTGGTGGAATGGATTACATGCTGCAGCATGCTGTATTACATGGGAGAGTAATGAACCAAAGCACTTTGGGCTGCATCTGGATTCTTGACTGCACAGACTGTGTTGGTTTGGTTTTAATCTCAAGAATGGGATGGGACCCCCTGGGAAACTGCCCTCAGGATAAAGGAGCAGAAGAGAGTTGTCAGCTGTTCAAAGCTCTTGATTCCCGTGTGTAAGAAATGGGGCAGGGAAGGCAGGAGACCAGCGTGGCCGAGTTAGGACCTCCTGGTCAAACTAGAGTGTAAGAAGGAAATGCACAGCATATAGGTATGTTAAAAATTTCAGCAGTACAAAATACTTTATTCACATTTGAATATTTATGTTGTAGACAGTCTAAAAGCCTTTTAGTATACATTGTAAATAGATGAGTGTGTATGTGTGGACTACATTGTTACATTTTGAAGTTTGTTTATATCAGACTCTATACAGAGCTATTTCTAGCTGAATTCTAACAATAGCTGAAAGTGTATGACTAAGGAATAGCTCAAAAGATGACATTTTCTGTGTATTTTGTTTCTGTTAAAGCATAAAAAGCTGCTTTGCTATTTTTCCTGTAGTCAGCAATCTGGATAGATATTTACAGATGGATATATATTTTAAAAGATTTAACTCTTCTACTTATAAATAATCATAAAAAGGTAGCAACTTTATAAAAGTAAAATCAATACAAATTGCATATGGCTCATGGGATAGATTTTATAAACACGGGGGTTTTTTTGTAGTAAAATAAACCTCTGTGAATACTAAGCTTTTTTTTTTTTTTTTGCAATTCAATTTTAACGTTTCAAACATAGATCAGGGACTATTTTTTCCTCACTGTGTAGTTTCTATTCCTTTCTTTTCCGGATGGTATTTATGATTGTAAATAGAGTTACTAAAAAAAGAGAGACACAAAGTTTGCTAGAGTGGTTTCCTGAGGAGGCTCCATGTACATAAGTAAAAGATGCTTAAGTAAATTAAAACTTTGGAAAATATTCTCCTTGATTGAACCCTTGACAGTAAGGGTTGTGAAACTTTATTTGATTATAAAAAAATATAAATGAAACTGTGACCCTGGCACAGATTTAATTTGTGTTCTTTCTGTCATTTGGGGCTTCGTGAAATAATCTGTCCATAAGTGATGTTACAGTAGAAATTACTTAGGAACTTCTGTTGTGAAGTGCTTAATTCTTGTAAGAATTTATCTAGTGAGTTTTCTTGGTTTTCATTACTGGTTTTACAGCTTGCTGGTTGTATGGCTCTATATATCCAAATCTAGCTGTCATATGGGAAGGGAATATGTGGCCTGTAGTTGCTTTTGTAGCCAGTATTTTAGAAAATGTTTGAAAAACAGTTATGGTGGCATAATACTGATTTCGATACCAGCAGAGATAATAAATTCTAGGTGTTTGTCAGAAGACAAGTTTCGAGAGTGCAATCAGTAGAAAACTAATATTGCTGAAATATTTATAAATTAATACCCTAGTAAAAACAGTGAACAGATTTGCTAACCTTGTTGTAACTTTTGTGCTATTTTGTTTACAGTATAACTTCATTGCTGCTAAATCTCCGTTTCTGCAATTTGGCTTAAACTTCTGAAGGCCATTAATTTGCTTGCAAAGTTTCTGCATTTTTAAGTTATCCAATGAAAGGAGCTGCCCATTAATCATAAGATGAAGAGCCACTACTCAGGGTGACAATAAGGCTATGTGTGTTAGTCAAGACTTTCACACCAGTTGAAGTGGCTAGAGTAAACTCTAACCTTATTAAAACATGTCAGTAAATAATAGGTGTTTATTACTGCTTTAATTTCAGAAATTTCTGAGGTATTTAGTTAAATACTTAGGGGGACTAATTGTAAATTATATATACTCATTGTTGGTTAATAAAAGTGGTAATACCTGTGCAAAACTGAACTGCTTTCAATGCCATGATGTAATTACATCATGGAAACAGAAGAATAAAGCTAGAATAAAGCCCTAGGTATATGTAATTTCAGTTTAAACTTCCTTCAGAATGGAAAATACTGGCTGGGTGTGGGGATGGCTTTAAAACTGGGCAGGAAAACTGTCTTACCATACTGTTCTCTTGGATTAATTAAATCTGTGTGTAAAACTGTACCAGACTTTTCCATGTGAATGAGTTGATAGAAGATACTGTGTTTTCCTCTGATAAGTGATATTCTTAACAAAAGAAAGGCTTGGGCAGCACCTGGGTATAAAACTTACCAAAATTTCTGAGTGTGGCTGTGGTTACCCAAGTGTCCTAGACCTGAGATGACTATGCAAGGAAGAGAAGTTAAAGTTTCTCTCCCAAATGTTTCCCTGTGTTTTCAGAGTGGTAGAACAGCAGTGGTAGGAGAGAGCCTTAGAAATAATCAGAACCCAGTGGTCATCCTTACTTATTGTCTACTTATATTTCCTGTTTAGTCTAGTTTCATAAGAAACTAAGCTCATGTGATTACACAGCTTGGCCTGCTGGTGTTCCAGTATGTTCACATACTGAAATTTTAATCTGGAATGTGTGAAACCTTTTGTATGTCATTTTTTAACACTTTCTATAGACAGACTTTTACTCTGTTAACATTGCTGCTGAATAGTTGTGGGCCTGGTATTCATGGTTTATTGGTGTTATGGGCCTGAATTTGCAGGCTATTGTCTTCATTTTTTGTGGTAAATATAAATAATGTGTATCTTAATATGAGCAGAGCACATTTTGCTCAGTTAGCCATGTGCTTATGTGGTGTTTGGACATAACTTAGTGAAGAGCATTATTTAAGAGGATCTTCACGATTTTCTAACTGTTGTGAAAGCAGAAGAAAATAAAAGGAAACTTTAGTTAAACTTAGTTGCATTAAATGCTTTACTTAAAAGACACTAGCTCAGATCTCTACAGAAGTGTTTTGTTTGTTTTTTTTTCCTACAGGATGAAAATGTAGCACTCAGGAAACATGGATAATGCAACTATCAAGTAAGATAGAAAATAGTAGCAAATGAAACAAAATCCCGCTTTAAAGTCCCAAAACAAAGTTGTAATCCTTCTGGATATATGCTAATAGATTCAGTTCCTCTATAAAAATCCATAAAAGGGAATGATTTCGGAATTGCTTTGTATTCTAACAGTTTCCTAAGATAGAGGCTCTGCATGATAACCTTGCATTAGCAAATGTTTATTTTCCAGAATAGAAATTTACTTATCCTGTACTTACCCTTCATTGTCTCAGGAAGGACTGTTCTGCTCTATTCTATGACACTGGGGCTAAGGAGGAAGGACTATCAGGAGCTGATTCTGAATCTAGATGTTCATCCTCGAGCCTAGAGATTGGTGAACTTCTAGATCCTTAGATCCTTCTTATCTAAATTTTTCTATAGTTTCACATGGTATTTTGAGCAGCACGCATGCGTTGTGTTTCAAGTGAATTTTAAAAAGTGTCTTTAACTTTGAACTAACTTTCTCTCTTGATACAAATTCCAATAGTCCAAGTTGTTGTCCAATCCTACGTCAAAAATCAAATGCCTTAAATGTGTTTGAGCATATGGATACCTTATGTCGTTAGTATATGAGCAGCACAAACAAGCTGAAGTAAGTGCTAGACATCTTCCTCGGTGCTCTTGCGGAAGCCTTTCAGATATTCTGAAAGCACTGTAACAGAACTGGAATAAACAAAAGTACTGTGCTGGGGTGGGTGGTTTTTGGTTTTTTTTTTCTATTTGTACCCCAATTCAGTTAATATTTGTGTCATCTGGCTGTAGCAGACCCTGCAGAGGTAGAGTGTACCTTCATCTGGATTAACATCACTGTTAAGCCATAAAAAATCTAGTGAGGTTGATCTTTCATGGAAAAATCTAAAATGTGAGTAATTAGTAATGCTAATTCTATGTAAATTGATATTATGATAGATTTATCTGATATTGTAAAGTATGTTTGTGGTGCAACCTGACTTCCAATCTTTCTGTCTGATTTTGTACAATTTCAATCAAGCTGTCTCTGTAGCAAAAACTTGGCATAGGTATTGTGCAATGGTTTATTGTTTTACTATCTGCTCACAAGATTATGTATACGAAATACACAGCGAATGCCAAGAGGTCTTAGAAATTTTTGAGTTAAAAAACAGAGATGTGCAGTAAGAAGTCAAAAGTTCTAAGTATTTTCCCCAGTACTAATCACTGGCGCTTGTGATCTTTCTGAAATAGCATCACTTATTTGAAAAGTTTCTCTGCCTTTGCAAACCAAACCCGGAATGTTTTGTAGCAGTAACAGATGTGATAAGAAATGCTACGTGTACACTTTGGTGCTGTGCTTTTGGAATGGAGCCTACCTCCAGGTGGGAGCAGAGGCAGTTAACATCCTCTCAGGGTTTCACCCTGGAGTAACAGGTTGAATTTGGATCTGCGTCTGTAACACTGCAATTAAGTAACTCGGTTTCCTCAAAGGTCTGTAGGTATTATGTCCTACAAGCAGTAGTGAATTCTACCTGTAATGAATTGGAAGATGTTATCAAATAGTTATAGGCTCAGAGATCAGAATAATAGAACAACGCTTACTTGACAAGCACATAGATGAAATCTTGATAAAATGTTAATAGTGATAGAAGTCATTAATTATTATGTTCACAAAGCTGGTTAAATGTATCTACTGCAAATACTTAATTCAGAAAATAAGTGTACAAATCAACTACGAGCAATACGCAAAAACCATTTGAGGCTGGATTCCTTATTTTCCTTGGTTTATGTTTTGTATGCTTTTCTAATTTGAGACCACGCAGGGCCTAGACCCCACAGTGCTTGCCTTCCAGTTCTTTCCATCTGTCACAAGCGCTGGGGACTTAAAGGGAAAAGAGCTCAGTCAGCATTCAGGAGAATGTAGAGGAAAAGCTTTCAGTATTGTTTAAAGACTCATTCCTTCAATACGGGCTCTGGAGGCAAATTTCTGTGTCTGGATTCAAACTCATTGATTCCATCGACTGGTAATGACCAGCATCGGCTTCTAACAAGCTTGAGCCCTGATTATAACATACCTGGTTATATATGTGTAGGGCCCTGATTTATTTTTTTTTTAATATATATACATAAATGGTTAATTCTATTGCTGACTATTAGGCAGAGAAGTGAAGAACAAAATCCATTGTTCATTGCTTTAACTCTGAAGTAACATATATGGGAATTTAGATAGTTATGTTTTACACAGGTTGGCATAGCTGTTCTGCAGGTTTGGTGCAAATTAGTTTATTCTAGGTATATAGCAATAGAAGTGAAATGAGTATATAACTTTGCCTTTTAAAATTAAAGGTCATCTATTTGCATAAAATTATATTTTTCATTTGTATTTTCTACTAAATTGACTACAACATGTTTGCAGAGTGTAGTGGATTTACTACCAGGGTAAATTTAGGCCGCAGATGAAAAAAAACAAAGCAACCAAACAGAAAAAAAAAAAACAGCCAAAGGAATATGTAATTGAGAAAGCCCTAGTTTTGGACTGATATAATAGAAGCTGATTTTGAACCTAAAGAAGTTTTATTGGTTTTGCATGAGCTGGGAAACATGCTACAGCTTAGGGAATTGATGTTTAAATTCTATTTTCAACCTAAGAGATGAGAAATACAGAGTGGTCCTATATGGTCCTATAGAAGCACTGCAGTTGAATGTTGTGGGGTTTATTCAGCACTGTATATGCTAGGTATATCATTACCGTTATCTACTTTTCTGTTTCTGAAGTTTTCTCTCTGATGCTATTTTGCTCATGTAGCTTTAATGGATAACAGCAAACTGTAACAAGGTTATAAGAATGTTTTTGCAATCAATGCACTTTTTTTCCTAAAATATGATGGCATATTAAACAGTCTTTAGTATTGTAAAAGTATGCTTTTTAGCTCTCTGTTAAATTCTTACCTCTTTTTAGAGTAATACTTGAAACTTTGCTCCTATGTGGGTGTTTCATCTCTGAATATTGCATTCTATTGAAACAGCAGTGTGCATGGATCTCAGATTTCCATTGCTCTTGCCATACCATGGGTTTGTACGCAGCTTCCAATCCACAGTGGGCAGCCTCCTGAAGGGAGAAGACCACCCCTTTTCTGTACATGAAAAATAATTTGCACTAGAAATCGTGTGTGCTGTCACATGCAGAAAAGCTAGCCTGGACTGTTAATATCCTTAACAGTTGTGACAACACAAGTTATGAATTGATTTTTGGCATGATTGATTGGGGTCTCTCACAAAGAGTATCAGTTGAAGCCACAGGTGGTATGCAAAAGGAAACAGGCATTGTGGACGTTATGTTTTCAAATACTGAAAATATTTAACAACTTTTATTTTTGAATGAGAGTATCCCAAGAATATTAACAACTCTGGTAAGATGTGTTGGCTGCCTATACTTTCCTGTCACATCACTGAAATATTCATACAGGTGTATTTCAGCCTTGTGTTACGGGTGTTACTTATGATTGTTCTCAGTTTTCCCTTTTTTATTTTATGTATATATCAATGAATGTTAATTTATTTTATCTACCGTTAGTTAGGTGCTCTGTAGATAATATTCAGAGAACCATTTTCTGTACTAATTCAATCACTCATTATAGTAGGTATATTAGCAATTTCATGCCAGTGTGGCTTTTTTTTTTTTTAATGTGATAAAGCTTACGTATAGAAGTGATCTCTAATTCCATTGCCCCCTCCTTGGATAAATATAGCAGCCTGATTAAAGTGTCAAGAAATGTGAGATCACTAATGAATCAACCTTATATTTTGTTTCATTATTGTTAGTTTCAGGTACCTCCATAATGCATTTTTCTTAATCACGGTAAATAAACCTTCCTCTTGAATGGTCATAAAGCATGAGAAAGAAGAAATAAATAAGCCGCACAATATATGGGCACCATGCAATCTGTCCTCGCAAAATACCATCTAACTACCACAGGGAAATCACCACTTCCTACTGTGAAGAACGATGAGTTGACTAATAAGTCAGCATGTCTGTAAGATGATGAAAACTCTTGAAAAGTTCACCTGCAAAGTTGTCGTTTTCTGTAGATTCTGTATAATAGGTTATTTAAAACCCAGCTGTAAATTATACTTCCACCAGCTTTCCCATAGATTGCCCTGCTACCACATCTACAGAGTAAATACTGCAAAGACAGAGACTACACCACACAGTTTGCAAGTTATTTTGCTTGGGATCATTTTTATTTTAATAACAATGTCTATTGGAAATTTACTATGCTGCAAGAATAGCTTTATGTGAAATCTTGTGAATTTGGAATATTAATGTAAGATAAATTACTTTTAAATTGAATTTCTAGAATGCAATTGATTGTGTTTGCCTGTTTGAATAAGGACTTATCCACACTGTTATCTAAAACTTAGATATGCTGCTTCAGAGCAAGTCAGAGAATAATTTAGCAATATTTCTGATAAAGTGCAGTGTATTTCACATTGCCTTAGATTACTTGAAAAACAGAAAAGCAATGTTTTGGTAAAGTATATCTTTAAGCCATCTTTTATAGGTAAGGTAAAGGTTGAATTTTCAATTTATTAGAAGTAGAAGTATCAAAAACTTTCTACCTTCTTCTCTGAGACTATTTTCTTCTTGGAATCTTTGCATATCTTTAAAAGGCTTTTTTATTTGTTGCAGATTGTCATTTTTTTTCTGTAGACAGCATAGACTTAAATTTGCTGCATTCCTTAGAAGGTTGCTCCAGTGTATGTTATTGACCAGCATTTTCCAATGGTTATGGAAAACAAAAGGGTCATAAGACATAAAAATGGATAGATGGCTTGATTTAGCTATAAAAGCTTTTCTCCATTTGTCAGCAGGGAAATCATTCTTGTGAATTCTGTAGTGGCAGACCTTAGTAACAGGTGAAATCCATCCAGGGAGGGGAGCAAGAGCAACGAGGTTCTCTTTATTAGTTTCTAATTTACAGTGAAAAATGCATTGTTTGTTATTCATGAGTAACTTGTACGCTGACATGGTGTTACTCACTTAAAAAAATAATTTTCTTTTTATTGCAAAGGAATCCACTGCTTTCTGAATGCAAGTTAACAATAAATGTATTGCTTATGAAGCAGAAATCTACTTCTTCATCTAATGAGTGAAGAAAGAAACTCAAACGAATACAATAAACAGAATTTTCTGAAAAAAAGCAACACAGTTGGATTTGATTTGAAAAGAGCAATAGCAGGCATATGTCATGTGTCATTATAGGAGAGAACTGGCGACAATATTATTCATTACGTGGTTTCACAGTGCCCTAAATTGGAGTATAAGATTATTGGAAGTGGATGATTTCCCCAGATTACTGCTTAATAGTGACTAAAGGGCCCACATTACTCATATTTGCAATGAAAATAGTGCCAAAAAGCAGCAGTAGTTGACTGGAATGAAAAGCGGAGCCCTCAAGGTTTTAGCTTGAGATGCAGCTTAATTGTGTGTCTCTTGCTTAATACAAATGTCCCTGGGTCTCTGAGGCTGGTGTGCTTTCAGCGCTTGCAAATTGATCCAGCACTTTCCAAAGTATTTACCGATTTGTTTCTTCACTGCTTTCTAAACAAATTATTATAATGACTTTGCAGACTGAAGTAGGTTTCCCTGTTTCTGGACTTTTTATCACGACCAAATGCTATATTCTTTCAGCTTCCTGTCAGCTTTTGTTTATTTCCTTTATCTGCTTAAAATTCTAGAAAGGTGTGATTAGAAGAATATTAGGGTCTGAATTGGCAAGAATGGAACTTTCCTTTTGCACTTCTAGCAAAACAGACACATACGAATGACCCAGCCGCAACTAGTGTACATTTGCTGAAATACAACTGATGTTGTAAGTGAAATATGAGTTTTGTGAATTAATTTAAAAGAAAAGAAATTAATATTTTCAAGCAGATTTATTAAAGTACTTTTAGGAAGAATTTAAACTGTGAGACTTCTTTTAGGGCCATACGTTAGCCCTACTTGGATAATTTTTTGCTAAGTAGGTTGAAGGGTGTGCATAGAGCATTCCTGTAGAACAACTAAATTAGAAATTACTGGAAATTTACAGAAATTAGACGAAAGCATTATGTTGTATTTCTTTCATGGTATTTAGAATTTGTCTCTCCCACATCCCGTGAGCTGAAGCACAAATATTGCATAACTGTGAAAGAAAATTATTTTATGTGAAGATGCTGGACTGAAGCGCAGAAGAATGAGTTCTAATTCAGTGCCATGTTGAATTCCATCTGTCCATCTGCTTTAAAAAGCAAGGCGTGGACCTTAAGTATTTAAATGTTCTATTAAAAATAGGGAGATGAGTGATGGAAAAAAGTATTGCTGTATTGTATGCTGTCTTGCAAAATCATGATTTCTACCTTAACTGCAAAAACTCATAAATTTGAGTAATGTGTAAAAGAAACCCCAGATTCTGAAAATGATGATTACAGTCTTTGAATTCAAAGGGATCACATAAATCTTTTTGGGTCAACATGCTCTCCTCAGCTAAAAAGTATATAAATACTAGCTGATTAGAAACAAGATCTTAAATGGGTATTCAAAGTAAACTGAACTGTTAGACCTTCTGAGTTTCACTGATGCCCAAGTAGTACATCTCTTAATGTTGATTTTGTGGCTGTGTTCTTCCAAGAGAAAATTGCTGATGAGGGTTTTTAATTGTTATTTTCCTTTAGCTTAGAAGATTAAATAGCTGTCTTTAAGAGCTCAGCAGAATTTCCAATGAACATTTATAGCTTTTGTAGATCAGTCTTTTTTAATATTTGTTAGAGACACTGCTGCCTGAATTCAGCCACTTATACAAATGAAGTTATTTATTACATGGTATTAATTGCAACTTTATACCTTTCAGAAATTACTTTTCAGTTCGTATTTCTGCAGTACGATAAACTATTAACTGCGCAACGATGAGGAATGATACTGGGGAATCCCTGAGTTGTTAGGCAATTTATACAAAGGCTGAATATCAGTAAAGGTGTCTGGCTGATCTGATACGATCATTTTTAATATATCGGAGGCCTTCAAGTTCATGGAAAGGTGATAACTCAGAATTTGGAAGCAAAAGTTTTCTGGAAGGAGAAAACCTGTGTCAAAAGCGCAAATGACAGTAAAAAAATTAAAGGAAATTCTTTTTATATATATAATTAATGCAAACACACATGAATGATCATGTAATAAGAATTTTTTGTGATCTTAACTTTTATCTCATAAATTTTTGAGATCAGTTGATAAGGGATGAAAGCTATATTCCATTGTTCTATGTGAAACCCCACTGAAATGATGATATTCCATCCATTTCCAAGTAGAAAAATTAATTATTTTCAAGGTGATGTTTTTCCCCCTGTATAGTCTGATACTGCTCTTCCGCCTCTTGGAGAAAGGACATCTTTGGTTATAGCGTGCTTTCCCTAAATCAAAAAAATACTTTTGCTGTGTCAGATTACAGTAAACAAGAGGGAAAACCTTGTTCTTCAGCAGGGATTTAGCTAGAGACAAGGTTTGGTCTGACAGAGCCTGCATAATGTCATTACCTGCCACACAGGACGTGTTCAGGAGATGAGTCCTGTTGCGTTCTGACCTTTCAGGTTAGACTGGCTGGGTGTGATAGACTTTTACTGGCCTCGAAATCTCGGGGACTGCCGCCCTTCAGCCCTTGCTTTCATTGACTGAGGAGCATTGCATTGCTCTCCATGTCCTGAGAATACTTGTGGCTCTGCATAAAGACAGGATTTTTCAAAGTATACACAAAAAATATATATCTCCAGCTCTCTTAAGACAGAATGTATTTCCCTATTCCATTTGCTTCAGTAAGGGCAAGGGGGCTTGTTGCTTTTTATTCTCTCGGAAGCATCAAAGAATAGACCCAGCCAGAAATAGATAAGCGTGAACATACCTCAGATGTCTAGCTGCTGCGTCTTGGTCGTACACAAGTGTAAATAACAGTTGGCCAAATATAGGACAGGAATGTATTTTTTTTTCTCAGATGATCTGGGGCCTTTAGCTTTTCTTTGCGCCTTGTCTGCAGCAAAGAAAATAATTTGTCCCCTGGTATCAGCTGGACGTGTATCATATAATCAACTCCCTGCCATTTTGGGAATGGTGTTTGTTATTTGCCCTGCTCTGGCCTCTGCCTTTTTACTTTCTTCCATCTCTTCTCCTGCCCTCTCTGAGATGTACTGGGACTGGTTTAATGGCCTGTGGGCTGAACGTCAGACCAGATGATTTGGTCCCCTCTCTCTTTGATTTCCGTGAAGGCTCTGAAGTACAGACATTCTCGGTCTGACTCTGCTAGTTAGTTACTGTTACCAAAATCACTTCTGGGCTTTATGCCTCAGTATTCCCATCTGGAAAACTTGGATATTACTTAGGAGCTTCAGACATCACACATATTAAATATTTGGTTAAAAAATTGAAAGGTTAGTTTAATTAAAATACTCAAGAAAACAAACGATTTGGACTTGATCTTCCACATATTGGACCAAGACCAGAACTCAGACCGGATATTAGCTGCTATTCAAACGTTTCACTTCTTTTTCGTTGAGTGGTGAGATACCATTAATCTGTACAGTTGCGCAGTTGGTTGTCGCATCTTTGGAATATTCTTCTGTTACTTCTTGTCACGGCCAAAAGATGTGGTGTTTTACCCATAACAGTTTCTGTAAGCTTCATGCTGTTAACATTCATATCTATTAAATACGGTGTCCCAAAATGCAAAGCATGCAAGGGAATACTAATTGAAATTACTGTATTTATTTCTCTCTGAGGAAAAGTATCAATGTAGTATAACAGTATGTCTCAGGGCTAGAGATCTTGGAATTCACATTCACAGTAACAGCAATCTACTTTGTGCTGAAGATAATAGGAGACAGCACTTTGCTAGGAGCAATATCTTTCATGTCTGTTCTGTTATATGAAGCCAAAGCCTAAGGCAGTTAGATAACACACATTAATAGGGACAAAACTTTCATAATATTCCGGGAGTAAATATTCACCACTTCTGTGTTAGTCCAGAAACACAGCACTGTGATTGTTGGATATAAAACCAAATGGAGAAGTATCTGCTTCTCTGTAGATGGAATCTTTGAAAATAGAAAATGACTAGACAGCATCAAACGGGCAAGCCAGCAGTGCAGTGTGCACATAAAGCAGTGCATGGGCAGTTCATCTCTCTTTACTTCTTCACACACTATCTGTGTGTGTGGCAGTGTCATTCCATCCGCAACGGCACCTCTGAGAATAATTGTAAAGCCTCAATTGCATATGGCTCTGGAAAGAATCTCTACGTGCACAAAAATATAGTTAATCTGTATTTCCAGTTCACAGTAGGCGGTTTCTGCTTAGGCTTTGCATAACCTTTGCGTTACAAAGAGTAATTAAAATGGGGAAATGTAGAGAAAAAATTCATTAGGGATTACCAAACATTTCAGTGAGAATGTAAGTATGAAGATATCAAAACCGTATTTACAATTAACACTCAAATAGCTCTGACCCCAAAATCTGTTGTAAAATCACTGCAGTTACTATGCTTGTACTCGGTTCAGTCATAACAATCACTGCGATGTATAGTTTATTTATAGGATGTATCTTGCATAGGAGAAGCAGTCAAGAGAAGAAACGCAACTGCTCCGAATGAGGCAGCAGTGTATTGAGCCGTGGCTTGTAATATTTGAATTTTTGTCTTTGGCTATTGGATATAAATGTGACTTTCATCATTTCCTCTTCTGTCATATAAGGAGTTGGTGTCAGTAAGGCATTCTGTAAGATGCAGTGAGAATTTCTGACACAAAAACATGGAAAATTTAGGAGCCAGATATTCTTTTATGTTTGCATTTTTACGTGAAAAGGAGAACCCTGTAGTGTGTATCTTTTTAACTCTACTTTTGCCTGACTGATCCTCCAGTATCAAAACCTTAAAACCCTGCAATAATTTTATTCCATTTTCTACTCAGTTCACTATAAGACTAAAAGGATTTTAATTACACCTACTTCACAAGCTGTACTGAGACCATCCGTGGTGCCTGTACATGAAATGAAAAAGTAAATGAAGCAAAAAGATGCCCTCATTTCAGGCACATTTTATCAGGGTTGACAACGTTAACTTGTTTAGTAGGAAAGAAGTACTCTTTTCAGTGCTTGAATTACTAGAGGGATTCTGTATGTCTGTGACATACAGAAGGTTGCATTAGAATATAATAAATAGTCTGTCTTACCCTTTAAAGCTCTTGTAAGAGCTATTTTGGCTACCACATGTTTTGCATATAAAATGTGTTGTTTTCCTTCCGCTTCCTTTTCTCATTCAGGTTGGAATAATAGATGCCATTTAGAGCAATGGTATCAATGTGGCATTCACGAACCTATACCCCCTTGTGTAGTATTAAATTGTTAAACTTATTTTCAGGCTTTTCAGAAGGAACAATAGAGTTCTTTTAAAAATAATTTGAATTTCCCAACTATGACTAAATCTGGTTAAAATACATTTGAATATTCAGATCTAGTGAGAATTGGGTATATGGCTGTAATGCAGCAAACAGAACAAGAACGGCAATGAGTACAGCTCTGAAATATTTTGTACGAATCTATTAGACCTTATTTTTTAATTCACTAATTTGATATGCAAATTCTATTTGATGTTGTTCCTTTAGCACCCCCTACTTAATTTAAAAGTACTGAAACTGTAACCTAATAGACCTGTCTTTCACCCACACTTTGATTTCTCAGAAACTATTAAAAATGGAACATTTATTATTTATCAAAATATTATTGTGTATTTGGTCAGTAGGCAAAATTGTATGGCAATAATACAATTTAGAACATGATAGCTGAGGTTTTCATCAAGTCATCATTTCCCAACACTTAATGTTTGTATAGGTCTTTGGTTAAAGCCAAGCAAACTTTTAAAATTTATTTTACCTTTATTCTTATCTGTAACGTAACTATTAAATGGCCTGTTTTACTTGCCGAGCAGGTTAATAGAGGCTGCCGTATATAACCCATGGACCGAGGCACACAGTGGACTGAATATAGGGCGTAACATGGGACTAAATTTGAATGTGCTCATTCCTATTTGCAGTATCTTAACTGACAAACTGTTTCCTATTCATTTTAATGGGACTAGTGATGGATCACATTGCAGCATAAGGAGACATACCGAATAGGTCTGTGGGTCTAAGAGGGATGGCATATTTGTCACAGATCATATGGTGAGTTATAAATTATACCTGCTGTCTTTTGTGCTCAGTAATCCCATTACAGCCAAGGAATATGCCGTATGAAAGAGAGCAGATGGTTCTGGCTCTGCTGCTTTCTGAGAGTCTGGCCTAAGACACGGTGAATAGGTGCATTTCTCTGCTCTTCATTTCCACACAGGTCTTGGTCGTAGTTCAGCTGAGAGCAGTATCTGTGGTTGCTATATGAAGCGGAACTTTACAGCATCTAGTTCCTTAATCCGTTTATTTATCAGACTTGGGTTTTGTAGTTCTGGTACAATCTAATCTAGTCCACGTTCACTGGTCATAACTTAGAAAATGCATTTTGCTTCCTTCTTCCTCCCTCCCTCCTTGAATCAGAGGGGAATTGTGTGTTACTTGTTGCTTCCAAGGCACAACAGGTAAACACAGGTTAACCTACGCGGTTAAAGTAGGTTAACCTGAGGAAGCTTAGCTCAACTGCTCTCCCAAGATTACAGTTCTTAACAGTAGATGGTATTTTCTTTCATTTAGCTCATTCTTCCCTAAAAAGTAACGTGCTAAGATGCCTCTCAAACTCTCTGAAGTTATTGCAATCTAATATTTAAGCTAAGAAACTTGTAGCTATTGCAAGATATTTCACGCATACTTTTCCCAAGTGGGCAGTGTAATATTTTATTGCACTTAATAGTTTTTTGACTTCTTAGAGTGGCAGGGGGAAAGTGTCAAAGGACTTTATTTCAAGCATTGCTTGCTTTTATTGGAGCAGGCTACTAAATACATTAATTTAGCTATTGAAAGAAGCTGTTGTTTCACTTTATGCTGTGTTCCCCCATCTCTGGTTGTTTCACGCTTAGGACAAGTGGCATTGTTAACCTCTGCTTTAATCCTGGAACTTCAGGTATCTCCTAGTGTCTTAAGGACAATTTATACCCGGGAGAGCCCTTGGCTTGGTATTCCACAAAAATTGACGCAGGAAACAGTGGACTACATGTAGGTTTCTGTAGTTGTTTTTTTTTTTAATTATGCCATGCAACTTATTAGAAAATAAGTTAAACAGTATGAGTCCAGGCTTTTGGGACAGGATACAATGAAATACTGAGAATTGGTTTATGCAGGGAGGTTCCAAATTGTTACAGTAAAGCAGAGACCCCGAGGTCAGAGTCTGACTGTTTCACTGATTTGATTCAAATTATTAGTATCTCCTGGCTCTGGATGAGTATTTCCCAGCTTGTCAAATTCATATAATACCTTGTACAACTCATCACTTCTTGTGGAGTGCTTTATACTAGTACAATAAGACATGTTTACACCCATGATTGAAGCAATATGCAGGTAAATACTTGGTGACTTGGAGGGGGTGAATGTTCATGTGGTTCAGTCAGCAGCGGTAGAACAGTTTATTTATTCTTTTTAAATGCAGATAAAGACGCAGCACAATAATTATGAATTTTATATCTGCAATCACAGTGCTCAATACATCAACTGAAGACTAGGGAGCTGTTTCTACAGCATTCCTTCTTTTTGATGATTGAATCCTAGGTTTTAGAAATGGCAGCCTACCTCTCTTGAAGGATGGTGCGGGCTTTATGTAATTAAAAATTGCAGCTTTCTTATCTGGACATGAAACACTCCGCTCCCCAAATCCATCTTTGAACACTAGAAATAGTGACCTGCTTTCCATCAGTCCCAGAAATGTCACTGACTCTGTTTTGGATTTTGGGTATTCAAGAGGCATTTAAAAACAAACAAACACAAAAATCCTGAACGTGGTTTAGGTGAATGAAAATAATTTGAGGCGAATAGTTTTAAATAGAAAGATGAAACCTTTTCTATCCCTAGAATAGGCATAGGTAGTTTCCTCTACCTTGGAAAAGGTAAAGGAAGAGTGCAAGTGGTTCTTCACACACATTAATTTGTTTGCTTCTCTTTTGAGACTCACCAGTATCTCTGTTTAAAAGAAAGGAAGAGAGATGGAAGACTAGCTCAAGTGATTTAAACACATCCTTTGCTGCCACAAAGTGATTATATTCATTGCCACCATTAACCCCATTGACCCAATCACTGCACAGTAGCTGAAACTGCACCTCTGCAATACACCGCCATGGAAACATTGACAGACCCTAGAAACAGGCTGGAGTGTATCACGCTGCTGCTGCTGCCTCCTCAACAGCTCTGGGCATAAATAGCTTCCTTTTAATATGGACAGCAAGTCTAAGTGACATTTTAATCAAACAAAAAAAGGCTGTCTGAGAGTACTGAAGTGCCAAACCTCATGGTATTTTGACAATATTGGATTTGTCTTCTTTGCACCCCTTTAACTATTTCAATTAGCTTTTGTCTATGTTTTTACTGAAGTTTTCCTTCTTGTTTAAATTCAGCTTGGTTTGCTGGTATATTGCACACTTACTTGTCTTTTAAATTCACATGAATAATGCCTCCAACTATCAAAAGCTTTTCAGACACAATATGAAGTTAGTGTAGTGTATGAATGTTGCTATATTTTTATTCCCTTTGTTTTGTTGTTGTGGTGGTTGTTTTGTCTTTAAATATGGCACTTATTTATAAAATACCACACACTCTTGTTTAGAAGCCCTTAATAAGAGAGAGGATCTTTCATGTGTTTAACTTCTAAGTTTTGAAGAGCTCAGCTTTGCTGTTATGCTGATATATACCTAAACAGACAATTTTCTATGTATATTTTACTCCTGCCAGCTGACTGAAATGTAGAAACTCATCTTTTTGGAGATCCTCCAGTGTGTTTGGGACAATTGCTCAATTACCTTAAAATAACATGAAAAGTCTTGATTAGGTATGAATTTAGCAATACCTTACGTAAGTAATTACGTAAGTAATCTGATCTTAAGAAAGTGGATTCTAGGTTGCAAACCTTATTATAAAAAGCTGTATGGGATTTTTCTTTCTTTTTTCCCAGTGAGAGGTCAGTTTCAGAAATAATCTTGTTTTAAGGGATGTATACTTAGAAATAGAATGCATTGTAAACCAGGAATTGTAACAATGATGATGACCATAGTTTATACCTTTCACCCCAGAGATGCACTCAGGGCAAGTAGTAATTCTTATCCAACTAACTTTTAAAGGGAGAGAGGAACTTTGAGCTCCTGTAGATTCTAGGAAGATACATGCATAGCTGAAGAATGTGAGAACTCCACTTGCCCCAAAGCACTTGTGACTACAATCTCCTTTGTAGAAGTGGGAGATGAGATTCTCAGGTGTCAGATCCACATATCCTGTGTTGTTGAATCAATTCTCCATTTTTCTTTCTCAAACTCTGTTAGTAATTTCCTAGTGTCACTGTGCAACTCTTTAATTTCCAGTCTAGAAGGATTTGCTGATTGCTGGTAATTCTTTGATCACTTCTTCAAACAACTGATCATAATAATTATAATTCTCTGATTTAATGAGGCAGTCTAAGGACTAAGAAAATATTTATGGCTAAAGTAATTCAGGTACAGAGAGGTTTAAATCATCATGTAGTACCCAAGGGAGGGCTGCACTATTTCTGTCTAAGATTTCTCAAAAAAAAATGAGTGCTTGCACCCTGTAAGATTTGCTTAATAGATTGGATGCTCCTCAAATTGTGCAGCTTTTTGTGCATAAATATGAGGACATTGTGTAGATCTTTGCTGTGGTTGATTCAATTCTTCATAAAGAAACAGTTCCTCCAATATGTATTGCAAAATATTTGTTCTTATACTCTTCAGTCTGGAATCTTTCACAGTTTTCATCTCAAACGTCCCTTCTTCCTCTATTCACAGTAAGAACCTGTATAGAGTTTGTGGGTACTGACAATAGTTTTTTCAAGGCATTGGTTGCATCTGATTTCTGCTTATGACCTGTAGTGGTTAGGAGTAGGTACAAAAAAAAAGCCCCAAACCAAAAATAAGCCTTCGCAAATTACAGCCCTCCCACTTTATTTACTAAATTGCCTATGCCAGCCCAAGTGGTGATACAGTTATATGAGTAAACATTGTCCTTTGGCAAGAAGTAGCTCCTTTTGATCAAAAAGTGCCACAGTGGACTTGTCGACCTAAGTTATAACTTCAGAAAGACTATCGTTCAACCAGCAAAATGCGGATTACTCTTTCTTTGATGATTTTCACACAAGAATGTTTGGGTTAACCTGTTGTATAGCTCCGTAGGATTGTCCTCTTAAACTTTAGCTCCCATATGTGATTACTGTTGCATAAGTGGAGCTAAATTGAAGGTAACGGAGTGGGCAGGAATATGGAAACATATGCAAGGAAATGCTTTATTCACAGTTAATATTTACAACGCTGAATAAAAATAAAGCTAGACTAAGGTTAGCCAAGTTACTTTGTTCGCTTTACTTTTTATTCCCCCAAAAACCTATCTTTGAGATTTCATGAAGGGCCTCTGAAATGATGCAGGGAAGTGCTTTATCAAAATGGTAATAGAAGATTTGATCTAAGTGTACTCTAGAGACTCTGTATGCCAGCCAACAAAAATGAAAAAATATGCCATCATCTATATCAAAAACAAGCAAGCTAATTATGTTAGCAAACTACATGGTGAGGTCAGCCCTACTATCCTTGGTCTCTGAAAACATTACCATCCATGAAATTTTATGTGCTAGTTGTCAGTCCATGGAGTCTCAACTGGGTCTTCCATACATGATTCATAAGGGCAAAGGTCTTGAAAAATTTCCACATCATCCTGCATGATTCTCTGTCTCTTACAATCTGCTTCTTCTTCCTCTCATATTACACCATGCTTCTTTCCTCTGCACCACAGGGTTCTCCCATGTTACTGTTCATTTCCCTTGCATATTACCCTTATTTTCTTTTTCCTTATTGTATCTGCATTTCTTGGTAGGTAGAGTGGAACTTGATATATTTCGTTCTTATGTCTGTCTTTGAATCAGAGAAGCCAAATATGACAAGAATTTATAACAGGGACAGATTTTGTTCATTTCAAATAGGAGTGACCTATGGGAAGAAGGATTTATTGAAAGGCAATGACATTTGCTGCTAGTTCAAAACTGAAGGGAGTGAGAGGGTCAATCGGTTCAGTGAAAAGGGCAAAAAATTTAAAATGGATAGAGTAGAGTAAGACCATCATGTTCAAATACCTACTTTCCACTTGAAGCAAGGAAAATTCTTGTAATAGGACTGGGGCGAGAAGAAAAAAAAACCACATCCAACAGTGTAGAATGTGTAATAGTATTTTCAAAACTACTAAATGAAGAGAAAACAAAACAGGGATGGCAAATCTTAGAAAAAAAATACCATGCAATGTTTTCTAGGAACCAAGTAAATAATTCACTTGGTTTTAAAGTGCGACAGATTAAAGTGAGACAAAACAATACTGAAGATAATCAACTGGAAAGAAATTACTGCTAATTTACAAGGGACATTTTTGGTCCCTTTGAATATGTACACCATTTCATAAATGTAGTATCATTGATTCATAGAATGGTTTGGGTTGGAAATACATGGAAATAACATGAAATAAATCTGTTAGTAAATTAATTATTCATCTTATAGTATATGTGCTTGAAAATTGTGAACAAGTTATTCAAGATCAAGTTCCTTTAGATCCTATAGAATTAACCTACCCAGACAGATAGGTTGCATTTTCAGTAGAGTCTTACCAAATCCTCGCACTCAGTTGAGTAAAAGACTATAACATGGACTCACCATAAAGCTTCACTGAAAAATTTCTTTAAAAGTAAATGGATGAAATGACAAAAATCACTGTTAATATTCCTTAACTAGAATTGTGTATTACTTAATCTCCTTCGGAATTGCTTTTCTAACGTGGAGAAATAATTTATTTATTGTAGTTGTTCTATATTTGTTTATTGTAGTCTTTCCATATATATGTCAACTTCCAGATCAGAGGCTCTGAAAACAGGTAAATAATTTTCCTGGCAATTCATAGAATCATAGATTTGGGTCAGAAGGGACCTTAGAGATCATCTAGTTCCAACCCCCCTGCCATGGGCAGGGACACCTCCCACCATCTAACCCCAGACCAGGTTGCTCAAAGCCCCATCCAGCCTGGCCTTGTACACTTCCAGGGATGGGGCTTCCATGACTTCACTGGGCAACCTGTTCCAGTGCCGCACCACCCTCACTGTAAAGAATTTCTTTCCAGTATCTAATCTAAATCTCCCTTCTCCCAATTTAAAACCATTCCCCCTTGTCCTTTCACTACACTTTCTGACAGAGTCCCTCTCTGGCTCTCCTCTAGGCTCCCTTCAGATATTGAGAGGCCATTATAAGGTCTCCCTGGAGCTTTCTCTTCTCCAGGCTGAACGACCCCAGGTCTCTCAGCCTGTCCTCACAGGGGAGATGCTCTATCCCTCTGATCATCTTCGTGGCCCTCCGCTGGACCCATTCCAACAGATCCATGTCCTTCCTGTGTTGAGGACTCCAAAGCTGGACACAGTACTCCAGGTGGGGTCTCACGAGCACAGAGTAAAGGGGCAGAATCACCTCCCATGACCTGCTGGCCACACTTCTCTTGATGAAGCCCGGGACGGGGTTGGCTTTCTGGGCTGCCAGCACACGTTGCCGGCTCATGTTAAGTTTCTCATCCACCAGCACCCCCAAGTCCTTCTCCTCAGGGCTGCTTTCTAGCCATTCTCCACCCAACCTGTATTTGTGCCTGGGATTGCCACATCCCAGGTGCAGGACCCTGCACTTGGCTTGGTCAAACTTCATGTGATTTGCACGAGCCTACCTCTCCAGCCTGTCCAGGTCCCTCTGGATGGCATCCCTTCCCTCCAGCATGTTGACCACAGCACCGAGTTTGGCGTCATTGTGTGCAATAACACAATTGTGGGAGTAATCACTCAGCAGTCATTTATTTTTCAGCATGTGCAGATTCAAACATATTTTATATTTTGTAAGACAAAGTCCTATTTGTCTGATTCTGTTATTCTGTTGTTCCCATGGGCTTCAGGACCAGAGAGAAGCAGCAGGAATTCTTTTCTGTATTATAAGAAAAAATATCTTAGTGTTTTTAAATACTGCTTCTTAAGCAAAGGAAGAAGTGATTTGAAACGTAAAATTAGATTCTCAGTAGACAGCAGCAACAGCAAGCATTTGAACTAGTTCACATAGGTTCAATGGTTGGACTGGATGATCTGAAAGGTCCCTTCCAACCTAAGCAGTTCTGTGATTCTCAGAATTAGTTGAACTCATGTTCCCTCTAAAGCAGATAATTAAAATTAATCCAGAAAATTGCTGATTTTGAAAAAATTCACCAGTAAAAACATAAGCAATTACCTGGAATTTTATGTGGGTTTTTATATTACTTTTATTAATAGGTTCCTTCTCTTTTGAAGTAGACGATACTTATTTTCTCAGCAAAATCAAACTGCTCCTAAATAAACTGCCCAAAATCTAGAGTTTTAACATAATGTCAGTGAATCAGTGGAGAATAACCTAGTTATTGTAGTGTTCTGTAATTTTCTAAATGAAGCTGAATGTGGTTATGATCTTATTAAATCAGGACAATGGTAGTCTCAATAATTTACTACTGTGAGGTAATTATAAGGGTACATTTTTGGAAAAATAATTTCATTTTACCTCGACTCAGAATTGCTTGGAGTATTCATGGTTCAGTAATTTGAGAAATCATAACAATTATTGCAATTAAGGAAGTGGTTAATAACGTATATCTTGTTTAGTTGTATTATGGAAACCAAAGTAATTCCTTTTTTTATTGTAAAAACGTTAAATTTAAGTAGTGGCAGGCAAATGAATTGTGTAGTAATTAATCATGTGATCGGAGCTGGCTTGCTTTTTGACAAGAAGGCCTTTTTTATTGTGACGGCAGGATATTGGAGTACATGCCTAGTTTGGTGCAGAAACAGCCACATTGGCTCAACTCGGTGGTCTCTTGTTCTACCTTTCTTTGTTCACATGAGGGTAACTGCAGACACAAGGTGATTTTGGACTTCAGAACAGAATCTGGCTTAACGTATTTAACGTGAAGGCGATTCTTTTTGGAGTGCCAGAGCTGTGTAGTTTGGCAGCAGGAGAAGAATTGCCAAATAATTGGAGGAATTAGTAGGGGCCATTGTCCATTTCACCTCTGAAGCTCATCAGAACGAGGGGAAGGTGAGCATTGCATTATGTGGAATGTTACTTATTTTTTCATTTGATATAAGTATCAAAAGGACGGGCTGCGCACGCAGCTTAGGCAATGGTGTAGGGGAGACACTGTGTTCAAAAGGGAGTCACCTTGAGTGTAGAGTTTCCAGTGGGACCGACGTATAATACTGAGCCACCCGTTTAATTTGCTCAGAACAGTCGCTAGGCATTTATCTTTACAGGCTCTGTTGGCATTTATCTTTACAGGCTCTGTTGGCACGGTCGTCGTTGTCCACAGCACAGAACAAATTAAAAAAAGCTACTTCAAAAAGGCATCGTTCCTCTTTGAATGATGAGTTGTCCCAAGAGAGTAAGCTGCAGAAAGTAACCATGTAGTATTGTTGAAACAAAAAAACAGTAAGGGAAGAAAGGAAGGAAGGAAAAAGAAGGGAGAAAATATACTGCCACTGCAGAAAGAGTTAAACCATTTTTCTATTTACACGCTTTATTTCACAAGTGTCTGACTCATTGGGCATAACCAGCACAGTTAAATTACAAAATTACTATTTGGTTCTTTTTTATTGACTACAATTCAAAGCTGCTTCAAGCCTTCCAAATTTAATCCCCCCAGCTCTTTGCCAAGAACATTACCTTTTATTTTCAGCATTAAACTGTGTAAGATACCCCTAAGGCTACATGTGAGCTCACCCTCCATGATAGGAGCTAACAGAGTGTATCAATTGTTCATGATTTCCTATTCTCCTGTAAATTGGGAGAGGCGGGAGGAGCACTGGAATGCGAATTTTGTACTGTCAGCAGTTCTTTCACAGACTCTAGCTCTAGCAGTGCATATCGAGGTAATTAATTGTGGAATGTTTTCAGCTCTTCACTCTGAGTTACCGTTTAGCAACCTGTCAAAACTGAACTAATAAGCCCATTGCATGTATTTTGATATGCTTACTTTGCTTTAACTGTCGAGATACTATTTCACTTTCCCCCTTTTTGATTCAAATGAAGTTAAGAAACTACCATGAGACAGTTAACATGGAAGGAAAGGTCTTTTCATAGAGCCACGATACAACCTTGCAGAGAAGTTTTATATTGCTTTGCATCCTGGCAAATGCATTTGATTTAAAGTATCAGAGATTTTTATGAGTGTATTTTGTGAATTTGCTCTCCTTAAGCTCCACCTCCTATTCCCACATGAGGAGTTTTCTTATTAGTTGCCTGCAATGCAGATGTGAAATTATTATTTATAACTGTAATTGCTTAATTATAGTGTCTTTTATTTGTGGAAATTATCATTGAACCTTAGTATGAATTTTAACAGGTGACTTCTTAGGCGTATTTTGAAAGTCAAATATTAGATCTATTTTTAATGGAATTAGATTTTAAAATGTCTCTGCTTCCTCTGATGGTGAAAAATCAGTGTTTAACAACTAAAGTATGTAAATGAAAATATTTTAAAATCTATTAATTTCTCTTTATTTCTAAAAGCCTGTAATCTTTAACACCTCCCTCCGACGTTTCTTCTATTTTATTCACTAAATACAGAATTTATTGTCCAAAGTTGCCTATGAGACAATTATGGACTTTCACTTTTCTAATGTTTTAAAAGATAATTTTTCTGTACATTTTGTTTCTGCACTGGATTCAAGATAAACTTCAAGATGAGAATATGGTTATGAGGAAATGTGTCTATATATATATATGCAAAAAGTTGCATATGTTAGTGTGCATAAAAATGCGTATAGTCTCTGCGGGTATAATATATATAGTATGTGTGTGGCTGATATCTATCACATATAGAGCAATACAGTTTATTGAAAACTTTATGGTTGCTCACCAACTTTTTAATGATAAAGTCTAATCCATTTGTTTTCTGAATTACTCATACTTGGATAAAACCCACTATCATGTATAATGAGTCAATGTATTGTAAAGGCAGTATAACATATAACATGCATACACTGACAGTAACTCATGCCAGTGTAAAAATATGTATATGTGCCTGTGAGTATCTTAGTTTATATATCATCATTACAACTTAACATGTGAATGAATTCCTGTACAAAGCAAGTTTGACGTGCTAGCATTTGTTTGAAGTTGAGAATGTGGCTGTAATGGTGCAAATTGAGAAAGTGGAACTATCTTCTCCTCTGGACGAAATATATTGGCTGATTTGGGGATACATATGATGGATTTCAAGATTGCCACTGATGCTACATTCTAATTATCTAGATTTAACTTTACTTCACTTGAGAAATTTGCAGCTTGTGAAACTTATATTTTAGGTATTTGTTCCTTTCCCCCCAGTTTTTTATTAATAACACTAAAGGTTTTGTCTTTCAACAAATGAAGTGACCTGTAGAAGCATAGAATGAGACGGCACTGGGTATTGAATATATTGAAAACACAAATTAAGTCTTTGCTAAAAATATCCTTCTGCCAATATGTTGCAAACATCAATTGTGAAGAACTACATTATCCACAGCAAGTGACCTTACTGACCATCAAGATGTGCTTTGTGTTTTGTTTTTTCTTTTAATTTATCTATGCCAAAAATCATCTATCTACATTTTCTTGGACTGAATTCAAATTTGTCTTGAGAGCAAATTAATACTGGCAAAAGGTGTTCAAGTTGTCTTAAATTTCTCCTGTCTGGTGATTGCACTAAATATTTCAGTATAGGCAATGGAAGTTGAACAAATGAGAAAGGGCAATTCAGCTTCAGGAGATGCTCGGGTTCAAATATGAAAGGCAAAGGAAAGACTAAAAGCCAAAAATGGCTTGATTTTATTTTTGCTAGATGAAAAACAAACTGGAAGGGTATATTTGCTGGTTTGGAGAAATTAAGAGTGTACCTGGAAGCAAGGACAGTGGTACGGCATTAGAGGCAGGAGTTGCTTAAGAACTGAGAAAACAAAAAGGATTTTAATTTTTGGGTTTCAAAAAATTGCATTAGGAGCATGATTTATGGATAGCCCCTCTCCCATTGCTGGAAAGTTGAAGCTTAAGAATATGGAGGAACTGCTGGCCTGTGCTAGCCATCGATTCATAGGCTGAACAGGTTCATGGCTGCACTTCCCTTTCGTTGGTCAAAATCTGAGGTGAAAGATATCGTTATAATGTCATGTTACAATGCCTTGGTTTGTTGCTGATCAAATGCTTTTGACAATTTTTTTGTACAGATGTCTTAGTTTCTTTTCCATTTCTCCTTCAGTGTATGGAAAGTGTGCATTCTAAGTATTAGGCTCACATAAATCTGAGTTGGTAGAATTAGATAACTTGAAAATTGGATGTATGTATGTCTAAAGAGTCATATTAATTGCATGAAAAACAAGAGTTTTAATGAATGTATGTTTTCTGAATTTAAAAATATTTTCATGTATATGTTTTAGAGGAGTTCTTCTGTTTGTTTTGTGGAATACTTGTGAGGGTTTTTTTAGCAGTCAGGTCATTTGCTTGTTGCCCTGATAATGCCTTCCCATTAACAGTGGTGTTTGCTAACTTTCCAAGAGCTAGTGAGTATCTGTTAATCATCAAGATAAAGGCTAACGGTACACAAATAACAGGGGAAGTATTTATTGCCAGCAGAAATTACCGTGTTTACAGTTGTATAATGTTTCTAAAGAGAATCATAAATAAGTAAAACTGTGTGCATCTGAGCAGTAATCATGGATTTCTCTGTAAATATTGAGATTTGGATTAGAGTTTGATACATGACAGTGTGTCTTCAGTGCCTGCATTTGCTGGAGAATTGATAAATTGACATTTGATGTGATTATTATATATATATATATATATATATATAAAATAAGGGTTCTATTCTTGGGATTTTATTAAATTCTTAAAAAAAACCTCCCACAGCCTCACTGCAGGGAAAAGTTCCAAAAGTGAATCAACGGGAAGGAAATGGAAATGAGATCATGTGGTTGAGATGCTGATCTCACGAGATCTGAGATTGTTTTCCAGTACTGATACAGTTCTTTTGTAAGGTGGGGAATCACTTTTTTACACAAAAAGCAATTGGAGGCTCAAATCTATGATTTGCTTAATACCAGAGAATTTCACAGAGCCTTCTCCGTGGACTCACCTTCCAGCTTAGTTGAAGGGAACCACCGCTTACTCTGAACAGACCATTGAAAAAGTTGGGTGTAATTTTGAATATTAAATTCTGGATTCCCAAAACATATCATCTGAATAACTGGTGTTGTCTTTCAAGACTTCAGTAGTTTTAAACTAAAAAAAAAGTAAAATAAATATACCAAAAGAGTGTTTTGATATAATTCAATTAATATTTTGAGAAATGCTGCTTGATTGTTGTCTACAAAGAAACGTAACTGTCATTAAGTTGTGTTAGATGTTGACATGTTTTAGCAATTTATGACTCTTCAGATTCTTTCAATCTCTGTTTGTAAAGCCTTTTAAGAGTGACACCCCAAGTCCTGCATCCACTTGTTTCATAGATAATACTTGTCTTTATTATTTAACAGATAATCACAAGCTGTAAAGTTGTCATTTTTAACTTTGTTTCCTAACATCACTTTGTTTAATCATTCATTTGTCTTTTCCAATTTTACTGGTGAATTGAAAGGGAAGAGGCACTGAGAATTTTTGCAATTGAGTCTTTGCAAAAATAAATGCTGAGGAGGTTCTGTGGTTGGTGACTGACACAAATGGAATCGTTATTCAAAATACATTCAGAAAACAAACCATTCCCAGGTAGACTTGCATAACACCAGCATTCTAGCAAACTCTCCCAAACTTAAAATGCCGTTGTCTCACAATTTCATTAAAAACCAGTCCTTTTCTGAGGTATTTATAGTTGAATAAATGGTGTCTGTTACTGAGCTCTTGAAGCCCTGTCACTGAGCAGAACTGAGGACTGTTGCCGTTGGTGTTATTCAGTGGTGGTGTCCATTGAGCTGACAGGTTTCTGGTAGAGCAGCGAGGTGCAGCTCGGCTCAGTGGCTAACGAGGTGGCTGCAGCATGCATCAGGTATTAATGGAACTAACGTCCCTGGTACCAGGAGTCGTCTCATAGATCTTGGTATGGGAAAATACAGTCTAATGAAGAGAACTCCAGAGGAAAGGTCTTAAGCGCGAAGGCTGTCTTTGATAGCTCTCTGGAGACTAACAAAATAAAATAGGGTAAATATTTGCCTCTCATTAACCTTATCAAATGAAATACACGCTTTACGAGACCTTTACAAGTAAAGGAACACAGAATGCAATTTGTACTCTTTTGTTTTGCAGCAGCATGTATTTTTTGCATAATACAGCTGATAGATAAGATTAGTGTTCATTATGATAAATGAATAGCCACTGATGATGGACTTTCTGGTAAAGCCTAATAAATTTTAAGCCATTAGAGTTTCTTTGGCATATTTTGCAGTTTCCTCTTATTTCACAAAAATGATAGCTTGCCAGTGCATGAAAGCTGGAACATGGCTGCTTTCTTTTCTTAGTTGAGAGTGGAAGATGGTCTTCTGCATGAATGTAAGGAAAAAGCAAGTAGACGTAGAAGAAATCATACATCTGATAGTGTGAACAGTGAGAAAACAGTGTCCAAATAGTTGGTGTTTAAAATGAGAGTTCATGAGTGTCCTGGTTACCTTGTGCTCCTCTGTGATCTTTTGTTTATAACAGTTTGAGAATGATACGGTTGGAAAACTTTTTTCCTAAGTTAATACATGATGAGCTGATTTTTGTTGCCTGTTATACCTACTGTGTCAGTTCACCACAGTCAGCTCTTGATTATCCAGAACAATACTGGGAATACCAGAGACGTTCTAGAGGAAGCAGTCATAGCAATACCTCTTGAATTCTGTGTGAGGTATATGGTCCATAAATACTTCTTAATGGTATATAGAACTCCACTGTCTTATTACATTGTTATGCTTTTAGAGGTTTTTGATTTATTTTTTTGCCGCCTTCATCATGTGCATATGCGTATTCACACATACATGATCTCTTTGCTAACAAAGTAATTTATTTTGAATAACTGGGAAAAAAATTGCTTAACAAGGGCAGTGGTCTGATGACCCTCTTGCAATGTGAGTCCCTGGTGAAGGATGTTGTAGGAATTATGAGTAGGAATTATGGGTTTGATCTGAGTTAGACCCAATGAAACAACTACGTTTTTACCAAGTTTAATGATGAACCCTGATATTGATTCATAATGGCTTTATGCTTTTATTTCAGCCTTATGCTTGCTTTTGACAGAGCATATGTGACGAAGCACAAATGTAGGATGGTATGGATAGCCAGTATATAGCCCATCAATGAAAAGTTACTTTGAACAAAGCTGAAGCAGAACATATTTATAAAAAATCAGTTCTCAAAAGATGAGGGAAGCCCTCAAGGATAAGTGCACAGACTTAAGATTAAGGCAAAGAAAAAATAATTAAGAAAATTTCCTGGCTTAAGTATTGGGAGGGCAGAAAATGACTTGGAGAATAAGCAAATAAACTGTTTCCTACTGTGTTTCAAGAAGCATGACTGGCTGTCTGTCTTATAAATTGGGAACAACGAAAAGAAATAATCTCTAAAGAAAGGATTCGATTAGACCCTACATTTATCAAAAAGAAGTTCTGTTAATTTAATATGCAGGTATAATTTCAAGTAAAAAATAATCCCCCTGCTTGGTTTTGTTACTGCCATATATGCTGCAATAATCTAAACTTGCATAACACAAATATTCCAGAAGGGCATCGTACTTTTATTTGAAAATAGCAAAAGCAGATAACTCACCATTTTTCTTTCAAGCTTAGTTCAATACTTAATTGTTCATATTGGTAGATTTTTATTTTGTCTGGCTTACACATTCTTTGTGTGGTCTAGTTAATTGCATAAAAGCAAGCCAATTAAAGGAAATAACTCTGTACTAATTTATCTGAGAGTTTAGTTGAAGAAATGAGGTTACACCAGGGATCAAACCCAGACTAGGAAAAAAATCTTTACTACAATCGGTGATGGCAAGAAGGAGAAGAAACCAATTTGAATTTCAAATCCCAGGTTGAGATTGAGCTCAAAGTTAAAAAAAAAACAACTTCCAACTTGCAAACAGTTTTGATAAAGAAATCTTTGAGGCAAAAAAAGTATGATACCATAAGATACTAGGGGTATTATTCTGATTTTACAGAATAATTTTTTGAATTGAACCAAGTTATGATCTAGTGTCAAATAATTATGAGATATTAATTAACATTTTAAATTCACATTTAGTAGGAGGATCCTTTAGCTTCTATCAGTTTTCTATACTATTTGGAAGCGACCAGAGCTTCAGCAGGATTTTCCAATTTCAAATAAGGTATACCCTACTTGAAACACCTTGTGAGCTAAGCACAGTGAACAGCTTGTAGTTCAGAATTTAGAATTATATTTAAGCATTGCTTATGCAGAAAATCATGCAGCATTGAGCCTGCATTCATATCCCCATATGATAAATAGGACGTAAGCATGTATTTCAGAGTTTTATTTAGTTGCTGAAGTACTTTCCTTGGTGGGTTTCTTTACCTGTCTCAAACCCTTCATGACTTGAAGTGCTCATTAGCTGCCTATTGATTCTGTTAAGAGACTGTGGGCTTCCTGGGATTATCCAAACAGTGATGAAATCACACCTGACAGTTCCCTTCTCTGTGTTATTGGATGCTGGCTGCTTATGCTATTGACAAAGCTGTTATTTGAAGAGAAATAAAGTAAATGCTAAGCTTGCATTTGTAGGCTGTGATACAGTTAAAAGTCACCTTTATCATGGGAACAGCTTCATTTCTCTGATTGTATTGTGACTATAGAGGAAACGTGTCAAAGGTTCTTCAACAAACTTTTCTTTATGTTTTTGATGGTATCATACCTGTTTAGTCTTGGCCTATAAGAAAAAATAGGCCATTAAAACTTATAATTCCACTCTTGGATTTTCTAATCCTTAAGCAGTGACCTGTTGTGCTACTTTGAGTGTTCCATATATACAGTTTCTACAGGATGGGTTTATGTTACAAGGTTATAAACACATACACTTAATTTTACTACTGTAAAACTCTGGTCTGTGTATCGTCACAGAGAAATGCATACTCTGCTTTTGAAAAGTGAACACAAACAGTGTAGTAAGGATGAGTATATATAATTTTAAATCATTTTGGAATTTACAGTTAATAAAGATCACTTCTGACAGAATAGATTTATATACCCAGTAATTTATAATAAAATTAAACATGAAATAAATCTGTTAGTAAATTAATTATTCATCTTATAGTAAATGTACTTGGAAATTGTGAATGAGTTATTCAAGATCAAGTTCCTTTAGTATTATTGAGTAGAATTAACCTACCCAGACAGATAGGTTGCATTTTCAGTAGAGTCTTACCAAATCTTCGCACTCAGTTGAGAAAAAGAGTGTAACATGGACTCACCATAAAGCTTCTCTGAAAAATTTCTTTAAAAGTAAATGGATGAAATGACAAAAATCACTGTTAATATTCCTTAACTAGAATTGTGTATTACTTAATCTCCTTCGGAATTGCTTTTCTAACGTGGAGAAATAATTTATTTATTGTAGTTGTTCTATATTTGTTTATTGTAGTCTTTCCATATATATGTCAACTTCCAGATCAGAGGCTCTGAAAACAGGTAAATAATATTCCTGGCAATTCATGTGTAGAAATTATGTTTCAAGCTGTGAATACAGTACTAACCTCTGCTTTATGAACAGGAGAAAATCTCTTATCACATCAAATCAGAACTTATCTCATGCTAACAGATGGGGAAATCCTTGCCATGCTTCTTTGTCAGGAATTCACTAGAGTATTATTATATACTCAAAAAGCTATCTTCAAATATTAGGGGAGAGGATTATTTTTGTTAGGGATTTCACAGGATGAGAGGGGGGTTCTTGTGTTAGGATAGCTGCTTTTGTTACGCTTTTAGAGTGAAGAAGTGGCTTTGTATATGGACAGAAAAGATACTTTTTTTCCCCAGGAGTGTTAGAGCAAAACTGTCTAAAATTAGATTCTTTCAGTACAGATTTGTTTTGTTTTGTTTTTCTTCACTTAAAAAGAGGATTTGAGGAATAAAAGATCAAACTTAAATGGCATTTTTTTCTGGATGACCTTTCTCAGGTCATTTGAAGTTAGGATCTGCATGTGTCTTAGCATTATTAGTTTTATGATTCTCCTATTATATGCAAAATCAGTATTCACACATGGAACAGTTGAATCCATGTAATGGAATTTATCCATGGAGGTGTTCAAGACCAGGCTGGATGGGGCTTTGAGCCACCTCAACTAGTTGGATGGCAAGGGAGCTGGAACTAGATGATCCTTAAGGTCCCTTCCAACCCAAACTGTTCTATTATTTGATCAATTACATTTATTGCCAAGTAAAAATGGAATTGGATGGTGAGAAACAAAGACAAAAATAAAAATACCTCACCCCAGCCCTCTGCCTTACCAGGCTCAACTTCACTTCTTCATTCCAATTTCTTCCCCCACCCCAAGTGATACAGGGGGGGTGGGAAATAGGCTTTTGTGTCCAATTTATGTATCTAAGAAACGAATATAAAAAATTGGGTTTTTCAAATTCAGCAATCTTTTGAATCATTTGAGCTTAGAGATTTAAGATACTGTGAATTCTGAGGATTTCTGTAACTCTTTTTAGATTTTTCAATAGAAATTTAAGTATCCAGAAAAACTAATCTGGCCATAGTTCAGATCTGTAGTGTGTTCTCCCACAGCATAGCAACAAGTAGGTATCGACAATGCAGTTGGAACTAAGATTCACTTACAGAAACTAAAGTTTTGAGATCAGCATGGGAAATCTTTTACAGGCAAATTGTAGTACTTTTTTTCTTTTTCAACAAAAAGCATCATCAGAAAGAATAAAATCTATTTCATTCTAACGTAAAGCACCCCTCCCTATCTCCTTTTTTTTCGAACAGCAGTAAAGAAACGAATGAGGATGGAATATTTTATTTTCCACATTAAGCTGTATGTTTATAGTCCCCCTTCATCAGCACAGATAAGGAACCTATTTGGAACCTAAAGTCTAATTTGAGATGACACTGATAAAATATCCAACATGACTTTGAATTTTTGTTATTTTACCCGTTCAAAGTTTAATTTAAAATCTATTACTATCTTACTGTTTTTAAAATACCTCTTAATCTAGGTATGTTTTTAAAATCTCTGAAATATAAGAGTCTTGGTAGATTATATGGTGAAGATGAATCGCTCTTGAATTGTATACATCATGTACTAGATCTTTTATATAGCTTGAAACAGTGAATGTAATGTTGGCTGTGACAGTCATATTTTTACCTTCACATATCAATAACAAGTCTCATAATGTAGAATTTTTAAAAGGAAGAAAAGGAAATTGTGTGAATATTATTATGGGAGTTTTTATACAGCACAGTTTAATTATTTGGTTCAGTAATGTTCAATAATTATTTCAATGTAGAAAGCCTTTACAATCCCATCCCTTCAAAAACTAAATGGTTTCATTACCAGTAACTAATTTACAAGGCAATTTCAAAATCTCATGATTCCTTGTCTGTCTGAGATTTACAGTCTCTAATAAAAGGCCTTGGCTGGGAGATATGAATTAACAACTCATTAAAACGAGAGCACATATTCAGTGTCTTCATTTTCTTCCTTCTCTGTCACTTCTGTCTAAGAGCCCTGTCTACTCATTCGCCTGTTAAGGGAGACAATGATGTGATTCCAAAACACTTTTGTCATCACGTGAAACTGGTTTGGAGTACAACGCCATGGCAGGGTTGGGTTGAGTTTGGTTCTTTAATGGCCTGAAATAGTTTATATTCCAAAACATTTTCCACGTGGACAAAACACACGTTCCTGTTGGAGGGGCCTCAGGGACTGCGGACAAACTCTTTCCTGAATGTAAGCTACTTCAAGATGTTTTGATTCTAGGAGGTTGGATTTTATTTTCTTCCCCCAGAGACTGGTTCTGGCCTTTGGGCTTTGATGTGTTTCTCCCTTAAGAGATCGAATACTCTTTTTGGAGTCCCAGGATCTGTTTCTGCTTCAGATGTAACTTTTTTTTTTTTATAATTAATTATTTCATCTTTTAGAAGGGATCTAAAATCAAATTTCTGACTGCTTCAACAGCAGACTGTTTGGAACTGAAAAAATGGAAATAGTAACCCTGGTGTTTCTGCTCTGTTCCTATGTCCCAAGCAATACATTCTGTCCACCTCTGCAATTCTGTCTGCAGTTTTAACCAGACAATTTTTTATGCTCTTCTTAGCAAAACCACAGTAATGTTGTGACCTTTCAAATCCCAAGATCTTATACCTTATTACTCTTCACTTGGAAAAAAAAAAATTAAACCCTCTCTAGTTTGATCTTTTAAGATATTCATCGGTTCTCAATGATTCCAGTTTTCTCTTTCATTTGCCTTTGGGAGAGTATCTACCATGATGATATCTTCAAGGGTATAACAGTTAGACTAAGTTGTGCTTTGTGTGGCTTGAAAACTGTGTGAACAGCCAAACCTGAGGGACAGTGATGAGTGGAAAGCAGCTTTGCAGAAAAGGCTCTGGGGGTCCTGATGGACACCAGGTGGAACATGAGCTGCCAGTGTGCCCTTGCCACATAGAAGGCTAATGGTGTACTGGGCTGCATTGGAGGGGTGGTGCCAGCCCGCTGAGGGAGGTGATCTTTTCTATCTACTCAGCATTGCTGAGGCCACACCTGGAGTACTCTTCAGTTCTTATTTTAATTTCTGAGATTGGTAACACCGAAAGAATGAATTTATTGAAACAAAATATGGAATTAGCAGAACTGTAAGGATAGGGGACTTCTCTTCTGCTCTGCCTATTCCACCAACATATTAAAGATGCTCTCATTCCCCTCCCTAGTACATGTGTACAGCAGTGAACACACAAACTTGCCAAAAAATTGCTCAATTAATGTTTTAAATAAAATAGAATCAAAGCTGTTTATTGATTTAACAACATATAATTAGCTGACAATCAGTGAACTATACATCCAAGATCAATATCAGTAGCACAACAGAGAAACTGGAACAATAGTAACGTACAAAACATTAATAAACACCTGCAAATTTTTAAACACCTTTCTATAATTAATGTCAGAAAATTCATGCACCCCCTTACACTAACACACCTTCCCCATTACAGCCCGCTGCTCTCAGCCTAGGGGGTTAGAAGTCTTAGAAGCGCTCCACACCCTTGGAGTGCTGGTTCCTCTCCTGTGGGAGGTGGTGGGACTCTGGCTTTGTGTCCCCATGCTGCCTCCTATACCTCAGTGACCCACGTGCCATGCGACTGTGCCACCCCAGCTCAGCGCTGCACCCCCTCCATGCAGGGTGCTCCCAGCTGCCCTCTGCTCTGTCAGCCCCGCAGCACGAGTGAGCCCTCTTCATTCCTCCCCCACACGTCTTCTCAAGTTGGCTCCCTCCTTGCTACGAAATCTTCTCTTCATCCCTTGGTTACTGTTTACAGGGCAGATGGTGCCTTTAACCAAACTTCAGAATTGTTCAGTTTCTCTAGTTTGCCCGGGTTCTGGGCAAAGTCCCTCTCGGACGCTTTTGGCTGTCCTGTTAACGTACACTGGTGACACGTTCCCATCCTGTCCATGGGTAGTGCCTGGGCCACACGAATCCCTGCCCACACACTCACACACATATTTTGTCTGGATCTTAACTTTCAGTTACATTTGAACTAAAGAGCAACTGTACTGTCTCAGCCCACTATCTGTTAGGGTTAATTTAATGGTACTCACAGAGCTACACAAATCAACTGAAAAAACACACTACTTGGAGGGGTAATGTTGGGTTTTTTATTTCTCAGATAGCTCTTTGCTTTTGACATCACCATATGCAAGTGAGAACAATGACAGCCCAGCAGTCAGTTTCCTTGGCTTTCAGAAGGGGAGATTTGTGAGTATGCTTGGCAATTTGTTCTTGTTCCATTCAGTAAATTGTCATATTTACACAGAGATATCTGAAGTACCTGGAACACTAATGATAAAAAAGTGTCAGCTCTCTGTACGTGCTAATGGAAGATGACTTTTAACTTGTTTGTGCTCACTAATAAAACATCAAATATCTTCATCCCCTCAAAGTGATCAAAAGATTTGTTGTGTCTTAAAAATATCAGTGTCAGGGATAAGATGGGAGAAGCAAGGCTCTATCAAATTTGACTTAAATTTAGGAGGGTGCCTGTATGATCTGCTGAGGCTTCTGGGTGTTTAACTCTACTCCACCTCCATTTCCTGGTGCATGCTTTTTATTGCTGGAAAGATTGTCGTTCACCCTTTTGCTGCAAAAGCCTCCAAGAGCAAACCTGGCTCTCAGAGCATCTTTTTGACTAGACTTGGAATGCAGAAAATGTCAGGAAACTGAAGTACGTGGTCTCTACCCCTGTATTAAAGGATTGGTTTATGGTAACAATTGAACCTTCTAATACATGTTCAAAGGGGATAGATAGCAAAAAAAAAACGTGTTATAAAAGGGAAGATAATGAGGAAGATAAGGAAGTCTACTTTTGGCAGTTGTGTGTATCAGGACGAGAAATTTTCTCCCACTTCGCAAACTCTGAATGAAGCCAGGCACATGGGAATAGGTGAATATTCAAAAAGGGAGAGCTGTCAATAACTTTTCTCACTGAACTCCAACACTTTTTGCCTTCTGGAAGGATCACAGGGGAGCCTCTCAAATGAGTAAACCTTGTGAGCAGAGATATGTAAGCATCAGAAGGCTCACAGACTTGTTTCAGTTACATATTAATAAGTTTTAATGCTTCTCTTAAAGTTATCTTAAGCACACATGTAGAGAAAGTGTGTCAAGTGATTTCCATATATTTGATTCAGTTGATCAGATCCGAGCTTTAGATGTTTGCCACGGGTGTCTCTTGTCCCTGCGCATTCCAAATGCTGAAGAACAGATGTAACAAGGGAGATTGCTCATTTTAACAAGGTTGGGGGGGGCGTGGTGGTGGAAGTGAAAATTACAAAGAAAGAGAAAAAGGAGAACAAAAAGCTTTCAGTTGAAAACAAAATTGCCTGGAGATTTCAATACTCTCTTCAGGTGGATTTTAACTTTGAAAATATTTAAAGGTTTGTAAAGGTTAGTTTAAGAACACTCTCAACAACTGAGCAGAACTATGTATACGTGCATATGTTTTATATTAGATTAGCAGTCTTTTTTTCTTCTGGATTCAGTCTCCTAGCCACTGTTAGTGACTTCACACCAAAAAACCTAAGACCTTGCAAAGATACTGTCCTAACTGGGATGTTTTACTATTGGTTTTGGCTTTAAGGAGGAGAGGGCAGGACTGTCTGTTAGGGATTTTGAATATTTTTGCAGAAGCAAAGATGCTATTTAGAATGAAGAATTTTCTAAATTTGGCAAGTCTTTGAAAAGAGAGAGAAAGGAAAGGAGAGAAAGGATATATATATAGCTTTCTATAATATAAAAATCTGGAGCGAGAGACAGGAGAAAAGAAAAAGGTATTAAATTACAGAATCTGTCTGACACTAAGCATTCAGGAGAAAAACCTTTAATAACTATTGGAGCAAGTAGAACGTATTCCCTTCAAAGACTTAAGTTCATGTGTTTTTAAATACATGCTGAGATTAATAAAGTACAAGGGCTGACAAAAGTGGAGAAGACGACTGCGTAAATGCTATTATGGCCTGTTGACATTAGTTTTTTCATGGTGATGAACCAAGATAAAACATGAGCTTGTAATTCCCTGTGATTATTACAGCTTGTTGTCTTGGGAACAGTGAAGGAGTTAATATGCAACTAGCCAGCTCTTAAAAAGTGACCATTTATTTTGAACATTTATTTAGAAGAAAAATGTGTGATATAAGGAGATAACTTTCCAAGTGCCTGCTAGTGCCATCCAAAGTATTGAACGTTGCCATTTAGTTTTTATGAACCTGTGAGTTCAGCTTTGGCCAAATTCCTGATGGTACAAATTGCTGTTTCTGTACTTAATTCAACAAAGTGATAGCAGTTTTAGCATGTAGTAAGTTGGATGGAAATCTGGGTCATTTGCTTTCATGGTATTCTTATACTCACATTAATAATCATTATAACACAGTCATTACTCAGCTCTTTTTCCCTTGCTAAAGTAAAACAAAAGTAGTCTATCTTATTTGTTCTATTTCACAGAGTGACTATAGAGTGAATATTGTCCATCAAAGTGCTGTTAGGCTGACAACATTTTAAAATGAAGTTCTCTGTCCAAACTAAAAGATGGCCTATCTAAAGGTAGAAGTCTCTGAAGTTGTTTAGCTCATGAAGGCTAATCTGTTCAAGAGGTTCTGTGTTCTGCAGGCCTAAGGTTCATCACTTTTTGGATGGACTGTTGAGACCACTAATAAAAATACATTTGCAAAAACACTACACATAGATGAATCCATAAAACGAACAGCAGTGATACCAGGTAGCACGGTGTAGTAGAAACCAGACAGTTTCCAAGTTAAACAAACTTACAAAGAATCATTTTGTAATTAAAAAAAAAAAATTGTTCTTTTGTATGAGATTCATGCTGCATGACCTTAATCTCAAGTTCTTTAGATGTTCTGTTACCACCTCCACTGTGGATAAGTTGGGGCATAAAGATATACCCTGAAGTATAGGGAACCTTTCAGCGTTAGGTAACTGGGACAGGCAGAATACTTCTGGCATCCGTTGGACTGGGGAAGAGTTTATACTGTCTACAGCTCCGAGTTTGACTGATTTTCTTCTGTAATGCTATGTTTCTTGTAATTTAGGGAAAAAGTAGTACAAGTTTATTTCCTTAGGAATCTTATTCAGATATTTAAGTACCAGTGATGCAGATTGGTTATTGTGTTTGTTAGAAATGATAATCCTGAAATACAATATGGTTATTTTAATGGTGAGTAGTGATTTCTAGCATCCTGCCCCATTTTGTCATGTGTGTCTGCAGGCCATCATACTTTTCTCTTTCTCCATAGAACAGGCTAATAAAATCATTACATTTTGTTACTGGACTGAAAATAAAAAACAAAACCACAACAAAACAAAACCAAAACCACAAAAAACCCAAAATGCAGGTGAAACAGCTCATATTTTTGCTATTACTCAAAAAGGACATGAAGTACTGCTGTGAAATTCTGAGTTGAATTACAAAAATACTTTGATTTCATGTTGAGTTTGAACATAAACAAATTAGAGTTGTTAATTTTATGAGAAGTTTCATCTAGATTAAGCTTTACCTTGAATTCCCACATTGATATTCCCTAGGACAAGAGAACAATAATTTGCCGTATAAACAATAACAATAGGGACTAAGTCTCTCTGGATACCTGCACCTGGCAGAGGGAATCTGGTTGTTAGCATATCAAAAGACCTGCTGATTTTCTTCAGTTTATATACAGACTAAAACTAATAGAACTTTGTAAAACTTTCTACTATTTCTTTTTTTTTTTACTAAAATTAAGAATCCTATAACATTTATTGGAGACAGTGCTTTTTTTTTGCTTTTAAAAATTGAGGAAAATCTCTAGCTTCCTTTTCTTTTTATGCAGAATATTTAATTTCTTAGAAATAACATCTCCAGCTCTCCTATTCTCAAGTCACTGCTTTCTTTATGAAGGTAAATGTCCGCCTGAAGCTGGATGTTGATTTCTTGCTGCAGGGATCCCTCATGGTACTTTTTTTGTTTCTTTGCATAAGAAAGTAATTTCTGCCAAATTATCCATTATCTTGAAGCAAATAACACTGTCTTCAAAATATTAAAATCCCTGTTAATGTTCTGAAACTCTACCTCATTTGAGGTTTACTATCCATGCTATTGAAGCTTTTATGAAAGCGTGGGGTTGGGGAAGGTGTTTGTTGTTTGCTCCCCCCAGCCCCTACATGCAGCATTCTGGGCCAGTCCACCAGTAGGACGTGTTGGCTCCACATCCGTGTTGTTAATAGCCATCAGCTACACTTAATGCCCTCAGTTTCCTCCTAGGCCGGATTAGTTTCTGTCCCCAGAAATAAGGTGAACAAATTTCCTCTTCGGTGGCACTTTTGCTCAGTGTTAACTGGGATATGAAAGGAAGATGATTCCTGGGAATAACAGCGTTAAACTGGTTTGTATTTATTCCATTGTGGTTTTTTGCCCTCCCCCGTGCCACCTCCTCCTTTGTCTAATTTAAGTTTCTATTTTCTTGGATTCATCGAAGGATGAAACACATGAACAGCACCCCCTATTTTTGGTTGCTCTTATATGTGGAAAGAGGCAAAGTTTTAAATAAAAATGACTTGCCAAATGTTTTTAATGAAGTATCTGAGAGTGTTTTGTACAAACACTTGTGTCTCAACTGAAAGTACGTATTGCAAAAGGAGAACAATGAAAAGATTTATTGGCTGAAAAAATTCCCACTGTCATGCAGCACATAAGAATTAAATACTTATACCTACTCACTGGGATAATAAAACTGTATTCAATTACGTTGCAGAAACTACCAAATGATTGTTGAGGCCTCTAATAATTTTGCAACTCATAAAATACATAATCTAAACAATACATGAGAAAACATTATAGGCACATAGTCTCTTTTCCATAGAATTTGCTTATTTGTTAAAATTACTGATACAGATGACAAAGGCCATCACAATTCTGTGGTAGCCATAAATGTGAATTTCAAAGGTGTTCTGTTCATGATGATTTCAAAAATTGTAATGGTTTGAGGTTACCTAATGGAGCGTGGCTGTCCCTCATGACTGGCCCAAGCCCTGTAGACTCAGAAATGCAACAAGAGTTGTCTTTTTCTTTAGCAGGTAATGTAATAAAAATACCTATTATCCCTTTCTTCTTAAATGTAGGTCATTAGTCCTTTTACGGTGGGAATCTGTGACATGGGTACATTTCTCTCATGCCCATGCAAGTTAAACAGGAGCACTCAGGGGTCCTGAGTTTGCTGGAGCCCGTTTGGGACACTGCATTGTGGTTAGGACTTGGATCTGTAAGGTAATTTGCCTGTCTTCAGACATGTGAGGTCTCTTTGGCTTCAGCACGTAACTCGCTTAACACCTTTGTCAGAGCCTGCCTGTAGTCTGAAACACTAAAAAGTAGCCTCTTTTGTTCAAGCATCTTTCCTTGTAGGTTTGTAATTCCTCTTAGGCTTGTTCACTGCAGGCATATCTTTGTTGGAAGTTCTTCCCGTTATTTCTTCTGGGACTGTTCTGTTTAACTTTGTCAGCCAAGGAGCTCCAGCTGTGTTGTGACACTTTTGTAATTAGCCATTCCTAGCAATAACTTTCCTTTCAGCTCAAAGATCATTATTAACCCTTGGTTTTTTCCCTCCTGCTATATTTTCTCCTTCTTATCTCTGAGGTGGTGGTGTGCATTTCTTTGCAAGCAATTGCAGCCACTAGGAATCAAAACTCAACTGAGCACAGCGTTTGTCAGAAATCCCATTGCTTCCAAACTGTTGCTGTAAATTAATCCATTCCTATGTGAATGGTTTCCTATTATTTTAAAAGCCTTATCAGAGGAACTGGAATTATTTTCCCGTTTCCTTTCAGTAAATGGATCCATTGATCCTTAATAACGTCACAATTATTCTGCTAATTGTCATGTTGCAGCGCTATGACTTGAATGCATTGAAGTATTTTGAAATAGCAGCAGTGAAATTTGGCAAATTAAGAGAAATATTTTCCTACTTCTGTTAGTCAGCATCTTAAAGCAAGTGAAGAAAACGTGAAAATATCAGCATTGCCTATCATCTGGGCTACATTCCAGTATTGATAAAAAATAATTAAAAGATAACAGTGTTTAAAAACAAACTGTAAGCCCAGCCAAAGTAAAAATCAAAACCAAGCATGAAGGTATGCGCAATATAAGTTAGTAGAATATTACTTTTTATCCTTAAGAGCTCAGAGTCAATACTCAATGTGACAAGTTGCTTCTTATAGGACCCTGATGTTTTTCTAATTTTTAATTAGTATACAGTAGAACTGTAGTATGTCTTCTTTTTTTTTTTTACTTTCTTTTCTCTGTTTTTCATAATTATTCTGGTAAAATAGTTTCGGGGTTTTTTTATTTATTTTTTTATTTTATTTTTATTCCTGACAGTGAAAAAATACAGTTGACATTTGGGAGGATTATGAAGTTACTGGCCTGAAAATGCTATACGATGAAAGTTTATCAGAAATGTTTTTATAAAATGTGTTCAGAGTGTGTGGTGAAGGTGTTCACTGCCTTTTCTCGGCTTGTTGATGCAATGAGAGGAAGACATATTTATGAATTAAGCTAATCTGGAATGGGCTGGCATTTTATTATATATTTATAGGTTTAATTTATATTTAAGTATTTCAGATTCCTTATTTATTTGCACAACTTTTGCATGCCACTCTTTTCTAGATTGATTTGTAAATGTTAGGATGGATTGTAACATAAATGGCTGTATAAAAAATAAAACTTTTTGGATTATCCATTTTTAAATATTGAGGTTCTGGAGCTCTTCCAGAGAAGGGCAACAGAGCTGGTGAGGGGTCTGGAGCACAAGGTTTGTGAGGAGCAGCTGAGGGAACTGGGGGCTTTCAGCCTGGAGAAAAGGAGGCTGAGGGGAGACCTTATTGGTCTCTACAGCTCCCTGAAAGGAGGGTGTAGCCAGGGGGGTCAGTCTCTTCTCACAAGGAACAAGCAATAGGACAAGAGCAAATGGCTTTGAGTTGCACCAGTGGAGGTTCTGATTGGATCTTAGGAAAAATTTCTTCACCGGAAGCGTTATATTATCAAACATTGAAAGCGGCTGCCTAAGGAAGTGGTGGAATTGCCATCCCTGGAGGTATTGAAAAGACAGGTAGATGTGGTGCTGAGGGACATGGGTTAGTGGTGGACTTGGCAGTGCTAAGGTTGAGGGTTGGACTTGATGATCTTAAAGGTCTTTTCTAACCTAAATGATTTTGATTCTTGATATGTTGTTCATCAGTTTATGCCTATAATTTCTATGATGTCTGAGTAAGGAAAAAAAATCAGAGGATGTCTAACGTCAGTTACTTTATTGGGCATAAATTACAGTTTCGCTAACAGAACTGCAGGGGTGTCTATGTAGAAAGAGGCCATGAAACTGCCCTGTGCCAGTCACAGCAGGGTCTCTAGCTGGCTGTGAAACCAATGTAACCTCCCACCACATGCCAAAATGTCAGCTAGTCAGAGAGGTGCACATAACATCTTTGTTCAGACATACGCAAGAAACTGTGTCCATCCTCAGGGGAGGAGAAATGTGCAAGGAGATGTTACTGAGGGCTTGGTTGAAGACCTCTCAGAATAAAGCGCTCTGTGTCAAGAGCAGTGTGGGGCTGTGGCTCATGAAGGACCCACATCAGGGAAAGGACACCCTTGAAGATCTGCGGCCTGCAGTTGACCCAAGCTGGGGTAGAGACCCCCCTGAAGGAACTACAGCACACGAGGGACCCCTGCTGAAGCAGAAGAAAATGAGTAAGTAGCAAAGAAACCATTATACAGACAGCCTCAACCTCCTGCACCGTACATCACCTCGCTGAAAGAATTGGGATGAAGGGTTAAATGGTGAAAACAAGGGAGTTTGAGACTAGGAAGGGGGAGGAAAAACGTTTGGCTGAAGCATGGGAAAGAGGGAAGGCAGGCATTTACTTAAGTGTTCATTTATTTGTTAATATTTTCTTTTTCTCAGTGACCAAATCAGTGATTGGAATTTTGTGTTAATTGACAATAAATTAGGTAAAATTCACCAAGTCAAGATTGTTTTGCCTGCAACAGGTACTCTTTCCGTGATGCCTGAGTAACAAACTCCCTATTAATGTTGGATATTTTTTCCATAGAAATGTCTCACTTTAAATCAAATCAGTGTTTGAATGAGGGGAAGGTGTTTCAGGGAGACAGAAGAGACCACGTTAAAGAGATTTAATAGGACACAAGAAATGCATTTGTCATGTATTCAGCTTACCATATACCTAGGAAGACTTTCATTGTACTATTTTATTATTTTGTAGTAATAATAGCATGTTCTTCCCAGAATTGAGACTGTTACCACTAGGAAGCATTTCAGCCACCTCTAAAAAGCAGCCATGTCAATGAAGGCAGCTATTCAATAACAAACAAAAATACTACAAAACACTTGAGATCAAAAGTGCTGCTTATCCTTCATTTTAAAGCAATGTGTTAGTAGAAAATTAAAATTGTTATAATTACTCAGAAATGCATTGTATGTCCACATCCAGCAGGATCCTTGAGTGCTTTACCGTTGTTGTGACCTTAAACTTGCTAATTTTGTGCAGTTTATTTTACTAATTGCTACATGGAAATTCCATAGTCCCACTTGTGCCCTGTGGAGGAGATATTGCAGACAGCTCTAATACAAGCCAGGGGACCTGTACTCCTCAGGCTGGGTGAGTAAGCACTGATGTAAATCTGTACTACTGGTCTTTTAGCCATCTTTTGGGGTCTTTTTTTTTTTTTTACCCTATATGCTAAGATGAGAATTTTTTACCACTTTGTGTAATGAAAAAGCATGATGAAGCTCAGGGAACCATCTTTTTTCCCCATGATACATTCTCCAAAAGACCAGACCCAGTTGCCATTACTGTGTGCAAATAAGCCCATACTTGTACTTGATACATAGAAAAAAAGAAGCCATTGAGCAGAATGAATTAATCTAGTTCTAGAAAAGAGGAAGAAATTAACTTTTTTTCCCCTGCTTTTTTACGTTTTTGCTTTTCCCTTTTTATTCATTGCTTTTTTCCCCCCACACTATAAGCAAATGAATGTTTGAAGCTCTTTAACAGATGTTTTCTCATTTTACTCAGGTGGGATATTTATGATGTGTTAGTCTCTTTCATGTAATTTTATTTTGGCAGCTACATTCTGAACTAATTAGCACACTAGAGAGATCCTCAAATAGGAAGTACCTGGGCAACCAGTGGTTAAGTATTTGATAGCATATTGCAGGGTCCATCATGACTGAACTAGGAGACTGCGCCACGCTTCCAATCACTGCATGAGGCATAATTGCCTTTCTGAAACACTGAGCTGTCAGTGCTCTGAAGTTTTTGTTTGTGCGACTTTATAAAGGAAACACCAAGACAATTGTTGTGAATTACAGTTTTGTATAAATTACATCATAAAATCATAGAATGGTTTAGGTTCGAAGCGACCTTAAAGATCATGTAGTTCCACTCCCCTGCCCTGGGCAGGGACACCTCCCACCGGGCCAGGTTGCTCAAAGCCCCATCCAGCCTGGCCTTGAACCCCTCCGGGGATGGGGCAGCCACAGCTTTTCTGGGCAGTGTTAGCTGGATAACTAATGTATATATTATGTTGCGAGTGGGCTTTGTCAAAAATGACTGGAAGCATTTAAGCAAGTGTGTGTACATACTTAGATATGTGCGTGCATGCTTGCTGTGTGACAAAGGTTCTGACTTGTTCTCTGACACAGCTTAAACCCCTAGAATTACATTTCGCATGATGTGAAATGACTCGCATGCACTAAGGATGCAACAAACCAATTTCAAATTTACACCAGTAGACAATTTTCTACTAGAACATTTTGTATCAACTTGTTCCTATCAAGCATATCACTCTAGCATTACATCTGCAGTATTTGCTTTCCAAAAAGCATAAAGTTTACTATCACACTAAAAGCAAGAGTGTCTGATCCTTTTTAGCTATCCTGATCCATATTCCTCCTGGTTGACTATTAACAGTAGCTGAAGATAGCAGAAGTAAGACTGAAATAAATACTTTTATTTTTCATCAGGAAGATGTGTCAGTATGAGAGAGAATGAGTTAGGGAAAGAGAAAGAGACTAGCCAAGGTCTAGGTGTAGGAGACCCAGAGTCCACAGCTGTTCTGCATTTGAAGTAATTAGTTTTTAAAACTGAAAAAGCTCAGCAAAGGTGTCCCACTTCTTCAGCTCCAGCTGTGTGTTTCTTCAACATTTTTTTTTTGATGAGTCTTCTCGAGTGTCTCCCAGCATGTTTCTCCTCGCGTTGCTCCTTCCCTAGCAGCTGATGCTCTTTCTGAGCCGAAGCACTCTGACCAGCTGAAGTTCTGGCACATGGTGACTTGCTCGCACTGGTGTCAGAGTTGTTTGGAGCCACCTGTGACTGGCTGCCTCAACCCTTCAATGTATGGCTAACACATATGTTGACTGATTGGGTGCTTGTGCATTAAATACTAGGCCATTTGTGTGTAAATTACCTGGGCACCCATGTGTGCACTAATTAAACATTTATGCAAGAGTTAATAAGCTGCTCATATATGAACTAACTGGGGACTCACACATGAACTGCTTGGACAGTTGCATAAATTGATTAGATGCTCACACATGGATATGGAAAACTATGCAATTTATGCCCAGTACCCATCATAATTATTTCTTAAGTTGTACTGTATCTCATCCTCTTATTTCTCCTCAAAACTGAAATACCTCCCAGATTAGGCCTAGGCAAGAAGAATGAAGGTCTGCTTCTGGATATGTGCATGTAGAGGCTCGTTCTATCTAAGAGGACTGGAGAAGAGACTTTCTGTCTGCCAAAAGTAAGCACACAATCCTGTCCTTCCTGACAATGGGCCATATATTTGTAATGTTAACTACCAAAACTCTGTTGAGGAGTTGTTTATTTATAAATGTCACTCTTTCAACTGTGACATTGATAGAATTACTAAGAATAGTTCTATTTCCATCCTTTTAGGGAATTAAGGATTTTTCAGGGTCTAAAGTGAGCTATATCACCCAAAGCAAGGAGATGCATCATCTGAAGTAAGAATTTGTAAAACAGGAAAAATTACCAAATATGAAGCTTTTATTTCATTATTTTGTCAGTCCATAATGGATTTCTCGGAACCCAGTCAAAAAAATAATAATTCCATTGGAACATAGGAATCCAAGTTGCATCAGCATTCTGTCTCTCTAGCTGGTTATCTTTTGATATGTAGCAATTGCTGCTTATAGATGAAGATACACAGCAATCTCTCTACAGGAAAAGGAACTCCCTTGTCTCCTTAGAAATTCATTAATGATTTGGCACAAGGATTTCTACTTTTTCTAGACTCTTTGACCCAGAGTATTATATTACTGTAACCTTGAATGCCATTAAAATGGGGTGCAGCCATGCAGCCATTACTTTGCCATGTTTGAGTTGGTTCTATGCAGAGATCTGGTTTTAATTAGATTAGGTAATTCTGAAAGAACCTTAGCCAAATCATGGTGAATCTGAACTGCAGCATAAAAGCAAAATTAGGTTCATACAGTTTTGTTGGTAGCACTTCATTGACTGTGAGGAGCACATGAGATGTTTGAACTCAAAGTCTGAATTCGAAAGAAATGTCAAGAGACAGTCTTTTGTAATCTGGGAAAGATTTTAAAGTCCACCATGTAATTTCTCCTTTTCCTCACTGAAATGTATGTTGATTTGCTTTTATGATCTTCTACTTGAATAGGCAAAGAGACTTGCTTAATAATTTTTTTTTATTATTTTTTTTTTAGTTTTTGACTATAAATCAGTGCCCTTTCATACTGGGACATGGACATATATTTAGTTAAAGATGCAAGGGAACAAGTTTTTCTTAATCAGTCATAGTGAAAACAGAGAAGCTTTCCACCCCAGTGATGAGAGTTGTGTAACTGAATGACAGCAGGAGTCTTTGCACTTTGCAGCTTCTAACACTCTCCAGAGTTATTTAATATATCAGTGTCAACCTTGAATTGTTCTCACCAGGCGTAGGATCATTATCTTTATAAAATGCTACTGGATGGTGTTTGTCTAAAGTGACAAAATTTAATCTCAGCTTTACAAGCAATTTTTATATACTCGTGCATCCAGCTCCCCCATTCAATAAATAACGTGTTTCCTGATCTTCTGTTATTTTCACATGAAGGTTAAACCTTTGTGTTTGGTTAGTTTGGTGCTAGTGGTTTTGTTTTGTTCAGAATGCAGCACAGGTTTGGGGGGAGATGATGCTTCTGAAATCATACTATTCACTATTTCTGCTGTGTCTGTGTGAATGTACCTCTGGACCGGGCAAGTGTGATGGCAGGAGATGTCAGACGTTTTAAATAACTTTCACGGTTCAAATTCACATGGCTATAGTGCTAAGAATTACTCTCTAAGTTCATCAAATGAGGGTAAGCTTGCAGTATGATCTTTCATTTCAGTAAGCAAGGTCCTATACCTGGGTTGTGGCAATCCGAAGCACAAATACAGGTTGGGCAGAGAATGTATGAAGACCAGCCCTGAGGAGATGGACTTGGGTGTCTTAGTTGATGAGAAGCTCAACATGAGCCAGCAGTGTGTACTTGCAGTCCAGAAAGCCGACCATGTTCTGGGCTGCATTAAAAGCAGCACGGCCAGCAGGCTGAGGGAGGAGATTCTGCCCCTCTACTCTCATCTGGTGAGACCTAAAGTACTGTGTTCAGCTTTGGAGTCCTCAACATAAGAAAGACATGGACCTGTTGGACTAGGTCCAGAGGAGGCCACGAAGACAATGAGAGGGCTGGAGCACCGCTCCTATGAATACAGGCTTGAGATAGTTGAGGTTGTTCAGCCTGGGGAAGAGAAGGCTCTTGGGGAGACCTTATAGCAGCCTTCCAGTACCTAAAGGAGGCCTACAAGAAAGATGGGAAGGGACTCTTTATGAAGGAGTGTAGCGATAGGACCAGGGGTGTCCTGCTCAAACCATGAGGAGTATTGGTTTTAGACTGCAATAGAGTAGAATGGAAGAGGGTAGTTTTTAGACTAGGTATTAGGAAGAAATTCTTGACTGTGAGGGTGATGAGACACTGCAACAGGTTGCCCAGAGAAGTTGTGGATGCCCCATCCCCGGAGGTGTGAAGACCATGCTGGATGGGGCTTTGAATAACCTGGTCTGGTAGGAGGTGTTCCTGCCCATGGCAGGGGGGTTTGAACTAGGTGATATTTAAGGTCACTATCAACCCAAACCATTCTAGGGCATCAGGTGAAGAGCCTCAGGAGTAGTCTCATCGTGTGCAAAATTCTGAAGGGAGGCTGGAGGGGAGATGGAGCCAGGCTCTCTCCAGTGGTGCCCAGTGACAGGACCAGAGGCAGTGGGCACAAACTGAAACACAGGAGGTTCCTTCTGAACACCCAGAAGCACTATTGCACTGTGAGGGTGACTGAGCACTGGCATGGATTGCCCAGGGAGTCTCCCACCTTGGAGGTGCTCAAAAGCCATCTGGACTGTCCTGAGCAACCAGCTCTAGGTGTCCCTGCTTGAGCAGATGGGTTGGACCAGATGACTTCCAGGGACCCTTTCCACCTGAACCATTCTGTGACTGTGATAATGCATCCTCTGAGAGGTAAAGCAACTTCAAAGTGCATAATGGTTTTGTAATATTACAGCTACATAAAACTAATATAAAAAGATATGGTTGCATTATAATCGTTAAAAGGAAGGCACATTAAATGCTTACTGCTTCTTTAAGTGTGTTGATGATGATACAGACTTTGTGACAATAAGTGTTGCAAGGAGAGCTGCTGTTCAGAATCTTTTGGTATCTAGTGTAGGAAATTGCCAGCTGAAGGAATGTAAGTACTAAATCTAAAACTAGAAATGTTTGCTGTTTTGACACTTAAATTGTGCTTTTTATCACGAGTCCATTTAACATGGAGGTTATTCATTAGAGCAGGCTTCACCTTCCTTCTCCATTTCCTGAATGATGGAGATAATGGGATTGATTCTAAAGTTATTTAAGCGTTGTTATAAGTCAGAGGTGTGTCAAGTGGAGTTAATGATGTTACATTCATGCAAGCAAAGTGAGAATCAGTAAATTGCGTATAGGAAAAATGCAGTATGCCAGGAGAGCAAAGGCTGAAAAGTAGGATAAATCTTAGTAGTGAGAATGTAAAATTAAAAAAACGTATCTCATGGAAGGAAATACCACATGAGCTAGCTCCTCTGGTTTGGCTTGTTCCTAAAAATTCTCAGTATCTCCCACCTGGCTAAACTTTACTGCACACTGTATACCACATCAGACTCATTTAAGATGTACTGTTTTAAAAAAATGTATTTGAAAATATTTTTAGAATGTATATATATATCAAAATTGTAACAAACTGGGCTTTCAAAGCTATTTATCTCAGTTCTTTTATTAATATTCTTGCCAGTGTTTCAAAATTTCCAGTGCTATACTTTTTTATAACTAGGCATGTACACAGTAAAAATATTAAAGAAATTACATTACTAAAAAAAATTAAGATATCGTTTAAAATTAGGTCTGTACATAATTTTAGTATTTGCATTAAAAGATAACCTGAATCAGTTCTGGTCAAGGACCAGTGAATAATAACCTCATTTCCAAAAGATCACTGTTGTTTCTTGATTTAGTGTCTGATCAGTTGCCCATGTTACCAGGTTTGCTGATCTCCCTCTCCAAGGCCTGGTTGCTCTCCTTCATTATTTCTCCCTTCTGTTAGGTTTTTTGCTCTGCTTTTTATACACCTGTTAAGCCATTTCCCACTCTCACAATTAACGATTATCTGACTACTAAGAAGTATAGCAAGATGCACTCACAGTGTGCAAAATAATACTTGAACTTGTTCTGCCAATTGCACACATAAAAATAACATCTGGCTGCTTCATTGCTGAGAAAACTTGAAGCAATTTGTTCCTCTTTAAACCTGCTATGCCACTTACATGTTTCAGTTACAGTAAATCTTGTTTCATTCATAATTTTCAAATATATGATAAAAAGCAATAGCCATTCTTCAGTTACTTATGAAGTAATTGAAATAAATACTGTGCTTCCTATGAAATAAATACTGTGCAAGTCTCTTTTCATTGTATTTGTTTTAAATTTCAACTTAGTATGTACAAAAGCGTTAATTCTTTATGTATTTGGAGAAAGGTGGTAATATTTTTCAGCTACTTTGGAAAATGAAAGTATAGATATTATATTATGAAACCACATAATCATACAAATACCTTACTAATATTTTAGTAAGATTATTTCCCAGCTGAGAACTTTAGACTGTTTCCCACTGTGACTAAGGTACGGGTGACTGTAAATAATGGACACGCAGAAGAGTGAGTTCCTCTAAGAATTCCAGTATAGAATTTGGGAGTGGTTGTGTTTGGGTTGGGGCTTTTCCATGGAAGCTCCCTGTTGCCTCCCATGCTGCCAGGCCTTGCATTCTTGGAGAAAATTGGACTGTAAGTTTGTTTGGAGGCTTCTGTGCTGCTGTAAGTGTGAATCTCTGTAAATGCTGAGGAGGACCGTGAACTGGCAGTTTCAGTGACAGCTCTGTGACTGTGGTAGTCTGAGTGTCAGGTGGCATCCAAGAGCATATGCACCTGTGTTTAATGCCTGAGGAGGAAATTTTAAGATTGAGCATTGGCTCTAGGCCCTAGGTCTGGTTGGAGAGACCTGAGACAGAGCCATGCTTTTAGCCTTGATGGGATCATTCAGTGGATCTTTTGGATGAAGAGGAACATACTGCTTTGGCACTGGTGGGGTTTTGGTCCAGTGACAAACCTGTGTTTTGCAGCTATAATGGGTATCATTAGTGGAAGAATCAAGGCAAATGGAAGTATGTTATTTAAGAGTACTGTATAAAAAAGATTAAGAGGTTTTGGGTCCAATTTTCTGAAACTGAATTATTTTTTTTAAATATAAGTTATCAAATCATATCTTGGTGGACTGATCTCATCAGATTTTATAGTTTAACCTGAGATATTTTGGTAGGAATTGTCCAAGGAAAACTCTAGCGATGCAGCAAATGACGTTCAATTGTGGTATCATTTGATATGTTTTACCATGACTTTGAATTAGATGGAAATTAAAGGTATATCCATGAATAGAGCTTTCAAGGGAAGTGACAGTGTGAGACTTAGCACCCTGCCCAGTGCCACCAAGAATTATGGCAGTCCTATATTAACCTTTTGGGATTTTTGTGTGGTCTGTTGTACTATTATATTTTATACCTCAACATCGTATATTCTTTAAAATGTGTAATAGGTTGTAGTTATCAGAGAAATAGAAACTCTTTTGGTAGCATTGCATTGTAATTATTGAAAGATTATCCAAATTGCCTGCTTTTGAAGTATATGAAGTGTAAGGTAAATATATCTAATAGTTTTATATTCACTTTCTAATGACCTTATTTCCCTGGGTACATAAAATTTTCCATGAATAAAAGAGAAACATATAGATTTTCAGGCAAATTATTTTTCACATGTGGGATTGTAGTGTGGGTGAGACATTTTCTCTTTTACAGTCTTTTTTTTTTAAATTAAGTCACTCAAAATTATTTATAGAAGCATCCTAAATTACCTTGCCGAATTATGAATAACTGTTCTGGGTAGAAATCTATAACAAAAAAAAAAAAAATAGATGGTTACTTGCGAGAAGAAACATTTTTATGATGTTGTATTAAAAGAATAATGGGTTTGAACTCTAAACAGTTTTGTAAACTGCTTCACTTGCAAAACATGCGTTTTTTTCCAAAGGTTAAAAAATCTAGCTATGAGGGGAAAATGACTGTAAAGCATCAAAATTATTTCATTGTTCCTTATAAACAATGTGCTGTTCACTACAACTTTTCTCATATTTAGAGGATTTTGTAGCCTGCTTGCATAACTGGTGCATGAAAAAATGTGATACTGGTGGATTGTTTTTTCTTTTTAATTATTCATTATTTATGAAGTGCAAAGAAAAATAGTTACAAATTATTGTTTCAGGGGACTTCCTGTAGCTATACTGTTTTGTTCAAAGGATTTACTCATACTGGTTTAATTCCAGTATGGAAAGTTAAGGCTCCTCTTGTTCTGACCTACATTTTTTAAAAAAATTACTACATGTCTTTATATGTCTTTACTACATTTTACTACATGTCTGTATGTATATATGTATAGGACAAGTATTCCCTATTTGTTTAATATTAGTTTATTTTATGTGCCAGATGTTTGTTATCTTGGCAATACTTTCTTATTTCAACTTTATTGTTGCTTGAGTGCAGATGAATTGCGTTGCAGCAGACAATTCTGTACTCTAATGTGTTTGCTGTATATACTATAAGGTATTTCTCTAGCGGGCGCTGGTTCCATGGACGGGTGTCTGCGTTTGATGATCTCAGGGACTTTGCAGAGCTGTTTATTCCATTTAGAACGGCAGTTTGACGTGAGCAAGTGCACATGTGAAAAGTCTTGCCACTTCTGCACCAAGAGTGTATATTCACAAATGCACATAATATTTTCAATTAAGTTCCTGAAGATAGATTTTGTATTCTATATTTTTCAGTCCATTAAGAAGAAGAAGAAAGAAAACAACTCTTAGCCCTAAAGAAGAGTTAGGTATGGGAGTCCCTGCTCTACTAGCTTGGAAAATGCTGGAAAAGTACCGTTCTGGCTCTGGGGTTTCTCAGTAGGAGACACTCCACTGAGTCCCAGAATGACTACTGTTCCACATAAAGCACAAAATTCAACTTATTTAAATGGTTAAAATTTTATACACTGTAAATTGTTTTATTTTTCAAGTATTATTTGTATCGGAAGTGCTCTTTATGCCAGTTATAGTATAAATTGCAAGCCAGTTTGGGAGTACAGTGAATAGAAATTCTGCTACATGTTTCAACTTAAAAAGAATTCATCTGCGAATTGGAATTCCAGCTCCCATTTGTGGCCTTAAAACTGATTTTGTATGTAAGCAAAAATATCTTTTTTTCTCCCCATCTTCTGAAACCAGGAAAAAAATAAGTATTCGCCTTCACAAAAGTATTTAGGGGTGTTTAGGGACTTTTTTAAAGATAGCAAGCCAGGACAGATTTTCTCTGGCTATAAAAGTTTTTGCTTCCAGCTGCAATATGTTCCAGAGTAAAATGAGCCACAAGGAACATGCAGGAACAAAACATGAGCCGAGATTGTCAGGGAGGTGGTGGCGTGATGATATTGAGACTTAACCTTAGTTGCTGACAGGTACAGCAGTTGCCATTATATGTGAATATGGAGCCTGAGAAGCTGCAGCCGGGCTGAGCTGTAACACCTGCTCAGGTCACACTTGTATCTCAGTATATACAGCCAAAATGCCCTCCACAGATTAACAGGGTTAAATACTGCTCTCAGGAGACAGACTAAATTAGTAGGGAACTAGGTATTTACCCAAAGGATAAAGTTAGCCTTATATTTAACTGAAATGTAGCATAGTACAAAAATCCTAGTTCTTGTGCCTGTTGAAAAGAAACATTTAATTTGATGGTGACAACTGTCAGAAAGAAATATATATGTAAAATTGGAAAAATCCTGTCCTGACTTAGACTGGTATAAAAACTATATAAAAACTAGCACGAAGTCAGAAAGATTAACTCTTTAATCAAAATTGTTGCTGTGTTGGAAGAATCTTTTTTTTTCTTTTTCTGAAGCCTTGTAGCAACACTAGAAATCTAACAGTCAATCTTTTTTCAATGACATTTCTACATGGTTTACACACATTAGCAGCAGACCTTTGCAATGTTTTCTACCCTGGGGTGGGGGGAAAATTTCTCTCTTCTGTACCAAAAGGGATCCTTGCCTTTTTTATTTTATCTACAAATATAATAGTCAGAAGAGTTAGGATAATCTCCAGACAATAAATGCAGTTTGTTCTGCAGCTTCTGAAACCAGGCTTCTGACCTGCAGCCAACTCTTTGAGGGATTTTTCTTGTTTTTGTTGGAAACAGCAAAGTAAGATTCTCACTTTGCTTCATTCACCAAAATCTTAACAATGTTTAGTGTTGGGAGATACTGTCTGTACATCAGACTGAAATTTGTCCTGCTTACTTGAGAATTAATTAAGCTGTTCTGATACTGCATGTGTATCCTCAATGCTGCAGTAAACGATGACAGCCTGATTGGCTTTCCCATTCTATTTTGCTTTTCTCTGGCTGTCAGTGATAGGATCATACACTTACATAATGAAACCCTGAGTCAGCTGCATCTTTTAAGTGGATTTAAATAGATCTTCTCTTCATAGAGCAGTCTCCAAAGAAAGCTAAAAGGCTTTTTACATGTTTTAAATGATAGGTTTTGTTAGAACTAAAACTAGGATACTTAAATTTTTGATCAGAAGACTCAGAGCAAATAAGTAATAAATAGAAGGGGTTTATATACAACTCTTCTCCTGCCTACTGTGTCCTTAGAGTCAGATCCTTGCTTACACACTTGGTTTCATCTGGTGACTTTCTAAGTTGTAGCCTCTGTGAAGTTCTGGGTTCCCCACAGAGACCATTCTGGCTGCTCCCTGCTCATCACTGTGTTTTTTCTAACTCTGAGTGGCTAGTTCCCTGCTGTCATTTTGTGCCTACCCGTTCTGGACTTGGGAATCATCTCTCCAGAACACATACTTGGTAATGCCTAAAGAAAGGACCACTCTTCCCTTTTCTGCAGGGGGCTTCTACCTGATCCCATAAATTGTAAACCACAATATACAGTCTTACAACATTTTTCTTTCTATACTTTTAAAATCAAGACTTACCCTGAAAAGCATACCATATTTTCCTTATTTAAATGAAACCATTCCGTTATCAATGGACGTCCACTTCCATATGTGTTCTCACAACTGTAATCCTTAAAAGGAGTGTTTGTGTTACACAGCCATATTTTCAGGGGTCTTTATTTTAAACTTTGCATACTGTTTTTTGGCTTTGGCTGTTTTTTTAACTGTCATATGATAGTGGAACAACTGAACCCAGCTCTTTTTATATTCCATGATGTACCACTAGGACCTTTATCAGAGGATAAGTCTGATTAGATCAGATGAGAAGTCTGATTTGTATCAAAAAGATATATTTCAAAGATGTTCTTCACTTCCTTTACTCAGATGATGTGTAGTGATGCTGTGCCCTGTTAAAATTGCCCCGTTTCCCTGAGAAGAGTCCTTCACTGGTGGATTAAATGTTTCACAATGCATAATTTGTGTATCAGTTTTTTAAGTATATTGGTCTCCTCTGGGGAGAACTGTATAACTATTAGGTGATAATATGAAGTCACTGTTGTAACTCACAAAAATTCAGAGAATCAATGGAATATAATTAAATTTGTTAATAACAACTGCCACGGTACATCATTTTTATTTAACTTTCTGACAGAAGTAGTTCTTCATTCACTTTTACTTATGTAAGCATAACATGAAACATAAAAAACTTTTGGGTGAAAAAGGGCAATTTTAGTGGGGTTAGTGAACAGGCAGTATATAATGTATTAAATATCAGCCTGACATACACTTTTCTGTAAGCAGTTTGAATAACGCATTATGACAAGAGGATTGGCATAAAACATTAACTTGTTGCAAGGCACAGAGTTTTAGTTTAAAAAATCAGGAGGAAACAAGATCACAAAGAATTAGTGTGGTGCTTTCTTAATGCTTAGAAAGGGTCCTTCATGGGAGGAAATCACAATTGGAAGGGGAGATGATGTTGTTTTGATTTTGGTTTTGTTTGTTTTTCACTATCCAGATCTATTTTAATTGGTAATATACTGAATTTATTTTCCCCAAGTCGAGTCTGTTGGGCCTGTGACTGCAATTGTTAAGTGATCTCCCTCTCAACTATGAGCTTTTGCATCTTATTTTCTTCCTCTTTTTTGTTAAGGAGGAGAGTGAGTGAGTGACAGGGTGGATGTTCAGCTGCTGGCCAAGGGTAGCCCAGCATCGTATGCTTTCAAAGCAGCTGCATTCAGGAATAGAAGATACAGGAGACGAGAATCAGACTCCATTACTAGTTTGTGTGTGTGTGTGTATATATGTAATTCTTTCTATAGAAAAGGAGTTTTGCTAATCATTATTGCAGGATACTTCTCATTTGCTTTCCTGCTCTCTTAAGAACTTTTTTTTCTTAAGAACTCTTCTTATTTTCACTTAAAGGAATTGGTGAATCCTTCAAAATGTGCATGTATGTATACGCACATGCTTTTTTAAAGCCTAGTCTAATATAAGTAAATGAGACATTTATCTTCATCTGTAATCTCTGTGAAGGGCCTTTGTTTTGTCCCAAAGTACTTTTTTACTCAACTGATAGATGTAGGTAACATCACTGCAACCATCAGAATATCCTTTGCCCTGGAAGCATAACAGAGACATTAGGTTTTTTTGAGGTAGCTCAGATTGGAAGCGGAGCATCGGGTGATCAGTGTTTCAACCAGGTTTTTATCATTAAAGTAATTTACATTTAAGAAGACAATCTCTCCCTCAGCTATTAATAATTTATCACAAGGAGGCAGTGTACTAGAGTATTGATTACATATCTGCAAGCTTTTGTGTAGTAAATATCCCTCTGGATTTAGCTGAAAAATCTCAATATGAACTTTTCACAGAAAATTTGGTAGTTATTCTTCTCTCCTTCCCCTCTTCACCCTGCCTTATTTTTTATAGTGTTAATACACACAGAATCCACCCAATTGAGTAACGTGTCATTCTTCTTTACTAATTTGGTTGAGCAGATTGCTGCCTGTATTTTCTATGTGCAGTAAAGACTCTCTTGGTCTGAAGCTTTATTTAACAATTTGAAAAATAAAATAAAAATGGTAGAAAACCAGTCATGGTTTACAAAATGTAAGCAGTTAACAAAATCCTTATGGAATGAGATGAGATAGGTTGTAAGATATAAATATCGAGATGTTTAATAATTTACTGGCTGTTAATGAGTTCTACGTCATAAATGCAGTACTTAATCAAAAGTCTTGCTGAAATGAGGCAGTAAAAATTAGATTTGTCATGACTAAAGTTTACATAATTTAAAGTTTACATGGCATTTATGATATAAATGTATAGGTATATAACTGCCTTGTCTTCTGATTTTAGCAATTAGTATTAGAATATTTTTAATTACTAATTCATTATTGTGTGACACAAATAATGGGTATCTCTAAAATGATTTATATGATAGGGATTTGTTTTAATTATGCAGGTAGAACCTTCTCTAGTTAACATTTGTTAATATTTTGTTAATCTTATTTGTCCCAAGTCCCATTTTAAGCTTTTGGGGGGGGGGGGCGGGGGTTACTTGTAACAATAGTAAGTTTCTTTAATGTGATTTTCTCTTTCCTTTTGATTCCACCTGTGCGGGGTCTTTGTTTCAGATCTTCACTAATCACATGAAATGTGTGTGCTCTTGTGACAACCATGGTAGAATAAAAGCATTTAATTGTTTCCTCTAGTGGTAGATTACTCCTCCTCAGTCTTACTGTAGGGTTGTCTAAGGCTAAGCTGACATATTTGTTGCTGATTTGGAATGAGGAAATTTGAAAAAAGAATATTTGTGAGGTAGATAACTTTTCAATGTATTCAACACCCTTTTTTTCCCTTTCAACTTTGTCATTAGCTTGGTTGGTTTTGTATGTTCAAATTCTTAGAATAGGGATTTGCTGTGCAAATGCATGATCTGCCTCATGTATTTCTTAGCTTTATTCATTTGGCTCCTGGTGTTCATAACACTACTATGTATGTCAAGATATAAAGTAAATTTTTCATTCTCATTTTTCAAAATTACCTGCATTTTGTAACATACACTTGAATTTCATGTCCTATTTTGATGGAGGATCTGCTGCCTCCTTAAAATATATTCTTATATAATGATGCACAAATAAAAACCCAAATGTTTTAGGAAAATGCTTATTTTTATGTGGTGCTAGCAGAAAACCTTATTGCATTTAAAGAAACTCTGGATTTGATTGTTAATAGGAATGTTATAGTCAGCTATAAAACTAGGCAAATACCTGTAATTCCTCTGACAAACAGGCAAGTACTGACTGACACCAACACTGATTTACTGTTGGCTTTTAGTAGTTAACATTTTCATTCTGTTAAATCCTCTCTCCTATTCACGTGATCCAGTGAACTCTCTATTTTCATACAGTACGGTTAAAAGCAGATGAATATTTTTTTTTCCAGTGAAGTGCATACGATATGTATTAGCATACAATATTTATATTGACCAAATTAACGTGCAAGTAGCTACCTTTGGCATAAAAGTTGCCTTTAGCTGCTTCAATAGACAAATGTTTCTCTTCCTTAAAGTAACCTCTTAGGCATAAGAATACCAGAACATAAGTTCTAGTTGTTCATTTTCAAATATTTCTCTCAAGTGCAGTCGCTTCTTTGAACTCCTAAAAGATGTCATCCTAAGCAGAAGCAGATTTAGGTCATGGCCAGAGACATAGCAATCAAAATATACTTTGAATAAACCTTCATACACACTTGCTTAAAAATTAAAAATAGTTCAAAGATAGTATTTGTATTTTTGCTGTTTGTCTTTGAACAGTGTCAATTAAATTGCCTTCTAATATTTTGGAAATTTTTCTAGGTACAACTTAGTTAAGGGCAGGTTTTGTCATCATGAATTTCTACAGCTGATGGACCATAAAGGGGCAATAGTAAAATTGCATGGCAGCTCCCAACAAAGCACAGTAAAGCAAACTTCAATGAACTAAATCAAGCTAAAAATAAATGGTGAAATTAAGCAATGTTGAAACAGAACCATTTTCAAATTGCTAGGAAGCAGTGGAAAAGGAGAAGGAATAATAATATGTATTTTTCCGTACAACTTCAGCGACACCAGCTACTCTAGTTTGTGAATTAGCTTTCTATTCAACATTTTGTCATGTACATTAGGTGTTATAATGCATGAAATGAATACATAGTCACATACCAGTAACTGCAGTTCCAAGTAATGATCGACAATACCGCCTCTAGCTACCTAACACTTTCTCCTATGAAATATTTTCTGCATGACCACATCACATGGCAGCAGGCAGCAATGGAATTTATGAACTAGCTGGAGCTCTCTGTGCTAGTGAGGAAGCAATAGAGAAAGAGGTATGTTTAAAAAAAAAGGGGAGGGGGGCTAAAGGCTAAAGAAAAATAGCCAACCAGAAAAAGTTATCAATATGTCACATAGACATTTTAAACCAGCAGCTTAATGGCACTGCAAATTCATGTCTGTGTCCTATTTTTAAAATTTTCAGCTTTTCCTAAATATAGCTTCCAGTTGAGCGTGTTTCTTTTTGCTATAAATAACTAAAAAAAAATTGACACAGAATGAAAACTTTAGCTTTATGTCAGCTTAGAAGCATGATTTGTTTGCATGACTGGGCGTTAGGAATGTTCAGATTTTTATCAGGTCAGGTTTTTTGTGGAAGTCAAGTCAGTAAGTATGATTCTTTTACACACAGAGACCTCAAATTTTCTCTCAAGTTACAGTGGCTTGAAATGACTCTTGTTTTTCCTCCTATGAGTATTGATCCAGCTGGTCTCCCCACACTCTGCTGCAATACTTACACAGCATACATACAAGTGGATTGCAAATGAAGTTCCTTATGTATATTAATTGCAAACCAGTAAGAAAAACACCATTTTTTTTTCAGGCCTCTCTACGTGTGTCACTATGATGATATTTGAGACTGTTCCTCTTGAAAGCAAAACAGTTATATGATTGCACTGGTTTTTAAATTTACAGAACCCAAGTCAATGAACTGGTGAGATGAAGTCAAGACTTAACACAATCGGGAGGTAGCAGGAATATAATCCATAATACTGTGGGGACCAACTGTAAACTACCTTGGTTTGTAAATCTAACTATATGTTAGGTTATGCAAGGTTATGCAAGGAATTTTGACAAATAAATACAGGGAAAAAAAGAAAAAAAAAAAAAGCAAACCCTAGTAATATAGACTTTCCCAGCTATCTTATCTTCATTGCTCTGTTTTAAGTTTTGTGTACAACAGAAATAACTCGGAAACATGTAGGTTAGAGCACACTATGTCTATAAAGCAACTGCATGGCTGCATTTTATAAATGGCATTATTATGGAAAATTAGAAAGAAACTTAGTATTTCTGGCCCAAGACTTGGCCTTGAATGCAACTTCTGTGAGCTAAGTCAATGTGTGGGTACTAACCAACTCGTAAATCTCTGTTTTAATGCAAAGACGCTGGTCAAATACCAGAGACTGACTGACTGGGGAGTAGATCTGCGAGAAAAGGACCTAGAGGTCTTTGTAGATGGCAAGCTAACCATGAGCCAGCAGTGTCCTCTGGCAACAAAGGGGGCTTCAGTATCCTGGGCAGTATCTTCAGGAGCATGGCCAGTGTCATGGGATGGTTGAGGTTGGAAGAGACCTGGAGGTCACCTGCTCCGACTCCCCTGCTCAAACAGGGGTATCCATGAGTGGGCTGCTCAGGACTATTTCCAGGCAGCTTTTGAGTATCTCCAGGGATGGAGATTTTACAATTTGTCTGGGAAATCTGTTCCAGTGTTCCGTCACCCTCATAGTAAAGAAGTCAAGGTCCCTCTGGATGGCAGCATGACCCTCTGGCCTATCAGCCACTCTTCTCAGTTTTGTATCATCACCAGACTTGCTGAGGCTACAGTCTATCCCTCATCCAGGGTGTGTCAACAGGAATTTGTCATCAGTGCGCTCCGGGAACCTCCTGGATTGCTTATGCCCTACTCCGTTACCCGTAATTTTGTAGGCATTTCCCTGCTTTTACATGGGTACGCTTGAGGAGACTAAGCCCTCTCCTACTGATTCTGGGTTCCCTTTTGTTCACATCACCTCAGGCCCTTTGCTGATCATCCCTGTGCATAACTCCTTTACAGGGCTGCTGGTAACTCTCTTCCTCCCCACTTCCTAGTTTAAAGTCTTTCTTACCAGGTGAGCCATTCTACTGGTAAAGATACCTTGGCCTGGCTTAGGGAGGTAGATTCCAACTCTCCCAAGCGCATGTTGATCCTCAGACTAGGTCTGAAAATCATAGATACACAAGCGCTGTTGGTGTTGCCAACGCCAGCTCTGCAAAAAATTGGTGACATGCCATGTCAGTGCCCTCTTCCTTACACTCTTTCCCCTCACTAGCAGGATTGAGGGCTACCTAGGCCCCCAAACCCCAGACCAGAGCCTCCATATTGCCCCTGGCAGTTGGTGCCCAAGTAGAAAAACAGGTGGAGGTAATAAAGAGTGGGGCAGGCTTTGGCTCCTGACAGTCCAGGTGCTTTGCTTTAAAGTCAATTAGGGAAGAGATTATTCCCCTCTGCTCACACTCATTATACCTCACATAGAATACTGCCTCAGGTATTGAGCCCCTCAAAACTATAAGGAAAGTAAGAGCTGGTGTTAAGGTTCCCTCAAGATGGTTGGGATTGCAGCACGTACCCTGTGAGGAGACACCAAGGGAACAGGACTTCAACTTAGAGAGCAGCAGCATTTGGGGGAACCTTGGAGCAGCTCCTAAGTACCTATGAGGAGATCAAGAAGACAGAGCACAGCTCCCCACACAGATGCATAGCAAGAGGACAAGATACACGAGTTAAAGCAAGGTAGGTTCCCGCTGGATATAGGGAAACTTTTTTCAGTGTGAGTAGTTAAGCTTTAGAACAGGCTGCTCAGAGGGGCAGCTGTGGTGTCCTCTCTTAGAGGTTTGTAAAGAGCATCTAGATCAAACCCTGAGCAGCCATGGTGTGACCTCGTAGGTTTGACTGTGTTTTCATCAGGAGTTTGGGCTTGAAACTTCTTGAGGTTCCTTCCAACCTGAGTTATTTTGTGATGATACAATTTTCCAAACTGAAACTCAAGTAACAGCTGAGAGTTTCTACTTGTACAAGGTAAACTGAAATTCTTTAAATGCTTTTTTGGACACAATTGGACTTAATAAAAGTAGTGAAGTATTCGCTGGAGTTAAACTGTCACTCTAATATCTCAGATGACTTTTTTACCCATCTACATGTGGCTTGAATGATTTCTGCCTCGAACACTGTTAAATTTTTTAATAGAAAGCTGAAGAGTTCAGACATGGAGCTCAGTGAATACTCAGAGCAGCTGAGTTGATCGGGGCTCAGCTAGAGGTGGCAGGTTTGCATGCAAATCCATCTTCTGTTTGATTGCTGTTTTACTTGCTATTTTGTTTATTTGTAATTGAATATTCAAGCATATACACATAAAAAAAGAGTGTTAGGTTGGAATGCAGATGGCATGCGTGATAAATATAATAAAGGCAAATATTTTTTTCCAGATAATAGCTCTTTTTAAAATTCCATGGTTTCCCATGCTTATCCTTTTCCTATTGTTTTGTAGCAATTGGTGAAAGCAGCAGAATTCAATGAAAACGTGGATTTAAATAACTAAATCTAAGTAAGTTTCTAAAAGTACTCAGAATAGCTGTAGAGGATTAAAAATAAATCTTGGTTTATGTTCTGGCCCGTTATATTAGGATGCGTGCCTTAGCTTTGGCTAAGTCAGCCAAGTCTTATAAAAGAAATTTCAAGTGGGTCATGTTGTTGCTAGGTTATAGGAATCTGAGCTAACTTGGGCTTGTCTCATTTTAATATGCTTGATCCAAACAGAGGTAATTAAAAAAACGTTCTGAAGCTCCCTTATATCATTTAATATCACATCTATACTTGTCATATAAATACAATGCCTGTCTCATTTTTATTCAAATTGCAATCTATCAAAATTGTCTTTTGACAGGATTTGACGACTTCTTATAGTAATAACGAATAGCTCTTTTTTACTATTTCCCATGGGGTAAAAAAGTATGTTTGTGTGCGGAGGGGGAGAAAGATAGAAATACTGAAAATAGTTTCTATTTTTTACCCTTAAAATGACTCAGGAATTTCATCGCTGTCTGCTAATTTTCATGTAAGGCAGAGCTCTCGGAAGGCCGTTTTGGTTTGCCTTTATCCTGTTTGTGTTTAGTTAAAAGAAAGCATAGGGCTACTTCTAAAAATAAAGCTGAATCTTTAATTGCTACTTGTAATAAATCTTTTCAGAATAGATGAAATTATTGATATACGTGCACTCAAAGGGCTTTTAATACTTTTGCGCACAAGTGATAATGGATTGAAAAAAAAAAGGGTTGAGAAGCCTGATTGCAAAACTAACAATAAATCAATCAAATGGTTCTGGTAATATGTCTCATATCCACTGTGTGTGATGCTCAGTTTATGACACCTTAAGATCTCCAAAGCTGATTTATTCTTCCAGTAATCAGTGTTCTAATCCATTAGTTTTTATAATGTAGAGAGATGTCGCTGTTGTTTTTTTTCATTAATGATTTGTGTTTTGGAATTGCAAATCTGTCAATCAGGACAAAGCTAAGGGTTTTTAAAAAAATAATACCTTGACTATAGGTTTATCCCTGTGCACTGGTGGTGGCAGATACTATTACTCAGTGAAATTCTCCATTACGCTTCCTTGCTTTGGACTTTTTTTGCCTAATATGTAGCCTAAACAAGTTATTAGCTATGATAATCGTTTTTACTATTCTTTATGTTAGTATTTCAACAGAATGTGACAGTCAGATAAACACCACCCCAAGCACATCCTAGCAGTGAGGCACAGTATATTTTGTATGAGGTGTAATTTCTTAGATATTTACAGTAGTTATCAACATATCAGAAATAACCATAAAAGATTGCATCCGAGTGTTAATACAAATAACTTTGAAGCCAAAAGAAGTTTTATCTTTGAACTTCGTAATACTATCTTTTCGTCTGTCATTTCTCAAATTAAGATTATTGCTGAATCACTGAATTCAGGTACATAAAATATTAAACATTAAGTCCAAACCAAAACATTTGTGTGTACTTTTAGACTCTACTTTCACAGCTCAGGGAAATAAAATAAAAAATAGCTGTAACCCCAAGACATTTTTATTCTATTTTTTTTAATCAATATAAAAATGATCATTCTGGTTTTATTAGTCACTTGGGAGGTAGTAAATTGTAACGGTGAGAGCTTCTCCTGAGGTTGCCTAGTTTCTTGGCATTAAAGTGGAAGGTCTGGGAGCCGGGGTATCCTTTGTGATAATAGTAGTGCTTTCCCCCTGGGGGGGCAGCTGTGGCCTCTCCCAGAGCACAGCTGGAGAGAAGTGGGTGCTCTCCTCGGCCCCAGGAAGGGAGCAGGGTGTTTGTGAAGTTGGGGTGTGCGTTGAATGCCGTCACTGTCGGCGGCTAAACCCAATCCGTTCTCAAGCCAGAGCAGGATTGTTTGGAGCTGGAAACATGATAGTATCATCAGCTTCACTGATGATACAATTGGCATTGGATAAAGACATTGTTCTAGGTGTGTATATGCAAACAGATGTGTGATTTTTATTTTTTTCTTGGTATTAATTCAAAACCCAGGGATAAAGACAACTTAGATCTGTGAAATTAAGTCAGTTACAACTTGTCTCCGTCCTTTTATTTTCTCCTGCACTATGATACGCTTTTGCCACCGTCTCCTGCTTCTGTCCATACACCCAGGTCGATAAACCCAGTTACAAGAAGTCTGGTAGCTGTAAAATAGCATCTGGTATTGTTGCAGACTGTTGCACTGTGCATCTGCGTTGTCTCTCCCTTCCTTCCCTGAGCCCTGTTGTTAGGGAGGGCAGGGGGCTGAGCTGGAGCCAGGTTTGGAAGCAGCACCAAGTGTTTGGGGAGGGATGGGAAGGTGCTGACTGCAATCCTGCCTGGGCCTGCTTTACATCTAGTTCTGGTGCTGTAGCTGTACCTCGGGGGGGGATTATATTTTTTTTTTCGTGTAACTCTATGTGTATGTTGACATCCTTTTGATTATTTGATTGTTCTCGGCTACTTTAATAAATAGGGCCAGACTTAAACCAAAGCTGGAATCCTGTGCTGGTTTGAGGCCCAGGGCAGGCACCAGTAGAAAGGAGACTTTCCTCTATCGAACAGATTCTTGTTAATAAAAAGTTTATAAGCTAGAAATATGCTCATATTCTAAAATGTAATTATTGCTTTGATTTCAGTGTGGCTACTGGCTTGACATTAAACTGAAACTAGCAGAAAAATGAAAAGGAAGAAATTAGTAATTGGGTTCATACAAGTGAAATGTGATTGTGATTTCTTACTGCTGTGTTCAAATTTCCTTGGGCTTTTGGTTTTGTTTTTTAATAATTTGGCCTTAACATAGTCAGAGTCTGTAATGGTTTAGGTAGGGGGATATTCTTTTGGCAGGATTTAAAAAAAAAAAAAAAAAGTGAAAAAAGGGAAAGTTAACTTAATATGGAAAGCTACAAAAGTAGTACCACAGCATTTTTTCCAGTAAGCTTGGCGCTCTTTGCTGAGTTTTGCACTATGCAGCCATTAGCAGGCTGGTCAATGCATTGCTTTATGAGGCAATTATTTCAGCATACTCTATTCAAAATACACATTAGAACTTAACCTTCTGAATCCTGAAGTAGCATTTTTATCACCCAACATTAGAAAAGAGTTGGAGTCAGCAATTTCCCCTTTCTTTTTATGATCTGGTATCATTAATAAAGCATTGGGCTGGTAGCTTCTTACAATTCTCCAGGATAATTTGTGACACAAAAGGTGCTGCTGTGATACAGTTGTCTGTTGACTTATTCAATAGCAGGGGAAGCACAGAAATTTAAAAAAAAAAAAAGGTGGGGGGGAAGGAGTTCTTAAAACAAACATAGGACTGAGACATAGCATATTAGGCCTGTTGCTATTGGATATGCACAAGTCGAAATGGGAAGTTAATATGGAATTTCTAATTAGGGTCACATGCTAATGAACTCCCTCTTCATGTTAGTTTTATGCCGCTTCAGAAATTTTTTATCATATGTTTAAAAATTTATGGGTAGAAACATTAATGAAAATGAAGCGTGAATTGGAAATTGTGCTATTATGGAGATGAGTGTGGCCATGGCTGGTCTGATTTCTAAGGAGGGATCCTTTTATTGCCATTTTTTTGAGGGATGAGAAATGATACAACTAAAATTAATGACTAGACATATTCTTTGCCCTGGCTTGGCTGGTGTTATTATATTTGAAGTTATAAAAGCTGGATTTAATAAAATTTTGAATTAATTATAAGGGGAATTTTAATCATAATTGGCAGTCTTCTATAAGAATAAAACCTGTAAATCAGCAGAAGTGTGAAATTAATATAGTGAAGTATATATGTTTCTATACACCCGTATGTGTGTATAGATAATACAGTTTTGTGTATGAATACAGAGTCATATACACACATATGGGCATAGTGAAGGCTTTTACAGTGACTTTGTTGCTGAAGGCTATCTCCTCTTGCTGCTTGACAACACAATTGCTCTTAAGTTCTGCGGATGAATGTTTGGGTGTAAATTTTCCAGAACTGGCATTTTTGTCTCTGGTATCTTATAAAAATCAATTGAGCTTGCTATTTAAAATGTCAAACCCCAGAACACTACCTGTTGTATTGTTTCTTTCGGTCCCACTAAAATTATCATGCAATCTTGTATAAAATATATTGAAAACATCTGGTAGTCTGTCTCGTTGGAATTGCCTTTGGAAATAGTCTAGTAACTTTTGACAGCTTGGCTTTACAAGGATATTGATTTCACTGTGGCTTTATCATGGAAAACTGATGAATGGTCAAAAGCTGAAAGTGATGTAAAACCCGGTTTATAGGTTTTATATGAAATGCATGTAATAAAATAAAGTAGGTTTATAAAACATAGTAAGGTATGCCCTTGTGAAAACATTAGAGTTAAAAAAGAGTTTGACAGCATTTTCTTGTTGTGGATTACTTGGCAAAGGGACACTAAAACCATCTCCAGTCTTGCTGGAGATGGACAAAGAAAGGAGCGTACTTATGTAAAGTAATACCGTACGTTGTTAATAATTGTGATACTTGTGAGAAGATAAGCTTGCATAGATTGCTGCTTTATAACTTCATAAGTGTTTCCTTTTGAAATAGGCTATTAATACTGTACAGAAACCAATATGGGGAACAAATATTGTTTCCTTATTCCAGTAACAAGAAAAAGTAGACGGCACAAATACACAAATAACTGAACAACACAAATAACTGAAGGGGCATGTAACAGAGGGAAACAGGAACTGCAATTTGGATGGAGAAATATCTTTTCTGTCCTCAGAACTGAGGAACTGAATAGGAAGAATTAGAGACAACATTGGCCATCTGTGTTGCACTGGCCGCAATAAAAGAAGGTAAGGAAAATATAGCAAACTAAATTGATTTCTTTCTGGAGGAAGTAATTACTTCACTGGTCAATTAAATATAAACACAATGAGAAGGTGTTGAAGTAGAAACACTTGTGTCAGTTCTGCAGAGCGGTGCATTGCTGTGTGTATAAAATCTCCTAAGGGCTTGAGGTACATGTTAATCTACAGTCTGGTCGGGGGCTGTTCTGCAAGGGGGGGGTGAAGGGGAGATGGTGCAGGGTTCTCTCCGGATCTCACTATGAAAGGCCCGACAACACATGGCTTAATAAAATGGCTGTTTTAGTAGGATAAAATAAAAGAGGAATACAGGTAGTGAGTAAATCTTGTATCCCTTCACTCAGCAAGAACCCCACGTTTTTGAAGTATTGGATGGACTGTGAAGTATTGGTGGGACTGTGAGTCCCACCACATGTTGCACAGATCCTGCCTGTGGAGAGAGTTTCCTCCTTTTTTGGTCGTTCAAGCAATGGGATCATTTTCTTAAAATAAAAAACAACCCTGTATTCTTAAAGGGTGTTTGCATGAGAGGTTCTCGCTGCACTTAGGAAGGTTAAGTGCAGGAGGCAGGAACAGGACAGAAGAGATGTCATGCCCCTTAAGGTATCCCATCAGTTCAAACTATTATGGGGGGGGAGGGAGGAGAAAAATTAAATGAAAAATTTGCAATTCAAAAATTCTAGTTTAGTGAAGCCTGAATTAAAACTGGCAAGTGTGAATTTTATTTTTAAAAAAAAAAGTTTTGTACAATTCTCTAAATCTTTTTTTTTCCACTGTGCAAAAAAGCAGTCAACCTTTGTCAAGATGCCTTGAGGCAATCATAGAGATTAATATCCAGGCCTGGGTGCTGTGCTTGAGAAATACATGGGCCCACTGGAGAGAATTCATTCAGAGAAGCACAGTGAAGGTGAGCAGAGCAAATCCTCCAAAATGCGATGGGGAGAAAAAAGTGAACCAGTCATTATCATCTTCCTTTTTCCATGTCACTCAGTAGCTCTGTCATACCTCTTTTCTCTCATCTCTCTTTTAGGCAGAGTGATTATATCTTGTTCAGTATTCCCTTTTATAAGAGCTGTTCTGTACCTTTGGTTAGCTTTATACTGCGTCTGATTTGCATTTTTCATTAAATGAGGTACAGCAAATGAGTGACTTGAAGGTTGCAAAGGGAACTCGAGCCTCCAGAGTTTGACTAGTGGAGTTATCACTAAACCATTCCTCTTTTACAAGAATACAATAGAAGACATAAACCATAACTAGATTAAAATGAAGGGGAAAAGAAGGAAAAAAAGGAAGCTGCCTCACTCCAAGCAAATGTCAATTTTTCATTCTGGCGAGGATGACCAGTAGAATTTTTAAACTGATATAATTGTAAATGGGAAAGGAACATAACATGAATTCTCTTGCAACCTCCTCTTTCCATCTCCTGCTAGTTTTGATTTGTAGGGTCCTCTCTGAGCAGTCACGCAGATACACCCATGAGGTATTAGATCAGGAAAGGGAATTGAAACCCTAAGAAACTCTAAGATTGAAACTCTAAGATTTTTTGAGCTGTTTGAAGGGTACAGGAAAAGTTACCCGCTTGTTTGTAGGTAATCACGTTTCCAGGCTGCAGAAGGTGGTACGGACTGAGGCACTGTGCAGTGAAGGCATTCTGTCTCTACCTTCATTAGTTTTGCATTACAAGTGAGCTATAGTTTTCAGGATTGTGACTGTCATTTGCAGGAGGCCTGCCCTGCACCTTCCCTTCTTGGAAAGTCTAATGGGGCCTTAGTAGTGACCAGTTCTTTGGTTCTTGAAGTGTAAAATTGTATTTGGTTACAGGAACAGGCAAACTACTGGGATAATTGTCTTGCACTTTGTAGCTTTGCTGACACCTTACCTTTACCTGGCTGGGAATTCCGGCAATCCGATTACTTCATTATAAAAGCCCTTATTAATAAGAAAAGAGAAAGATAAACCAGCAAGGATCAAAATATTTCCAATTTGGTATAGAAGTAAAAGGGGAGGTATGGCACTTTGCGGAAAAGTTAACAGGTACGAAAAGATCGTGCTGTGGCTTTGTTTAATAAGAATCAGAAGAACTGGACACTTGCCATGATGAGAGAATATATATCTTGAAACATATTGAAAGAGAAATATTAATAGATTGAAGGGTAGTGCGTGATATGATTGAAAATTATAAAATGCTTGAAATGTTTGGCGAAGGATATTGCATCTTGATTTTTGAGAAGATGATTTAGAAAAGATAAATTTCCCATTCAATTTTTATTAATCATTTGACACTCACTGTAATTAGCAATGTCATGATTTAATAAGCCAAATATATTTTATTAAGCATTGGTGATCCTGACTTAGTGTCCTGTAAGGTGCAGGAGCTGTATTATTAACCACTTGAGCTTTGACGAAATAAGATGTTGCCTGTTATGTCTTATAAATGCTGTTTTGTCCTGCATTCTGCTTTTAGATATATATTTCTTCACAGCTTTTTAGATTTATGGTTTCTTTGTAACCTTGAAGCATGTGGTAATAGTGAGCACAATGAAGCATGTTGAGTTTGGGCTTGCCAGAGAGAAGCACTGCAGCAGCCCTTCTCTGCACAGAGGGCCCCTGGAGGAGGCAGTCACAGAGTAGATCCCAGACTCTCAGGCAAATGAAGGACTGTTAATTCACCGTAACAGAACTGAATTAACAGGATTGAGAGTTGGGATTCTCACTCTCAGCCGTGTGGAAAATCTCACACTAGACTGTAACTTATTCTTCTGCTTCTCATTAGGAACTCCAACCCTTCTTTTAATCCATGTTGTTACAATATTGCTAGCATTAACTGATTTTTTTTCACAACACTTTTGTAATTGAACTTGATTTTTGACATTGCTTCTGCCTTTTGAATTCTTCATTAAGAAGTTGTTGCTCATAATTTCACTCAAGTCACAGAATCACAGAATGATACGGGGCTGGAAGGGACCTCTGGAGATCATGTAGTCCAGCCCCCTGCCAGAGCAGGTCTACCCAGAGCAGGTCCCGCAGGAACGTGTCCAGGTGGGGTTTGAATGTTTCCAGAGACAGAGACTCCACCACCTTCTTGGGCAGCCTCTTCCAGGGCTCTGCCACCCTCACAGGAAAGAACTCCCTACTCGTGTTTAGATGGAACTTCCTATGCTCAAGTTTGTGCCCGTTTCCTCTTGTCCTGTCCCTGGGCACCACTGAAAAAAGCCTGGCCCCATCCTCCTGACACATGCCCTTTAAGTATCTATAACCATTGATCAGATCCCCCCTCAGTCTTCTCCAGACTAAGACCCAAGTCCTTCAGCCTTTTCTCACCAGAGACATGTTCTAGTCCCTTCATCATCTTTGTAGTCCTTTGCTGTCCCCTCTCCAGCACTTCCCTGTTCTTCCTGAACTGGACACAGTACTGTGCCCAGAACTGGACACAGTATTTCAGATGGGGCCTCACCAGGGCAGAGGGGGGGGGGGGGGGGTGACCTCCCACAATCTGCGGGTCACCCACTTCTTGATGCACCCCAGGATTCATCAA
>JAOQGH010000069.1:14462356-14564783 GCA_025769975.1 Gallinago jamesoni | reverse complement strand
GGGCCTCACCAGGGCAGAGGGGGGGGGGGGGGTGTTACCTCCCTCAATATGCTGGTCACCCTCTTATTGATGCACCCCAGGATTCATCAAGAAGATGCACCTTCTTGGCCACAAAGGCACATAGCTGACTTATGGGCATCCTGTTGTCCACCAGGACTTCTAATATTTTGGAACCTGAGACGTTTAGGAATGTTACAATGTAAAAGCTAAAGAAAGTTGATGTGAAAACATTACAGCACATCAGTTGTGAGGTAACAATAGGATTCCTACTAACAAGCTTACTCTTAATGGCTTTTACAAACTCGGGTTTATTATATCAAACTGCTGCTATAAAAAGTAAGGAATTAAAGAGAATGCATGAGACATAAAGGGGAACAAAAGAAAAACTTAAGAAACTTACGGGCCTGTCTGAGGTTTATTTTGCATGTTTTAATTTTGTTAGTGGGATAAATAATTGCCAAGTTCTAAATTGTATATAAGTTTGTAACATAAAAATACAATAAAAAAATTAGAGTGCAACTTTAAAACATAGTCATTACCTGTAAATGGAGTCATTAATCAACTCATCTCACTACATAACTGATGCTATTTGACACTTTGCAAACTGCAAAATTATACTGCAGCTTCTCTGTTGTCTGTAGCAGAAATGGGGCAGGAGCGAAGCCAGGCCAGGTGAGGATCTGCAGCAAATCCAGGTGTGGATTTGAGGATGGTCTGGAGCCACTGCTTCTGCTGTTACACATGGCTGAGCCCAATGGCTCAGCTCCTTCTCACTGCATGGTGTTTTTCAGAGGTACAGACAGATTGCAGTTCTGATTCTGCAGCATGAGGCAACAGGGCTGGGCACAAGTAGAAAACATACCTTAAGACGTCCCTATGTTTTCTTTTAGTTTAAGTTAATTTTTTCTCGGTTATTGTCTTTGCTTGTGACAGGTCGGTAAGATTGAGAAATTGCTTTTTTTAGCTAAGCAAGCCATGCTGGGGAGGAGAGTGAAGAGTGAGTAGCTCTAAGTTAGCATCAGTATCACATGACAGCCATAAATAGGGAGTCCACAGTTCCCGAGCTGTATTTTTTCCCAAAGCCATCTATCTATAAAGTAAAATAGGTGTTTTGTGAGTTAACCTGTTTTGAGTGGTTATGATTTCCATTAGCTGAGAACTGATGTGTTAAAATGCATTGGGTTTTTAAAATGAATTTGTATCTTTTACTTTTGAATTTTAGGAACTAGTACCTGAAAAGTTTTGAAATAACTACCAGTCAGAGCTTAAAAATTTGAAATAGAAACCATTTCTAACCTAAGGCTAGTCGTTTATTATTGTACTCTTCTAGCAGCTGACATACGTGTGTGTATATTTTATGTGACTATATAAATGTATAGATCTATACATAGAAAAAATATTGAAATAGAACAGCTTGTTGGCTGTACAAATGTTATGCTTGATTGAAACTACAAAGGATTTTTTAAGTATATGCCGGGCTACTTCCCTACAAGCTTAAAGACGCCACATACTGTGGTACTTATTCTTTTCTAATTCAAAGTCAAGCTACTGTACTGGACCAATACGTTCTTAGGCTCATATTAAATAATGAATTTTCACAGTACATGCCATAAAATGAATTGGCAGATTTTGTGAGTGATTGGACTGCAAATCTGAAATGAGACTCCCTTCGTCACAGTTTCAGTTCTTCCCACCAACTGTTCAGGTGCCTCAGGTGCCAGAACGGATTAGAAAACCCTGTGAGAAAGGATGGCAGTTCTGCTGCTGATGGTGAAAATGCAACACTATTTTTTCTGTTCTTAAGTGAACACGGTGAGCACAGTATGAAGCTTTACATTTTACAGTCTTAGCCTGGGTCATAGGAAAATTCTATTACAATGCATCAGCTACCTTTATGTTTATAATCAGAGCTAATGTTATAAAGTCATATCCTGCAGGTATTTAACCCTGTTTTCAAGCATTTCTTTTTGTTATACGTTAAGATATGAAACATAAATGACTAGTACGCAGGCAGAAAAAAATTTCAAGTGACAGTATGCCTTTAAAATTGCCTTTTCATGACAATCTGATACTTGCACAATTTCACAATAATACGGTCATGTTTTAGAAAATCCTCCTATTGTTAGTCATAAAATGAGTTTATGTTCCCAAAGACATTGTAGGAAAGAGCTGTCGTTAAAATCTAAGTGTGCAGCAGGAGGCAGCTGACAGTGCCTCTTGTAATCACGTAGTCCTAGGACATAATGCTGTCAATGTGCTGCAGTTAATAACAGAGAGTACCGGAAACTTGGTTAGGGTTCCGCTTTGACTCCAAAGTTGAAGCTTTCTTAACAAATGAAGTTCTGTTGTTCTGAAAGAGCTCAGAGAAACCAACCTTCGTCGTAACCCTAACGCCAGCTCCAGGGAGATGCCTCACGCTATTTTCAAAAGCAACGAAGAGAAATTTTACTGGGAATTGGTGGATTTAGGTATCAACTGTGTAATCTTTCAGTCCTAGCCTGAATAAGACTGACAAAATGCCTAGGAAAGCCACAGATCTTGCTTTTACGAGGAAATTATATGTTTAGCATTAATGTGCAAAAATCAAAACATCACAATCAAACTCCATCATTATTTTTTTAACAGGATTGCGATTACACTACTGCCCAAACAGCCTGATGATTTTTTTTTTTTTATTTTCTTCTTTTGATTCTGGTGTCTTTCAGGTGAATCAGGCCCTGGCTGACAGGCTCTTTCCATAGTTCAGGGTTAAATGGGTTTTTTTGTGTCTGAATATTGGAATAGACATGTCAGCTGAGAAAAATCACAGCAGCACAATGCACCCAACTTTCTGTGTAGCTGGGTCACTGTTCCATTTGCTTGGAGAACCCTTTCCTTCATTAATAAATCTGGCATGCACTGCGTGTGCTCATGCAATTCCATGGTTTCACTTCTCTTAAGCAAAGGTAATAGGTAATGTTTGTCCATAAAGAGATGAGTTTGTTGATGTATTGTTAGGTCAGTAAATTAGAAGTTACTTAGCAGCTCAGGTAGGAGACGTAGCAGCAATAAAAGAGACATTTTGGGGTTTTTTTAGTCAAGTAAAGATACTTAAGAAAGTAAACATAGGATGTATTATGTATTAAATGTTTGTTTTGCACATACGTATGTGTTGGATTATTTTTTTAAAATACAGCTTGATAGAAACTGTTAAAGGAAAATATATCATGCCAGAGCCAACAACCCAAGAGGTGAGGCTGTCGCTGCACTGTATCCCCAGGTCCAGCCAGTAGTGAGGCTGAAGATCTAGTCCAAGAGGTAAAGAGGTACACGCACACACTACATGCATATGTATAGATATAGTGAGATGTGTGTGTGCACGTACAACGTGGATCCATCCAGCAGCTGGGCTCAGACACGTTAGGTACACTGAGATCTCTCTCTTCAAGTATAATTTAGGTGCTACTGATTTCTCTCCATTACATCATCCCAACTGAGGCGATTTTAATCTGTTTTGTGGGAAACATTATAATTTATCTGGTAATCCTGTCATCCTGCTTGTTTAGTTACCAGACAAAGTAACTGATTAGGCTTAAACAAATAGACTTTAAGATGTTTGAAGTATATAAACTGAAGTTATACCACAGTTCTTTGGAAGAAAGAACTAATAATAATTAAGAGCTGCTTTTTTATTTTCCTATTGTACTTACAATTGGTTGTGGTGTGACTGATTAAAATCAATAATTTAGAAACTGACAAAAAATACATTACATAAAGTATAAGAGTCAGCAAGACAACAAAACTATATAAATGATCCTGACTATAACATTTAAACATTTTAAAGTCTAATGTCTTTCCGCTTTTTCCCCATCTTCCCAAAAATCTCAGCTTTGCAAGCAAAGTAATCCGTATCAGGTTTTCAGCTTGGAGAGGAGAACACAAATCGTTTTAGGAGTTTAAGAACAGGAAATAAAAAGGGAAAAGAGAAAAAGTGCAAATGTCAGGAAAGGGGAGAGTTGAGACAAATACATAATAAAGTGCTGATTTAATGCATTTTTTTCTACATGTAGAAAGGTTTTACTAGACATCTCTTTTGCTTTATAATCTTTCGTCATGACTTCAGTGATACATATTATCACTTTTTTCAAGAAATAAAGTGTTTTAGTTTACAGCCTACAAATACTGAAAAGTGCCCTGATGAATATTCATTATGTTAAATTTTTCTTGCTTAACTCTTGAGTGCATGTCCTTATATTGTTTGGTAGTTTATTCTTCTTGCTCTTTGCATATTCATATGGCTGTAAAGCCAGGGATATCCAGCCATGTGTTAAAGACCCCTTGCAATACATGCTGGAAAGTCCAAAATTAAAACATTAAATTTGCCCCAAAAATTTCAGTCTGAAGACACTGGGAAGAAGGGAATAGAAGGAAGTAGTAAAGCATCATACTACTTGACACCAGTTCAGGGTACCAATTTGTCAAGTTCTGGTAGCCACCACAGCCAAGTGAAGCAAAGAGAGATTGAGGAGGGGGAAAATCACAGAACTGTAGAATGGTTAGAGTCGGGAGGGACCTTAAAGATCATCTAGTTCCACCCCCTGCCATGGGCAGGGACACCTCCCACCAGACCAAAGCCCCATGCAGCCTGGTCTTGAACATCTCCAGGGATGAGGCATCAACAGCTTCTCTGGGTAACCTGGGCCAGGGTCCCACCACCCTCAGAATAAAAAATTTCTTCCTAATAGCTAATATAAATCTACACATCTGAGCAAATGTAAGGGCAGCATGAAAGAGAAGCAAAAAAAGAACGTTAGAAGTTAGCAATGACTCTTTGAAGGTGGCAATCTGATACTTCTGTTCCTAAGACACGTGGAAAGAGGGGACAGAGAAGGAAGATGTAAAAAGATGGCTGAAGTAGTCTAAGCAACAATTTCACACAATTATGTCTGCAGCAGCAATCTAAAAAGATGTGAGTAAAGAAAAATAGCCAAGGTAGAAGAAAATGTTACTTTTATAAATGGTGTGATGAAGCGTCAGGTGAGAATTTAAGTTTTATGAATGAAGTGCTAGATCTTAGAAATGTTACACAGAAAAAAATCTGGAAGTTTTGCCAGGAGTTCAAGATGATAAATTTATGGAAGGTCAAAAAGGGAGGGCCTGGAAGCTGAAGGGCAGTAGATAAAAATAAAGTTCTGTTTTGAACTTGAAGCAATTGTTAGGTATCTGTGAGGAGATGTGATAAAGGCAAGTTAAAATTTAGGTCAAACATATAAATTGGAGTGACGACTCTATGAATCATATGAAAATGTTTTTATAGGTGATAAATGGCCAAAGGTAGTATGTGTAGGAAAAAGAGCGGGAAAGAAAGGACAGACACCTCTTAGGGCACCTGAAAAAAAGCTGATAGTAGACAAGGAGATGACTTAGATAATGAGAAAGGGTAATTAGATGAGGAATTATGATCAGCTGTCTGCCTGATGTTTTAGAAAGTGGTTTACAGATTAGATGAGTATGAACATGAAGTACTAGCTTTTAGCCTTGGCTTAGAAAAACGTTCATTAGAAGGTTTTGCCAACCACATTTCCTGAAACAGATGGATTGTGTGGGAGAACAGAATGAGAACTGCTGAAGGGAAACTCCATGCTATGATTGTAAACACCGTGTTCAGCAAGTTTAAGGAGGTTAGGGAACATAGAAATGCAGCAAGCAGATTTTTTGATCTTTGTGTTAATATGGGAGTAACCAGAAGGAAGCACAGTGAGTGAGTACAGAGAAGTATAAAGAAAGAAAACTAATGTTAAAAAGTGAAAAGAGGGAAAAATCTTTAAAAAAGACAAGAGGCCTTAAGTCTTTCCCTTAAGGAGGGAAAGGTCTTGAAATAACAAAAGAAGGGGAACAAGGATCTCTATAAGCAGGGCTAACTGCCTAGGCTCCAAACCAGGATTTAAAACCCCTGTTAAGCATCTCTGTGAACTGCGTTCCCCAACAAACACAACTAAGAGAGTTTACAATTACTGTGTTTGCCTTGGTGCTGCATTAGGCAGTGTCACCGGTGCCTCCTTAACAAGGATAGGAGTTTCTACTTTGTGGAAGAAGGCCTTACATAAAAATGAAATAAACAAGCAGCTTCAAAATATTAAATACGGAATTTTGATGAAGTTAAGACTGAATTCATAGTTTTCCCAATACAGAGTTGACATATTTATCTAGGTTGTCTGATCACAGGGGAAATAATAGCAGCTATGATTGTATGAGACAGCCTTATAGGGACAGCAGAGAATGGCTGACTGTTTAACTGCCAAGATTTCGAACTAGTGTCTAGAAACAAAAAAGGTCTGAAGAGTTTTCACAAAAATACAGGAAACAGACAGTATATACTCTCATTTATAATGGAATAAAGCATTAAAATACAAATATACAATAGCATAAAACCTGTTGCCTTCGGTAGTCTGAGATGTATCTTTCTTAACTTCATACTTTCTCACTTTAAAGAGAAAGCTATTAATTTTCCTAATGAGGCATTCTAGAGCAGCATTGCTTTATATAATGCTAATCTTATTCTCCTAGTTTTCCTTCATTTGCTTTTAATAATACTTATAATTTAGTCTGCAGGTGTAACCAAATCTGAGCCTTCGGACTATTCCAATCACACAGTATGTAATTATTATAAAGTGGCAATTTATTGTTATACCTGATTATAGTTGGAAGAGAAAATAATTGAATTGAAACAAAGCAGGAGTTCACAGAAAAATCTTATTTTTCTCAGTACTTTTGGTTTTTTGATTGCATGTTTCACTTCAGTGTTTTACAATATTATTTTTTTAATTATTAACTTATTTTCTGACTATTAAATTTACTAACCAGTCTGGGAGTTTGAGATGGAATTTCTTTCTTTCCCTCTATGCTAGCCTACTGAAATACAGTTACGCTTAATAATGTCTGAAAGTTAATAATTGCTGAAAGTCCTTGATGAGTTATGACTTTTTTTTTTTTTGCCTTTTTTGTCTAGTTCTAAGGTAGTTTTTAGGGAGTAAGTGTCCTCACTTATAATGAGCAGCTTCCACAATAGCAGTGACATACAAAAGTAAAACAAAGGTACTAAGTAAAATACTCCTGAGGCAAATACGTTAGAATTCAAGCTATCCATATGATTTTGGTTACCTGCCTTTGCTTGCATGTTATATATCTTTTTAGTATAAAACACCTTAACAAGTGCCTTACAGACGCTGTATTGCATGCCACAAGCTATGATGTGTACGGAGCAGTGAGAGGAAGAATGTTCTATTGTGGTACAGAGCCTGGACTGAGGCTAAAGCAGGTTAATTGTAGAATAAATGACAGGTTCCCCAGAATATACAAATATAAGTCCTGTCATCTCCATCTCCTCATGCCTCTTTGCTGTCTCTTGCTAGAAGCAAGAAAGAATTTAGTTCTTTTTCTGCCATCCTTGCTTCTGCTAGTAGTTTTTATCCCAAACAGAAGTGAAGAAGGGTGAGAAAATGAAGATGACAGGCATAAAGTAAATGAGAACTAAAAATGTTCAGTCTTAGCACGTTCAGCTAAATATTTCCACTTTCAGGAACATATTTCTACCTTTCCTACTTGCAACATCAGCCCTTTTTGTTTTGTGCTGCTGATTTTTTAGTAGAAAATGTCGTGAGGACTAGAATTAGTGAAAATATTGTTAGGGTGAAGGATTAGAATGAGTTTTTTAAAAAGGTTATGTGCAGCTATTGGTGCAGCGTGAAATGGGAAATAAGGAAGATCCATCTTTGTATCTTTTGCCTGGGTTTCCAAAAGACGTTTGGTGAAGTGCCTAAGGAAAGGCTCTAAAGGAACCGTGCAGCCTTGTGATGAACTAGAAGGTCCTTGTGTAGACACAAATACTGGTTAAAGATGAAAAAGAGAGAACAGTTGAAAGTCATTTTTCACAGTGGTGTACGGTTATCTACTAGGACCCGTGCAGCTCAACACATTCATTGAAAGAGAGGTCTTTTAGTGGCAAGATTTCCTGATGATCCAAGGTTGATTGGAGTATTTACAGATCAACTAAAAAATCCCGAAGGACTTTATGAGATCAAGAAATTGATGGAACTCAATGTAAATAACTTTAAATTGTAGCATGAGAAAAAGGCAAACTGAACTACACCTGTAAAATAATGAACATGAGCTGAGTAGACACAGAAACAACCCAAAAAAGAAAAAAAAAACTATGCGAAATATGAAAATGGTCCATAAAATTTATTTTAAAAATAAATTTATTTAAAATAATTTAAATATTTAAAATAATTTAAAATTTATTTAAGAAATAATTTAAATAAATAAAATGAAATTATTTAAATAATAATAATTTAAATAATAATAATAATAATAGGAGAAGATGGGCAAAGATCGAACTGGGTTTTTTGGTTGCTGGTGGTTTGGGTTTTTTTCTTTGTTCCTTTCACTGCCAATAAGGAACATGAAATGAGGCTACAGGTGTCAGGTTCAGAAAGAACTGAAGGCAGCCATACTCCCTACAACGTATATACGGAGGTAGGCAGTCTTGCAACAGGATGTTGAAAATGATAGATGTTTACTTGGGTCCAAGGGAAGACTTGAGAATTTCATGGAAGAGAATTCCATCAGAAAATATTAAACACAAAAATGTACCAAGAAGTTGCAAAATCACAAACTAGTGGAGACTAGGAGAAAATTCAGAAGAATACTTATTCCTCCTTTGCTCTCCTATGAACCATGAAACCTAAAAGTAGGAACAGTTCAAAGAGAAGAAATGTGGAAGCAGAAGTTTCCTTTAAATGGAAGAGTTATCACAGTTGCTATTCCAATAATTATGAAATGACTACCTAGAGGTAAAAAAAAAAGGGGGGGGAGGAAAAAAAAAGGGCAGATGGAATGAAGCTGTTGTCCTAAAAGTAATATTAAAAAATTCTGACTAATTACTTTTGATCTGAAGCTCTCTGCCTTAGTTATTTACCTACCCAGCTTGCACTAGCAGCTATATGAATTAGTAGTAACCTAATTATCGTCATTAAGCAGGAGCAGGTGTATCCAGTGTGTTTTTTCTTGTGTTGGTGTTTTTTCCGTTTGCAAATCTTTATGCCATCCAGAAGTAAAATGTAAAAAAGGTAGAAAACAATTATGTATACCAAGAAAAAATACCAGAAGAAAGACATTTGGAATAATTATCTGTTTGCAGTGCAAAGTCAGCAGTTATTGCAAACTTTTAAAATAAGATTAGGAAAGATGAAACGGAAAAGCTTACTTCAGCTTTTAAAAAAGATGTAAGCAATTTTAAACTGTACTTTTTCCCCAGGGAGAGTTTGAGAATATTTCTAATGAATTAAAGTAAAATAAAATTTGCTGGATGATAACATTTTTCCTATTAATTTCTTAATTTCTAGAATACTTAATTGTACATCTCAGGGGCACAAGGTTAAGGCAGTATATTTCCATATTGAAAGTACGCATTTTGTATTCCCTTATTTTTTAGTGGGTTTTTAGGTGAATTTTTTTTCTTTCTTTTCTCCAAATTTTTGAGGAATCAAAAGGCTGCTTGTATGTTACCGTTGAGTATACAAGCTGTCTTAATGTCAGTAAAAACTTACTCACGCGCTCTGAATGAGGAAATGTAATCTGCTGTGAGAGAACTCTCCTTTCAATTAGTTCTGAGTGAAATGCAAGTCCGGAAGTCAGAAGCTTTTCAGGTTCACCCAGGGGACAACAAACTGCTCCCCCCTCCAACCCATCTCAGAAGTGGGAGAAGGGCAGAGAAGTCCATTCACGTTTTATTTTGTATCGCTCCGAGCCTTCTTATTCATCTGAATATAATCCATGCTCCTACCCGATCCCCATGGGACAAAGAGAGTGTTTATGAGAGTAATGTCCATGAAACTGTTTTTAGGAGACAAATGAGGAATAGATCATGCCTTTCAAACAGTGCCAAAAAAAAAAAAAAAGGAAGAAACAAACAAACAAAAAACCCAACCAACCAGCCCAGGGAGTTTCGACAGGAATAATCAGCAGCTGCCCCTTTGGCTGTAGGTTAGAAAAGCTCAGGCACAAGGTGAGTCAAGAAGGGGGCTGACTTTTATGAAGTTGTGGAGTTGAAAGACAAATATGATCTGGTTAAGCCGTTCCTGAAAAGGGAATGGTACAAAGTCCAAATTGAATTTCTGGGAAAAAGCCTTAAGTTACTGAAAGTTACCAGCATAAATGGCAATGGTTCAGACTTCCCCAATTGAAGACGAGACTCCATTTAAGTTAACCTTGTAAACTTGAAGGGTTATTGGTTATAAAATGAATGGTTATGTTTTCTCCTTTTTTTTTTTTTGTATGTGTACTGAAACTAATTGATGTTACCAATTTAAAATAGGAAGTAGCTTTAGTCAATGAGAAATAATGTGTTTAAAGGAATGCAAATCCTTTATAAAACACTTGAAGCGTTATTTTATATTTTCTTTCCTAGAGTTTACTTGCTTCACTGCATTACAGAATGACGACCTCTTGGTACCTATAACTTTTTTTCCACAGTTGAAAAGATTCCTGTACAAATTGTGACCGTTTTAATTGTAATGTATTATAGGTAATAGGAGAACCTGTGAAGTACAACAGCCTTCCCCACCCCATTTAGGTAATAAAACAATAGCTCTTACCCCTAAACAAAACAATACCGTGTGAATTAGAAATAAAAAAGGAAGTAAAGGAAATGGTCCTTTCAAATTTTAAATACATGAAACCATACAAATATATAAGGAGTGGGAGCAAAATGTGTGAAATAAATCTTTGAGAAGCCAAATTAATGAGAGCATGGCAGGGCCCATCCCAGCCTCTGCCACAGGTTCATCACCTCCGTCTGCCTGCGCTTGCTGTCGTGCACTCCCCAGTGTCTGCACAAACTGTAACCACACCCCGAAGACACGGGTTTTCATCAGGCTTTCCCAGGAAACAAACCCAAATAGACGGTACCACACAATCTAATTTAGAATTTGATAATCAGGAAATTTTAAATGATACTCATTTTAAAATGGAGAAAAAGGCTTTCCAATTAGCTCACTAATTGAAAAATTGAATATATCTAATAGTATACAGAACTTCTGTTTGTCTGATAGATTATATTTCTGCAGTTGCAGCAAAATAATCCAATTAAGTCTTGAGTGGGTTTTTTTTTCCTCACTTCCCAAGTTAACCTACCACATTAGTTATCTTTGTGTGTACCAATTTTTCTTATCGTTACTGTTACAAATATAACTTTGATTGCAAGTGACACATTGGTGTACGTACTGACAGCTTCCCAATGCGTTGCATGCTTAGGATTTACGAAACATTTAATATGATGTTTTGCTGACATTTCCAAGTCCTCAGTTTCACAGTTACATGTTAGGGACTTGGTTTATATGTTTGCATATAAATAAAAAATTCAATAGTATATCCTTTAAAAAGAAACATAACTTCATTGCAGATTTCTTATTATATTCTCTTTCTACAAAAAAAATGGATAGCTTTATCCTATCTTACTTCTCTGAAGACAAAACCAAATCCCAGCAATTCCCTAGCAGGAGGATGTGCAAGCTAAAAGGCAAGATACCGATATAAGTGAAAGCTGTTACTTTGAAGTCCGGATCTGTAAATGAGAACCCTCGTTAATTCTTCTTTCCAGTTCTAATTTCACTCTCCACAGCGAGGCACAAGAGGTAGTTGAACATATGGAAAGCTTGAGCTTAATTGTTCAGATTCTGTGCAACCGTTCCAAATCGTCACAGTGATTTGCGCTATTTAGCATTTGTGTGCATTAGGTAATATATTTAGTGTTTCCCGTTTCAATCCAATTTATGTATGTTTGGCTGCAGCCCAGAGCTGTGGGCACACAGTATGGAATTGTCATAAATCTGCCTGTGCTGACTGTAAGTGCTATAGTGCTGCAGTTGATAGCGTGCTTGCATGAACGTTTCGAATGCTTGCAGAGCAATACTGCCTATTCCCAGCATATCTCCTAGGGACTAAATTAATGTATCTCATATTGTATTGATTGTAGCCAATAAGTGCCTAAATGATTTGATGCGAGGCAGAGGGATTATGAAGGGAAGAGGGAAGAGGCAGCTTGAAAGAAATATGCGGTTTAATTACAGGATGAATTTCGCCAATCTACCTCCCCCTAGGAATTTAACAAATAGGCCTAAGTGCACTTAGCTGTTCTTGACATCTGTTGAAATGATATCTGCCCATGATGAGGGAATCGTGGGAATTGATCTAAGGGTATTGTCAGGATCGGTGAGCCACAGGAAACTGCTTTTCTGTCTGCAGAATTAGACGAAAGAAAAGCCTACATTAGTAGTTTTAGGTTAAGCTGTAATGATTATGATTTCTGTAACAGAATTCCACTTGCCGATTTAATGACACTGGCACTGCCTTTAGAAAGAAGTTAAGTAAATATTAAAAATGGTGTTGAAAGATAAGCAATGAAATATAAATTCAAGCTGGTACCAAAACCTATTCAATGGTGCTTCTGTTGGTGGAAACTTGATCTATGCCTTTGGAGAGAAGCATCCAGGTTTATCCCCTTTTTTATGATGTGTTATGGTACGTTATGAAACTCAGAATCTCTTAGGTAAACAATGGAGATAGCATAAAAGCCAGGGAACACAAAAGCTGGAGCTTCAGCTTAAATTCTATAGAAAGACAAGCATGGTGAAGACTGATGTTGGGTATTTGCTCATTTTGATTACATCTATAATTCAGAAGGAAGTATAGATTACTTAATGTGTTCTACTGCATTTTATAGTATTTATACTATACCTCTGCAAAAGAAATCCTGGCAATACCTTTTAAGTCCTGGGAGACATAAGTTTCTCTGCATTATTTGAAAGCTGTGTTTTCTTGTGCTTGGAGCATTTATGTGTATTACCTCATAAATTACTTGTGTAAAGTCGTTTCCTCTGAAAAAGTGATAAAGGTTTATATCAGGAGGTAGAAACAGAAGGTGAGACTTTGTCTCCTGGTATCTGAGCTGCGTGTGTGTCCCAGACTGCAGGTGTATGCATCCAGGCTGCGCATCCTGCCCATGCAGGGACTAAATAAGCCACAAGATTAGGCAGGAGGGCGAGGGGGTCAGTGTTGTTTCTTCTGTATATAATACAAATAATAATACAAATTCTTCTGCCTGCAGTATTCTTTTCCTGCGATTTTCATAGACAATTTGAAAGCAAAAGTATGTGGTTAATTTCTTCTACTGTAACAGACATATAAGTATTTATGTCTATAGGAAATGTTCATTGCTAGTCATTTCCAAATACAGTAACTGAGGACAGAATTCCAGTTTGTGTAACCGTGCAATGTTTTCTTGCAAATGACTGAATTCACATCCATCTAAATTCCTGATTTTTTTACTGATTTCTCAAAGACTGCAATGATGCTACAGGGGCAAGCACGTGACAAAAATGATAAATCACAGCAAAGCCAAAAATTTAGAATTTTGATTTTTGAATTTTTTTCCTGCTATATTCCTGAAAACATAGATATAAATACATTTACATAAGTGATACAAAAAAATGCAGAGTAAGAGAGAGAGAGACTGTTTTAAAGCCAGTGATTTCCAAGTGTGAATTCTGAAGAGGGCTTGGCTTCTCATTGTTCTCACTGAGATTTTAAATAAAGTTTAGCTGCCCAGTGCAAGTGTAGGTAAGGAGATGTGTCCAGTACCAATAGGATCGTGGAGCCCAGAGTTTCTTTATAAAAGAATTCATTAAGAAAACTATAAGATTTGATCTGAAAGGCTAACAAGACTACCATAGGCTACACCAATGTCAAAACCAAAACATTTTCGTGTAAATTTTGCCCAGCATTGCTTGTTTTTGGTGAATATATGGAAAAAAGAAGACAGCTGATTCTCTCTTGAAGACACAAAAAGCAAAGGATAAGAAAGTTGGAGGAAGCACCTTAATTTTAAAAGAGAGCTTTTTTTATACCAGAGATGTTTTCCTCTAATATGGAATTTTAGTTAACATTAAAAATTTTATTTTTAATCTTTTAGGTGCAAAATTTGGGATTGCTCTCCAATTTCCTGTGAAATGCAGTGTGATATAAATAAAAGCCAAGATATCTGAGATATGAAAAATTCTTCTTTACAAACACAACATGATTATTACTTGGTTTCTAGGAATGTCTTTATTTGGCATCTCGTTACTCAGTTTCCTGAAACACATCACAGCTTTCTGTGTATAGTGTAAATGGTAATGGAATTAAATAGAACGTTAATTTGTTTCCCTTTTACACTATAAACACTAGGGTTTTTTGACAGAAGTAAAATAGGATTTTTTTGCTCTGTAAGCACCCAAGGTATTAAATTGTAACATATGTATAATCCATTTCCGGAGGGAATTTTCCACTTTGACCCAAATATGAGCTATTTACCGTCACGTGTCATACCTTAAAGCAACTTCCAAACAACTGTGAAGTAATATATGCTCATTTAGGCTAAATTATTGAGTTCGTTCAAAACTTGAACCCATAATTAGGCATCTAAATATAACGGCCTGATTTTTTAAAAAAAAATGTGAGCACATTTAGGTACAGTGACTTGCTAACATGTGCTGTGTTCTGCATTTCTGAAAACCAGGCCATATATATAGGTAGCCTAAATATAGATTCATGAAATAATTCAAGACTTAAATAAGCTTTAAATTACTGGGCATGTTTCTAAGCTCATGTTATTCCTAAAGGAGGAAAACAATGATTCCTGGCAGTGATCCTTGTCTAACTGGCACTGATGACAAAGCACCCACAATTCAGTGGGAAAGGACTGCTCTCTGATTTTAAAAGTACTTTTGAAAGCTATATAACAGTTCAGTGTTGTATTATATTAGCCCAGTTTAAGGCACAAGCTCTGTCTTTTATATTCCAAATTTACTAGAAAACGTAATGGAAAATTGTTTAGGTAGAGCACTTTGAGTGGAACTGAATTATGTATGGATAATCTAAAATTCCTTAAACATACTGGCTTTGAGGAGAGCAGACAACGCATTACTTGCTTTGAATAAAACACACTTTATGTATTACACAGCATTTACGACTGTCAGACAGTGTGCTGCTTTTTCTTCTTTTAGCGGTGGTGTTTTCAGGGCGTACCAGAAAACTGTTTCAGAGGCTGTTTTGCTCTTCTAATTGGAAGAAATTTTAATGATTTTTGTTATCATTGTTTTTTATCTGTAGATTTAGATTCCTCAAGGGAAAAAAAGGTATTTAAAGATGTGGTATAACTTTCACAAAATCACAATGTAATTGTCATTGCTAATACTTTGTGATTGTCACCAATCACATTGCTGATGGCATGGCAATGGCTTTGGCAAATAGACAAGAAGGACTGATGAAAAAAAAAAAGCAATTATTCTTTATATAACAAGGGCGTTCTCTGTGCAATGTGCAAACCAGTCCAGAAAGTCCAAACTCAAGTCTGTATTCATTATAAATCTTTACCCTTTGTTCAAGTTTCAGTTTGTTCATTTTTTTAGATTTAAATTTTGCATCTTTAGTTTCTGAGGCTTGTCATCGTGTATATCAAGCCAGGATGTAGATTAATGAAAATGGAACTATGATAGTGCACTAGCATTAGCATTGCTCCTTTCAACTTTTAGATGTTTGGATGTGGGGTTTTGGTATTTTTCAAAATCACATATAATTTTATTTATTTTTAGTGGATGTTAAAAAAAAACTACTACTCTGTAGTAGCCAGAGAAAAAAATATTTTTTTTTAACAAAAGTAATTCAGAAGTTGCACAGCAGTGTACTTTTGTGCATAGGCTATGTTTTATTAAAAAATGGCAGTAACACAATATTATTCTCTGTGGAGAAAATTTTCAATTATGGATAATTATGCTTGTGGCATGGGGTAACAGAAGAGTGGTACAAAGCAAATACTGTGGCTTGCTATTTCTCTGTGTCCCATTATTTCTTATGGAAAGAGATTTTCATGGAGAGATATTTTCCTGCAAATAAATCTACCCTTTAGAAGAAGAATTAAGTTTTCAAAAAACATTAGAATTACCACAGTGCTAGCAAAATAGTAACCATCAAGTTATTAATGAATTTCCACATTTCATGAACATGTAGTTATGTCTAAACAAGGAATGAGAATATCTGCAGTCTTCTGAAATTTCTGCATTTCCTTGGAAGCCCAGTGAATTAAAGTGCAAAATTCGTCTATGAGACTGCTTGTAACTGAGCCAACCAAGAGTGTGATTTTTTTTTTTTTTAAAGAAATTCTTTCCAATTATGAATTTAGTGACTTTCTTGCTCCCTTGTTTTTTCATGTGACATGAGTAATTCATAAACACTTTGTGGTTTAGGGAGCAAAGTGGGAGGAGAAGTATCTAAAAAAAACCCCAAGAAAATCTGTAGCCAGAATGACAAATCCTTAGGCAGAGCTATAAAACACAGAGATCACTAGCACAGAGCCATAACAATATATTGACTGTGGCCCAAACTCATCAGAAGATTGATCAATCCAGCTGACTTGCATTAATTGTGAAATAGAAAGAACGATGCGATCAATGATAGGCATGAAAGTGCAGCGGTAATGATGCCACATCTCGCTAATCCAATAATGGAGAACCTGATGTATAGCATATTGGAATTCCACTGTTCGGGCCCCTGTCACAATAAAGTATATCCTGCAATTATGGGGAAAAATTGAGCAGGCAGCAGTTGAACCAGCCTAATTGGCCAGTGCCACAGTAGTTCTCCTGATTAAACACTAAGTTAAGTGGCAACTCAAACACTGCAACTTGTCTGCATTATAAAGGATAATCGTTAAATTAATGTGAAAATTTGTATTTTAATCAAAGCAAACTATGAATATTAAGATGGTGTGCAAGATATCTAGTTAACTGTGAAATTTTAACAATTTATAAACTGTTTTCTCACTGTTGGCTACAAGGAGAAAGGACCACATGTTGAATTGAGAGCCACTGGTTTCCCGTACTGAAAATCAATTGGATTTCATCCAGGCTTAAAGACCTGGTGGGAAAAATAATATACTTAAGAGACCTATAGAGAATTCAAATTTAGTCCACTTCTGTGAACGTGGCCACTAGTCTGCTCAGTGTTACACAGTGGTTGGGGGAAGAATAGATTTATAGAAAATAGTACTATAAGTACAACCAGACCTGCACCTCAAGTTAGGAATCAGTGGTCATCTGCCTATTATAATAACAACTAATATATAGCATATGTCACATTAATAAGAACTGAAAGACTCTTAGTTCATTAAAATACAGACTTTGCTATTACTTTAATAATCATACCAATTTTTTTTTTTATTAAATATACCTATGTGAGCCTACCCGTTGTTATTTTGACCCAACTTTGCCATTGGCTTGGTCTTCTGTTTCAAGACATGGCTTTGTGTGGAGGATGCTACAGACCTGCACTGCCCAAGCAGGAGCACTCAGAGGTTCCCCCTTAAGGAACACTCTTCCGTCCTGCCCTCTCCCTGGGGCCAGATCATCTGGGGAGCTCGGTCCTTTCTGCTTTGTTCAGAATGAAACATTCAGAGGAACAGTGGAGCCACAGTGCTGCTTATTTCACCCTATCCCTTGTCAACAGTGTTTATCCATTTTTTGGTTTGTTTTTTTTTTTTTTTGAGCTGGGGGGTGAAGGGGGAGAAGATCAATGACTGGTCTCAGAGCTGCTCAACATTCAGGGAGTACAAGGACTGTTTATGTGTGGGTTTGAGCAATTACAGAAAGGGAAATGGATGGCTGCCTAACCACTGAGGAAGCACCTAAACTCATCAGTAGATCATTCTGCTCTGCCTTCTGGAAATCACCGAGTGCTTTAATTCCAATACTGGATGGATATTGTTATGTTTCAACTACATAAATTTAACGCTTTTCAGATAAAAATGTTTGTGTATAAATTGGACTGAAGTTTTGACACTACATGCTTCTTGGGACTCTTCAGTAGAACCTGGTACCATTTCTACATCCAGATGTGGAAGTTTCTTAATGACCAAAATAACTTTGCTACTCTCACTGTGGTTTTTTTTTTTTTTTTTTTTTTTTTCTTTCTGCTGAGGCAGAGAAGGTTGGGGACAATTATTTAAGGAAATAGCAGGCAAACAGAAAGATTCCCATTCCTATGTGTCAAAGTATACTGGTTACAACTCTTGCGGCAGGGTGGGAGCTCTGCATATCTTGCTCAAGTGTCTTTGAGTCTAGACCAGTGAGCTCTGGAAGCTGGATGGGCCTGTGTGATCAGTCCTTGTCTAGCCAGCTTTTAATGCCCTAGTGCAGAAAAGCCAATGTTTTAAGGCTTCAGCTCACATCTTCTGTTTCCTTTTGAATGCAGTGCAATTTTCTCAGTATTGTCGGGAAAGTCTATCAACCGGTATTTGCACAGGGCTTTTTTCTTCCCCTCTGAAGTTGATTGCACCTGTGGGGAATAAAATGACTGAAGAAACAAGATTCCTCATGTGGTTACAGTGAGAATGCAGGGATGAGATTGAGGAGATAATTTATCCTAAAGCTTCTAAATGTTTCAAAGTGTTTGTTTTCAATATAAAAATGTAATTAAAAATGAGATTAATAAGTGATTACTTCTGAAATTGGTTTCAGGCTGCTTAAGAGAGTTGACAGCAAAACTGTATCTTTTTGTTTCTTTTTGTTTCTCTGTAAGAAGAAAATAGAATTAATGTTCTATAGATTTTTTTTTTCCTTTAAAAATACTTCAGTATAACCAAAAAATAAGAAAAGGGGACCAAAGTGTTAATGTAATAGTACCATACTAGATTTTAGTAGCATCTGTTTCTGTGAGAAATGCACGGTACGGTGTATATTTCTAAACATATTTTCAATTGCATGAAGTGTTAACAGTTAGCTTTACACCTCCTGTCATAAAAGCAATAATAAAAGGAGAGTTCAAGCTCTGTGATGGTAAATAATTGCTGTGGAACAAACCCTTGCCTTCCCCGAGTCTTTATTCATTTCTTTTTGTCACTAGGGAATTATTTTAATACATGAAAACTGTATTCGAGTTATGTTCCCGCAGTAAATGAGATCTACCAGACCTTACTTCTTTCCAGGACAATTAATTTCAAGCCAGCCTATGTTAAAGAAAGTACCGAGCAGTGTGTTTTATAATTGCTGGAGAGCTGTACATGCAATATTAGAATAGAAATATTGGGTTTCTTTTCAAGTTTTGAGTAATCCCAGGAGACTTGCAAGCTGCTATGAATAATTCTGAAAAACCTAAGTGAAAGAGTTCAGATGTTTTCCTCCCTCTCTTAGATTACTGCAGTTATTTGAGGCAAAAAGTCAAAACATCTCACCATTAAGGAAAATGAAGACGCTTTCTGTTAAGACTGAAGTAGCAATGGATAGCCTAAAGGGATTAACCTAAACCAACAAACTGACTAAAGCAATACATATTTTTTTAATGCATTTTCTCTCTCAAAGAAGTTGCTAGATGCCACCAATCATCTGTGAAGTTAACACCACCATCTCTTCATAACAAAGGAACTTATGCAAATGCTTAACTTTGCTGTTAGTAGTTTAATATCATTAAATAGGTGTTTATATCTTTGCAGAGCATTCCTTAGTAATGGAACGATCTTATTTGTGGTACCTTGATTTAAGGTATCTTAAGGCCTGTGTTATATGCTTCTTTTTATTATTATTATTTATTTTTCTTATATAGCTAAGAACTTCGTGCATAACAAATAGTGTTGAGAGGCAAAGAACCATGTTTGGAAACTGCTTCTTACATAGGAATCTGTTCCATGGAACTGCATTGACAAGATATTGTTCCTTCTTGCTGTACACAGTATCATTACACTTGGTGATTTCTATGTTGTGCTCTTGAAATGAAAATGGTAACACAGATGGTGGCCCTGGAAGGTTTTACAGACTTTCAAGTACTTGAAAAGAAGGTGCTAATGTTTTTCCCCAGGAAAAGAGAGAGGACTTTTACCCTCCCCCAAAGTATTGTTTCATCGGTAATTAGCAGAGGCAAGATCATCCAAATACAGAAATCAGTGAGCTAATTGAGATAGTCTAGCAATGAGGGACTCTACTGGGATCAATTAACATGATCTTGATATTAAAGGGAAAGCAGAATATTTCCTTTTTTTTTTTTTTTTTTTCCCTCCTATGATTTGTCACGTTTGTCTCTTAAATACAGACTCTGGAAAGCAAGAAAGGAAAGGTGGGTTTTTTTAAACGTTTTCAGAGCAATAAAAGTCATCAAAATGATCTTCAGTTATGCTGACAACTGCTTGTTTCTCTTACAGCCAAGACAAAGTGACATGTACATCTGGGTACCGTTGGGAAGGATTGTTGACTGGTGGTTCAACTTTTTTCCTGTTTAACAGCAGAATCGCTCTCATGTTGAAACTTAAACTCTGATTCTTAATCTCAGCACATTATGTTGTATATTTATGGGGTTTCTGTGCTATTTGTTCCTATTGTGGGATGTCCTTAGCACTGAATATAGGAGGTTAAGGTATCTTTTTTTACTGGTATTGTATATTGTAATAATGTATTACAACATATATGTGACAGGGAACAAACTTTCAGCTTTTTGAAATTTTGTACAGTAAACACAGGGAAATTATGTCAATCATAAACAGTAATATATTAATATTTTAACTCTTCTGTATTTATCTTCCATCTAATTGAAGTCCTGCATGTGGCATTTCTCAGATGCCCCAGGTGAGGGCTTCTGAAGCACTAGCTTCTAAGCCAGCTAGTGTGTATCAGCAGGGATGATTACTCTAAAGGTACTGAGAAGGGACTAGACTGCTTTTTAACTTGCAAATTGAGAGTGCTCATTAAGGGAGAAAAGATGAAACAATGAAACTTCAGGCACCTAGTACTGGGTTTAAAATCATTCCAGCTCCACCCGAATGCAGTAATTTTGATTCCAGGTGATATCAGTCTAGTAGCTCTTGTTGGAAGTGACAGGGTGCTAACACTTCATTCCGGAAAACATTTAGTATTTTTAGGAAGATTTAATCTGTGTTATCCTGATCAAAGTTGAGGTTTTCTATCTTAGAAGAGCTGATTGCTGAAGCTAAGTGGGAAGGGGGATTTCTAGCAGGTCTGGCAAATCACTGTTAATATGTTCCTCGTAGTCTCTAAACAACAGAGGACAAACAGTTTTTGAAACTTGGTTATTGGGGTAAAATGCAGTGAAAATGGACTGTGGTATTCTTTTTTATTTTTAGAAAATAATTTCAGACATAGGAGAAAGACTTCATATAACCCAGTAATGAAAAATAGTTCTTTTCCTGTTCTCTGGGCCCCAGGCATTCCACATTTCTGAAGTTGGAACATGACACGTACAACAAGAATGTAAGAAATCTTTAAGAATTTTTTTAATACCCAGATAACTGATGAACTTATTTCCTTCTCAGAAAGAAGAGATTATAGCTATACTTCTTATATAATCGGTTCAGGACTATCAAAGAAAAACAAAAGTGACTCTCATCCTCCTTGCCTACTCTCCCTGACCCCTATGAAATGCCAGATTTCTCTGTCTTCCTTCTCACGGAGATGGATATTTAGATAATGATAGCAAAGCTATTTAAAATGTAGAAGAACTCATTCCTTGTTTTATTTCATGTTTCACTCAATCCATTTTTCCATTATAATGCTTATGGACTTGGATTTCCACCCCCACCCTCGTTTTGCTTATCCTTTTGACTTGATTTGTGTAAAAAAGTTGGGTTTTTTCCTTTCTTTCTTTCTTTCTTTTTTTAAGATTTTTTTTTTTCCTAAAGACAGATGGTGGCAACACTGTTCTCTCTCTATAAGAAGGAAACAGCTGGTAAGGTGCAAGGCAAGACTAGACCAGCAGTGCATGTCTGTTTCCAGTGTTGCAAAATCTCCCTTGGTTTTGCAGAGGAGTTGGTATATAAACTAAGCATACAGTTATCCCCCCTAACTGTAACAGGGAAAAAAATTATCACAAATAAACTAAATTTATGGCATAGTATAGATTCAGTACCTTTCCATCCTGGCTTGTATATTTAAATCCAGACTTGACTTCAGAAAAATTTATTGCAGTCTAATAACTATAAAATAGTAAGAGGAAATAAAATCGATGTTGGCCCAAATCTTAGAATGCAAACCACACACACGCACACTGTAAAATATGGTAGAATTCTGCTTACTCAGTAGATTCAGCTCTAGGAATCAAACAGAACTGAGAACAGCTATAAAAAATATGCAGGAAATTAAAAAAATCTGTTTAATAGATGCCTGCAAATTGTTATTTTCATAAGATCAAGTCATTTTTTATTCCCTTCAGGGAAAAAGGATTCTCACTATTGATAAATATATCTGACTTTGGACAGATGAAAGGTGGTTGGTTGGTTGTTTTAGTCTTTCATTGCAGTGTTTTTAGTCAAAAGTCTCCAGGCTGCTAAATGTACACATACGAATTACAGGAATCAAGTGAAAAGCTTTGGGGGGAAAAAAAACCAAGACATCTCCATGATATATTTTAAGTCTGGTTTCATTTACTAAAGAATGCTGTATTTTAACGAATTATTGAACCCTATGCGAAAGCAAAGCATACGCTGAGCAAGAAGCCTGTGTCTCCTGGCAGTTCACCCCTGTAACCTGTCATACTCACACACCCTTGCAATGGTTAGATGCTACAAGGTTTCCACTTTTTTACAAGAGGGCTTTACCTTTGTCAAGTACCAGACTGAGGTACAATGAGAGCTGAGACCGGGGAAAAGAAAAGGACAAAACCCCAGAATTTTATGGAAAATTGATGTTTCAAAACAGATCTTGCCTTTATTTAGAATGAAGGTGATTTTTTTTATATAATCCTTTTAAAAATGGACAACGTTTTATCTTGTGTTTGCTTTAGAGCCACGGAATCTCTGTGGCTTGGGGTCTCCAGCTCTAACGCAGTCCATTGGCAATGATGCTCAGTGGCTGCAGGTGCTGGGAGCTATTGGCAGGTTGCTGGAAGGTGTGGAAGACTCTGCTCCCTGAAAACCTACCCCATCAGTGTCTCGGTAACTGGCGGGGAGGGGAAGGAGCTTAGAGAAAGCTGTCAGGGCATTATTAAGTTGAACACTCTCTCTGCAGAACTTCCATTGCTGTTGACCTGGCAAATCTAATGTGTTTATCACTCTGTTCACACCAGCTTGAGGTGTGCAACAATACCACTTTAGTTGCCTGTTCGGTCACTTAAGTAAGGTTTTTGCTGTTTCTGAATCCTCGTGGTTTTTGACTGAAGCTTATGTACCTTACCCGTTTTGAGGTTTGTCTGTGCTACTTGGTGTTTCCCTACTGTGTTCTCCACTTCTTGGTCATTTCTAGGCTCTCAGGATTTCACCGTCTTCCTAAAATTCAGAAATTCAGAGACCTTCATGCCACGCAGCGGACATGAGGCAAAGACTGTATTTTAACCAGAGGTGCTTAGTTCCTTCAAGATTTACTTCTTTATGTAATGATGGGTGTCGGATACCAAAAATGCTATAGTTTAGACTTACTTGTTGATGATCAACGTTACCATGTAATTAAGACCCAGGTAAAAATTCTTAAGCAAAAGTATCTTTTCACAATGGAAATTATTATTTTTAATGATGCGCATGTTTGAGGTGTGTTGGGAATTTTTACCTAAGTAGTAAGAGACAACCGTGTGTCAAAATATACATTAGAGATACGTAAAAGGCCTGAATTCAAGACTCTAAACACAATTAGAAATCAGAACAATTGCTATGATACCCTACAAAACTAGACAACCTAATGCAGAGAAGCATTGCCTACCCTTTTAATTGCTCCTTATCCTGTCTCAGTAAGTGAGGTAATTGATGTTTTACTCTCAGAATTGATCTCAGTGTCTCAGGTAGTTAGCAGACTAGAATGGCTCCTACATCATAACACTAAAAATCAATTCCTCTCATAAACTAATCCCAGGCTTGAAAACTTGCAAAGCCAAAGACTACCTAGCTTAAAAATAATGAGTTTGTTTGGATCTTGAGTCCACTGGACTACATGGTGATTAATCTGATTTAACCACACAGAACTTGATGACACTGGTCCTGCTCTTTTAAATTCTGCTGTTCTCATTTCCCCACAGGACCACATACATCAGAGCTTTGAGGAATTCCACATTATTTCTGTGTGATACTTTGTGTATTCCTGCCCGAATGAAAGTAATTCTTTAGTATTAGAGCTGACTGGCTAAAAAAGGAGTGATTTTCAGTTGGAACAACTTGACCCACCATCACTTTGGTAACACACATCCTTTTGCAGTTCTGGAACTTACCTCAGGGCTTTGGTTTTGCTTTGCTTCTTGGCGGTATATGCAAATACCATTTCTAGAAATAGAAAGGAGGAAAAAAGAAATTAACTGCAGGTCACAATAACTTTGAGCAATTTTGCATATTTATCTCATTGCAAAATTTAGTAAAGTAAGTTCTACAACATCTGTTCAGGTGCAAAAGCAGCAGAAAATTATTACAAACATTGGAAACAAAGTGAATGAAACATCATGGGTTAAATGACAACTTGCTTGAGGCTCTGACTCCGCTGTATTGAGTACACAGGCTGCACCACTGCACTGTGAGCAATGCTCGCATGCAAACGAGGATGAAAAGTACCCTTTGAATTGTGCATGCTAATTATTAAACATGTATATTGTGATGTGATGTTGAAATTACTTATTAATGTAGTTATTTGATTTATACTGTGCTGCAATGAAAACATTTGGGTACACATAGGTAGGAGAGATACTTGCCTCTCTCTCTGTCTCCCTTGTATATAGAGCTATAGATAGGTATCTACAAGAAAACTCATAGATGGGACTCTTTGTCCTCAATGACTTTCAATCTGGGTTAAGATATGGCAGGAAAGTGAAGATATGTATAGCTATATGAAGAAGAAAAGAGGTTATATTTTTTGTAAAAAAGAGATGATCTTTCATGTATATATATTAAAAAATTTCTGTCTTCCAAACTGACAGGGTTTCAGGTCACGGTTTACTTCACCTCAGGGTAGCTCATGACAAAATTTTTTGAGATGTTGGGAGCAGCGCTTCCATGCATAAGGATTGTGTGCAATGCATCATTAAAATTATTTCAAAAGGTATAGATACAATAGAATTTCGAAGCTACAATTCAAGCGTGTTATCATGGAGGTCATTGAAGAACGTGACATTTAGTTGGAAAACGAGCATGGGTGTGCATACACGTGCACATACGTACACAAGTTTAAATGTTTTCCTTCTACTTTTCTATTTTTAGGACAGTAAGGCCATTGCTGTGGCCTCATTAAAAGGTGAAAGAAAACGTTTAATGTTGTCAGGTGCACCTGATTTTTGCCAATGATTGTTCATTTTCTTAGCAGAAAAGCCAAGAACATTTTAAATGAGACTTACTTGTTCAAGGCAACCTTACCACTTCTGAGTGAGAAGAATATACTGCCCTAATGGATGCTCTTATATGACAATCTCTAAATGTCTTTCACTACTAAGTGTCAAGATTTCTTTAGGAAAGCTTTAAAAATTCTTGGGAGAAGTGTTTCATTGCAGCAAGCTGTAGCACTGCCAGTAAAAATATATTGCTAATTAAAGTTTATTGACAGTCTTTGTAATGCATTCTTAGAACAAGCAGAAGCACCGAGTAGTTATTGAATGAGAGGCACTGCATCTTCTATAGTTAGTTAAGCAGTTTAGGAGAGGAGATTAAGGTACTATGCCCTTCCCTATGTAGTTATTGGATTTGAATATTAGGCAGAGTAAAACACTTTCCCCTCAGGATACCAACACTGCAAAAAATCTAAGGAACTTTAGTTTTGTCCCTCTCTCTTTCATTTGCTACCTGTGGAGAAATAGGGAGGTAAGTTAAATACTTCTAAGGCCTGAAAGGTACATCTCCCCTTGAAGGAAAGGAATTTTGGCTATCCAGAAAACAATTCTTTCAAGGGACAGTTCGTAAGTTGAGCAAGGGTACTCAGAATTACTTTAGCTGTGTGTCAATATAGATACAGAATTTGCAAGTGACACCTCCGCAGAGTTCCTGTTGTGGGACGCTTCCCATCACTAACGGGCTCTGACACGATTAGCCATATTCAGCTTTGGCACAACATGACTCTTTGAGAGCAATAGCATCCATGTTTCTAATTTATCAGGCGGCGTGGTCCATGCTGGTGAGATGGGAAGCTCCTGAAGTGTTGCTCTCCTCTGCTGCCAGATGGAGTTCCTGGTTTGGTATATTGTAGTTGAGCCCAACACAGAGAGCAGATCCAGGGCTCCTCTGAAGCACTGTGGCTGCTGTGCTGTGTAACACCATGCCCTGCCCAACAGTGACAGTGGCAACAGAGGGCTCACTGACATGGGGAATGGGTGCAGGCTTTGCCAGGCTGCCATTTTTCCAGAGAAGCAGGCAGGCAACGATCACAAATTGCAGAGCTTATTGCTCGAGATTGCTCACGAATCAAAGACAGAACTTTAGGACCCCTAGAAAAATTCCTAGAAAAATCTTGAGTAGTGTAAAACAAGTGTGGATTCTAGTGATTAATTTGCATCTTTCATTTATATCCTTTCAATTCTCTCCCAAGGGCAAAAGATGTTGCATGTGTCTGCTTCATAAATAATGAAGTCATCCACCAAAATTTCAAGCTGTAGGTAGAGTGATACATGAAAAGACTATAATTTTTAATGAATTTACTTCATGGTGTTCACTTTTTTAAAATCAAATTTTACTGACAAGAATATCTATTTAAAGTACATCTAATCATATAGGCATGGATTATTTATTCGTAAGAAAGTTTAAAATTTGCACTTTAAAAAGCCTGCTTATTGCCAGAAGTTCTTACCTGTTTGAGAAACAAAACCCAAAACAAAATTTAAAAAAAAAAAAAAAAAAGAAAAAAAATACCAATAGCTTGACCAGCCAACTACATTAAACTAAAGGACGATGCTGTTAATCAACTCACTTAAAAACAGTTGTAGACTTTAAATTGTTAATATTAAAAATTCTAAGGATTTATTTTATTCATCTGCAGATAAAAATAAGAAGTTTTCCCAATTAAATTTACTGAGGATTTATTAGTTTAATAGTACAGAATGACATTTTAGTATCTTTTTGATCCCTTCATATAAATCAAACTCTCTTACATACATACACACACTATTTCACTTTACAACACTCTAAAGAGTAATTTTTTAATTAGAAAAAGAGTAATTCTGAGGAAGGGGACAAATCAAAGTTTGGATATCCATCAGTTCATTGGCTTCTTGCTGACCTGGCAATATCTTGTTTCTCAGACTAATTCCTTCTATAATGGCCTCTTCAGCCAATACTGTGGACCTGCCAGATAAAAGCTGTGTTTGGGTTGGTTTTTTTTTTTTAAATTTGTCAAGCATCGGTGACTGAATGAACTTGACTTATTTTTATCAGCACACAAGTACAGCAAGTAGCCTTCCAGATGTTTGCTGATAAGATGCAGGCAGTGTCTATAGAAGCAATTTGTAACATAACGAGCTTTGGTAATTATCTGAAAATCCCTGCCTGTCGCCAGTGATATCCCTATTGTCAGTCTTGTATCCTCTCCTTTCCTTGCACTGTCTTTCCGAGTTGTTACTTGCAGGTAGTCTAACTGGTATCATAAAGGACCAGTATTAATTTTCTGTTCAAAATATAAGAAACCATTCTATGCAAAATGAAGTTTGTACTTGAACCCTGTCTTAATTTTATTATATATTCTTGGTCCATAGTTTTTAGTTATTGTCTCTGTCAGTTACCTCTACTTCAAAAAATCTCCTATGCGGTGTACCAGATTTTTTACTTGCTTTTTGTAATGCAGACTCTTAGAATTCATTTCAAAAGCTGGTGGTGGTATGTGATACTCAGATAATTAATAAATATATCTGATTTCTTCATTCTATATTTACACTAGCTTCAGACTATCACTTAGTTGGTATTCATGTGATTATCTGCTTTTTTTTTTTTTTTTTTTCTGAATAGAGACTTCAAGGAAATAGATTTAACATCCAATTCCCGGAACTTACCAGTTTTTACTAGAGTAAATTCTTGTAATAACAACATGCTTATGAAACAAAAATTGTTTATGCTGCAGTAAACAGTGTAAGGTGCCAGGCTTGGTCTGGTGGTGTTTGAATTCTAAGATAACATACTTTTAATTCTATACTGGTTGTTGCTTTAACATTGCAGTATTTTTAATTACATTTTTCATAGTGTCAATTTATTCTTTTTAGTACAGTGTCTTTGCCTTCTGATTATTCCTTATAATACTTACTGTGTTATGTAGGGAAATGAAATAAAATGCACTATAGCTTGTCTCCTATGTATAAAAGGAGTTTATATTTGAATACTAATACAGATAAAGTTTCTCATGGGATTGTTCCATGCAGAATTTTACTACAAGCAGAAAAAGCATGCAGAATTTAATTTTGAAGCTTTACTGCACAAGTGTTTTTCTAGAATGGTACTCGCAAAAAATATTTTCTAAGAGACCTTTTTTCCTAGTTTATATTAAGTATATGGCAATCTATTCCAATAATAATAATAATATTCCAATATAAATGCACCGGTGCATTAATGTTCAAGGGTTAGTCACATAGTGTAGATGTAAAATAAGCATAAACCAATTTTTGTCTTCATGGTAGTTTTACCAAAAGCGTACGAGAGACCCACCATTCCTGATCTTATTGTGGAAAAACAGGGAACTACTTATGTAATAGGAGAGGATGTGGGAGAAGGGGAGAGGCTGTGGTGCTGGCTGGTGTTAGGCCACTGTGCAGGCCTTTTGCTTAAAGGGGTGTCAGGTAAGGAAGAGCTTCCAGGCTGGGCTGCAGCACCACAAGTTTCCTTGAATACGTTCGGGGAAACAGAGGCAAATTGAGTGACATAGGTATTCTTTGTGTCCTGCAGCACGCTTTGGGCATATAACCAATGTTATTTAAAACAAAACAAAAACTAAACCCACAATACCTACCCCACCCTGGGCCCCCAAAACCTTTATTTGCCAGGTAACATTGTTGGTTAAGCAGTAGAAATAATCTTGCTGAAAAAACATACCTTAGCCTAGAGCCAAGAAAAGGTGAAAATTGGACTTCTGGGTTTCTCAATGGATTAAAGGAGCCATTTTACACAGGGAAATAATTTCCTAGAAACTGTTTTATCAAATTATTTTTTTTACAGTGCTACTGTTTTATTTTTGGAGATTTTCTCCTTTTTTGTCTCAATAAAAATACGCTGTTGGGAGTATTTTGCTACTTTGAGGATAAGAAGACAAGGAGAGGGAGAAATGCCTATAAAACCATAGATTATTTTTTATGGAAGATGAGATGGTCCCCATTTGCATTTACAGCTTTACAAGGATTGTAGCACTAGGCTCTTTTTCTTCTTTTTTTTTTTTTTTTTTTGATGGAAATGCTTAATCTGAGCTCAATGGGCCATAATAATTGCCTGTTTCTTCCAGCAGAAATAAACCCACTTGTATGTGACACTCGAAACCTTAACTCTGCTTAGTATTATGCACAGAATTGTAGACAGTTCTTCACCCAAAGATATTTATGACAGCAGCGCTAGTCGATATACAATACCAAGCCAAGGGCATTTGAGAATAAATCAGTCCCTCTAGCTACTGCTATAGCACAATAACTTATGATTGTAATAAAACCCCATGAAATTAAAATTCAGTGCATGCAAACACACATACCTAGCCAAGAGGAACCCAAAGCTCTCTGTTCTGGAAAAATTTGTGTATGCATAGACATACAAACTCTGTACATCTTTATGTTAGTAAAACAATAGCCTATAGGTTTTCAGCACTGCATCTCATTATATTCTTTTCAACATTTGGGAGCTTTCTCGAGTTGTATGTAGAGAAAAATGTGAGCAGCTCATAGAAGAAGAGGATGGTCCCAGTTAGTCCTTGAGGAAGAAATATTCTTGATTTTCAGTTTGAAAGCCTCTTGGTAATGTTCTAAGTTGCTAGCAAAAACTCTCAAAACCCCATTTCCAGTTCAAATCATCCTATATGTTCATGCAGTTACTGGTACTTTTTAATGAGTCTTCTGTATTTGAGCACTTCAGGTTTATGAGCTCTTGGAATGGACATAGTTTCTTCATTTGTGCTTTGGGTTTTCACACGAAGTACTGAGAAGTTGTTTTAAATGAGAGAAAACACTGACAGATAGTATGAAATTGTATGGACTCTCACTGTAGTGTGACTGTGATGGAGTAATCTATGCTTTTATTTCACCTATTTCATCTACATATGAATCAGGAGAAATAAGAGGCCTTAATCAGATAAATAAGCAATTACTAATTGTGAAGTTAAATTCCAGTAAAAGCACTGAGTGATTGGTGCCAAGACTTTCCCATCTGACTCTCATGCTCCACAGTTCATGTGTAGGTAGTGACTGTAAACTATCCTTTCCTAATGAAAACAGGCATATTGTTATACTTCAGGTAATTACATTTGCATTGTGCTTTCTGAGGTGGAAGAGGAAAGACAGACAAAAGTTGTAGGGCCTCTCCTAGAACTACTCTTTCAGTGGACATCTTAAGCTGCACAGAAAATCATGGATAAATAATTCCAGTGTGACCACTCACTGGAAACAGGATGGCATTATATACATTTTTTTTTTTCAGAACATAGGTTAAGTTCACTTACCACAACTGTTTATGGTAAATATCTAGAACATAAAAGATTTCAGATATTCGCTGATTATCTTTCAACCGCTGAGACTGTGCTCCATTTTAAATTACCTTCTCAATCCTGAAAGTATTTTGAATTTGTAAATGCAAAACAAATAGTTTAGAATATTGTGTAACAAAAATGGTTTTTCTCGTACATTTTAAGCACAGTCTTTCTGTAAATAATGCTGCCACTATCATATTGTTCTCTTTGTCCTGTCACTTAAATCCCTTCTTTAAAAGCACACTTAGCAGTGTAATTTCAAACTTAGCAGCAAAAAAACACCTACCCAGGTGGACTGTTGCAACTTGAATAATACTGAATAACACTGAATAATACTGTTGCTCTCTCATTCTGTCCACTGATGGGTCCTATTTTCTGTCTGTGTAGCAATTTGTTCCTAGGGCTTGCTTTCTGCTTTTTTAGATGGTAGTATAAGTACTGAAATGTTGGTAGTCTTCTCAGTACGTTTGTGGTGGCAACCACTGATTAAACTGTTATGCAGCTTCACAGCAATTGTAATAATTCTAAGTTTTGGGTCAAACAGGCTGTGATGTCTATCTATATGTATTTGTATGTTTGCATCTTATGTAATGGACTTTGAGGTGGCCTGAAAATGTCCAGCTCTCTATCAGGGAAACATTTCCAAGCACTTGCAATGCTGTGCTAAAAAAGGTATAGTCTTAGCTAGTTCTATGTTGTTTGGATTTGCATATCCTTATGAAGAATGGATGACTGATAAATGCATTTAAAAGATCTTAAGTCTCCCACCTGCTAAAAAGGGAACATACTTCCTCGTTCTATTTGCACTCATGAACTTGCCAGAGAATTACACCAACAGGTTGCACAGAGTGTCTTTGTTTTGTGTAAAGTGATGGACTCTGACAGTATGAGTGTCTTATAAGACTGTTGTCTTATAAAATGACCTGTAGTCTTGAACTGTTGTTCAAAATCTTTAAAAAATTTTCCTTGATGAAATCCTTTAAAGAGAATCAATATTTTAGGCATTCTTCCACTAAACTCTTTTATGTGAGAGCTTGACATAATGACACCTTACATATTGACCAGGTTCTCTGTGCAGAACTAAAGGAAATAAATAGTTCATTTTATACGGTTCAATCCAGAGACATAACAAAGTAAATTTAGGATTGAGAAGCACTGTATTTAAAGTTGCAGGATATGCACAAGGTTTGCTTCTAAGGTCTCTTGACCATTAATTAAATGTTATTACTTTCAGTTTTTCTCATTTATCTGTACAGGTATGTATATTGCAAATGCATTATTTATGTTTGTCCTTAAGTGCTTGGTACTGCCAGGATGTTTCTCTTAAACTGGCACAGATAGCAGAAAAGACAAAATGAGAGAGCAAATTTGGCACTGGTTAGCTGAACAGAAAGCTACTTGTGCCCAAATGAGCCTTTCTCAGATGTATTTCAGGAAACTTGAACTGATGCATAGAGACAGACAGATGGCATCATTGTTTAAACTATTTATTTTTTTCATTAAGGTAAGGGGTTTTTTGTTTCATTTTCTTCTTTTTAATTTCATCCTTATAACGCATTATCACTGGGGCTTGCTGCACGTGTTCAAGAAAGCTTCTCGTATGAAGGGCGATGAGGGAGCTGTCAGCATGGAAGCCCATTCTCTGAGGGAAGCAATCACTGAAATGGATTTGGTTACTGTAGTTAAAACTACAGTTTGGAATCAATCACTTGCTGAACTTTGAACAAAGGAAATTGCTGCCATTGGTGTGTCCTGCACATCGCCCCTGTTGTCGTCCTCCATTTCTTTTAGTAAATAGAATGCCAGTGGTAGATTGAGTCAAAATATATTATCATTATGGTATATTATCTGTTGCAGGAGTTGTTCTCTCTAGGCATCTGACTGGAGAAAATAGGCAAATTTGACAAGAAATTGAAAAGAAAGTTTGATAAAATTATGTTGAATTAAATAAAAAGCAACCACAATGTTCCAGCATTCTGTAATGCATTGTATGTTCTATTATATTCTCCTTTTTGCTCTTTGTTTTCTTCAATTAATCACCATGTTGTATGTTCAGTTTTCTTTTTTTTTAATGCCTGAAGAGTACCTTGAGAAATACGGGAATTAATGGCAGAGGTTGGACATTTCTTCCAGGAAAAAAAGCTGGTATATCTAGAACACAAATCATAGAATGTAAGACCAGCAGCCTTATCCAAAGAAGCTGACCAATGAAATATCATAAGACAAATCATTCTGAATGTTGGTCGATTTCCGAAGTGGAGCTTGGGTGCTGTTAATTTGGCAAATGACTTTCTTCATTTCTTTGTGCACCCTTTTAACTGTGAAAAAAACATAGTGATATCTGTCCTGTCTTATGACTGCTCAAGACAAAACTGAGTAAGGAAATAGTTACAGTGGTACGTTTACAGAATAGATCCTACAGTCAAAGAGTGGGTAACTTTTCATGGTTATGTTTTTAAACTTGGTTTTCACATGTGTAAGACCATTGTCTAAACTACAGTTATTCACATTTCAACTAATATTTTTTTCTGAAAAATGGAGTTAAAATCTCTGGTGTGGAGGCTTACACAGAGAAAAACCTAAATAATAATATTAAAAAAAACCCAAATGAATGAAAAAATCCAAACTCACTTCAAACTTGTTTTTTATATTATTTTTTAACAACACAAATAGATGCACCTAGAGCAGATCCAGATCTAAAATTAACTCTTGAGACTTATGTAAGTACACTTAAAATGCACATTAATATAATCTTCAAGTAATTTAGAAATGGTGTTAAGCCATGAACTTTGAAGAACGAAATCATTAGTCTGCAAGAAATAGTCATTTTAGCTGTACTTAATTTATTCTTTAGGGGAAGACTGTAAATAGGCCTATGCTGAATTTCTTTACCTTTTGTTCCCTGCTAGAGAACATTAAGAAACGTATCAGAAGAGCGTTTGTTGCTGTTAGATTTGTATTTTGGTACAGGGACTTTGTTGTGAAACTTCTGCTATATATATATATATATATATATATGGAGAGAGAGAGAGAGAAGGCTTAGCTTGTAACTTATTTATTAGGACTCATTTTTCTGTGTTGAAAAATGGGCTGGCAGTTTTATTCTTTTGTAGGTAACTGTAACCTAACTGCCTGGATATCTCCCCTTTTCATCATTGCAAGAGAGAAAAAATGTCTCATACAAATGGGTATTGGTTCATGTTTTAACTTTTTGTAAGTGCAAAGGAGTGAAAAGGGTACTCTGAACCTCTGAAAATATCCTTAGAAAACATTTAATCAGATTTCTTTTTCATGTTTTGTGAATTGTGTTTGCCAGGTACATTAATTACAGAAATAGCAATGCTAATGATATTCACTAAGAATTCTAGAAGCATTCTAAAATAATTTATTTTAAAAACAAAAATCAACCAGGCAAAAAAAACCCTCTCAATACAGGTTGGACAAATGTAGATCTGAGGGCCTTCCTGAGCACCTGAGTAGAGCTTTTGAATCTGTGTTCAAGAGGTCCCAGTGGCAGGATTCAGTTAGAAACCAGGGAGGTATAACTGGGTGTTTTGGTGCTGCTGTTAGGTTTCTTGAGCTCTTCCTCGAGGAGTCCCTTTCTCTTTGGCAGAGTGGTGGCTTCACAACTTGTGCTGCCATTAACTGATGGCTCACACCTGCTGTCACCTGGTAGTGAGGCCTCGCTCAGCGACCAGCTCTCACGCTCTAGGAGCGTTTCTCATAAACCTGGCAGAACATAAAGACAGTAGTATGGAAAAAAATGTGCACTGGAACCTAGTGTTCTTCAGAGCTGTTTTTTATACCAGGTCAGAACTGGAAGTTGTCATAGGAATAGCTTTATCACTTCTTGAAGCTTCTGTATCTTTATTTCTAAAGTGTGCTGTGAATATATCTCATGGTATCTTAGTAGTGGGAAAATATTCATATACCATAACTTGTGATAGAATAGACAAAGGGGAAAGCTTCTTCCTGAACTGAACTGCCCATGAGATCCTTAAAATCTCAAAAATGCTTTTGTACCTCAGACTTGTGATGGATTCTGGTGTTAATTTCATTTTGACCTTTGTAAATTCAAAATAATGACTGAAAAAATAATACTTTTTTTGCAGTAATGATTCTATCTAAATCCAATATACAATATTGTGTTTAGACTCATGGATGTGTTTGCAATATTTATTTGTTTAAGATACGTAAACCTAGGAGCTTTGTTTTGGCAAGAATGCCATGCTTTCAAAGGTGTTTTTTTTTTTCTTTTTCTTTTTTCCTCATGTAGAGTTCAAAGCAACAGATGAGTTGTGAAAGAGAACAACTAAGGGTAAGTGCAATGATATGAAAGATGTTCTGTTTCTTTAAAACATAAGCAGAATCTAGTTTGTGCTATTGACAGATGGATTACTTTGTTTAAGAGGAATTTACTTAGTTCATTTTTTGCTTGTTGGTAAATATTGTACTTAACTTGATATAAAACTGTTCCAGCAGATACAAGTTTTCCTTCCATAATTTAGTGAGATTTGGTAGTAAATACCTCTTCGTAGGAGCTCTCTTGACATTCAGGGTGCTCTTCCTATGCACCATGTGAAGATTTAGTAGTGATGAAGGACACTGTTTCTCAGACTGTCTTCACTACCAGATTGTCTCAAACAAGAAGATGCTATCCTTTGTTTTTTTTATAGTATGTGTGCTTTCAAAATGTGAAGGAACTGGCAGAAAAGGTCCAAGTATTTTTGGGTGTATACTGGTTGTGTACAACACCTCAGCCCAGGTTTCTGATCTTTATCTTGTTTTTCCCTTTTCCTATGTTAAAGTGACAGTGTTTTAAACTGGTTTTAGACCCTGCGGCTTTCAAATGTTACATATGCTACATATCTCTGCAGATGCTTTTTCATCACAAGTATTGATTGGCTCTAGTATTTGTTTGAAAAGGCTTTAAGAGTTTTCATTAATGTATAAAAGGGGGAAAAAAAGCTGTTGAGTCATCCAAGTGTTGCTTAATAGACCTGCATTTATTGATATGACATGATGGGTATTCTCTTGAAATCCCATATGCAAGTAGAAAGGAAGAGGCAGGCCTGAAGGAAGTGTAACTTTTTATGCAAACAAAAATATTACTGGAAATAGGAAAAGCAGCATTTTTTTGCTTGTAGTTTACTAAGCATCAGCAGTGCCTGCATGACTTGCAAAATAAAGGATACGCTCTTGTCTTAAAGTTAGCTGTGCAGTATTCTTAAATATTCATCCATTCATTAGATTAACCCCATCACCACATTCAGATGCTTCAGCTTGTCTCCACCATAGTTGCAATAGGATTTTTGGTAAACAAGTTATGCAAGAATGATGCATCCCGTACTGCCCTTGATTCTTCTCTTGCTGATCTGTGACTGCATCGCTATTATACTGGAGCTGGAGTGACAAAACTTTGTTTTATCAGTAGTAACGTCTCAACAGAGCAGCTGTCAAAGTTAAAATATTGCTGTAGTACCCGAAGGACAATCTTTTGAAGAGGCAGTAATGCCCTGAGAACAAATAAAGTTTTCATTTGATTTTATTGTTTTTATTAAGTTTTTTTTCCTTTAAATGAAGAAAAACATTGTTTTGAAATATAATGGGAGGAGAACTCCAGCTCCTTAAAGTAAATATGTGTGCTTTTTCTAAGTCATGGATAAAATGTGATGAGAAAGAAGTTTATATATCTTTCTGTTCTCTAATCATGGGTTCAGTGCTTTATGATGCCTTTGTGTTAAAATGTGACATTTCATGACAACTTAGGAAAAAAACATGTCTTTAACCTACTAAGATTAGGTATATCTCCTTCCACTACTGCTGTGATGTTCCTGTTACATTAAATATAGTTATGAGTGTAAACTCCGTTCCTGAGGCTGGGATGTGATGAAAGAAGTATACCACCCCACAGAGTTGGAGCTTGTGGCTGTAGGACAAGAAGTATAGTCACCAAGAAGTCTCACACACACAGATACGGGAAGACCAAAAATTAGAGTGCCAAGAACAGTAGAGCTGTTACTTTCCTCTGTCTGGTCTTCAAATACCCAAACTTTTGCCCAGTACCCAGAATCTATTCTAGTTTACAGCAGCTCATCTGCTGTGACAAAAGGTGACAGTGAAATTTCAGTAGATTGTGTGGAGATGTTTTGGTCATAGTTCAGTGCTGGCACTTCTGACCTTCGTCATGCTATGAACAGCCCCCCACTGCCAGGTTCTGCACCTTCAACACCCTCAGACTGTAACCTGAGCATTCTGTCACTTTTAGGTTGGCTGCTGAACTGAGCAGTGCTCTTAAAGAAACGTTTAATTGGTGGAATTAGATTTTACAGGCCTCTATGAATACTTGGGTGAGAGGCAGTCTCTTCATAACAAAATATTGTTTCATCCCAACTGAAAGAATTCAAATGTAACAGGAGAACAGGATTAAAACATCTAAAAATCAACATCCATTTGTGTTTTTTAAACTGAGTTAAAATAGATTATCTTTACATCATCTAATGATATAATAATAAAAAACACATATTCTCTCCCACCTTCCTTTCTAAGTCTAAGATGACAATGTGTCTGCCACTCTCCTTTTTTGATTCCCTAGTCATTCCTTGTTCTACAAGTCCTAAAGAAGCTCTGAAAGAAAGGCACAAGGCTTGTTTAAAGCATAGTAGTGCCAAAAAATAATTAGACATTGTGTGGCTATAGAAAGAAATATCCAAATTTTGCTATAATCATTTATTCAAACAAGATTTCTCACCTCTTACCTGTTTCATTGGCTTTTAAATTCTAAATGCAAAACAGACACTCACTCTCCTGGAATAAAGCATTTAGAGTAATGAAACTCTTATTCATATTGGAACCTCTGGCCATTATACATTGTATTTACAATGAATGATAATTCTAATAATTAAGCAAGTCTGTATGTTTTAACCCTTTTCTGCTTAAGCTTTGAAAATGACAGTGACTGCAAGTTAGTAAATTATTTGCCTTGGCAACCTGGTACAATTCCCAGCTAGACCTTAATGTCTATATCTGAATTGTTTAAGTGAGAATTCATACAGAAGGCTAGGGGAATTTTATCTCTCGCACAGCCGGTTGGTTTTTTGGGTGTTTTGTTTTTTTTTTTTCCATTTGGATTTATAGCACAAGCTAACTTTGACACATTTCCACCCAATTAAAAAAAATTTTTAAAATGCCAAACATTTATACCATTTTTTATGTTTGCCTTCTCTTGGAAATGATTTTAATTACCATGTGCTGCCTTGATTATTATTTTTTTTATATTTCTTTTCTTTTTGCTTTCTAATCTGGCTTCATCTAAATCAAGTCGTACTAAAAAACTAATGTGTCTTTGAAGGGGAACTGACTCATCAGTATCGCTCTCTCCTGCTCCATGCACACACTGCTCTTTGTCAGTATTTCCTTTAAAGAAAATAATGATAATGTTTAGGGCTCCTCATTCTGTTTTGTGTTTCCCCAATCCTGATTTATAAATCCCTTCTTGGACAGATATACCCTATCCTCTTCTTCGGCTCTTTCCCACTGCCACTTGCTGTTTTATGAGTCGCTGTGTGGAGCTTAATGTAAATGTCATTCTGATGTATTATAAATAACCTGTAAAGACACAAAACTCACAGCTTGCTGTAAATCATTTAAAAACACTTTTCTTTTCATGTTTGGGGCTGAAAAAACAACTTTGAAACATGAAGGATACAGGTCATTTAAGGCTGTGAAGAAAATCAGGATTCAAGCCCTAGGTAGAAATAAGCTGTAATACATAAACCTATAAAAAAGTGCAGTAACAGCCTCAGAAGTCTGTCTGCTGCTTCCACTGAACCTTCCTTACTGTTCTGACTTTAACCTGGGATTGTATTTTTTTATCATAGCCTAAGGACAGTTTTTAAATTCACAGGCTAACTTAAATCTTATTGAGCTTTACACAACCTTCCTTTCAACTAAGAAATTGTTATTTTGCGTTATCAACTCAACGTATTGTTTAAAGTGAACTTCTGTATCTGTATTTACACGCATGAGTTTTGCTATATAAAGCTAATGCTTTTGGTCCTTATGCAGCAGTACTTGATGAGCTCTCTCAGGTGGGCTTAGAGCAATTTTAAACTCTAATGTTAGGAGGCTTTATAAATGTTCCTGTGAATACCAATGAGGTCTAATGGTAAATGGTGTGATTAACTTCCTTGATCTGAAATTTTAAGTGACCTAGTTGTTGCTCTAATTAACAGCTTCTTTCACATTCATTTATTATCATTCTATGCAGTCAGAGTTCCTTTTCTGGTCTGAAATATAGGAAGGGCAGAGTCTTATTATCATCTTGTATTTAATAACAATGTATATTTTTTAATAGTTCTCTAATTTTCAAGAAGACAAAAGGAGGTTTTGCATTCAGTATCATTCTATTTATCTTGTCCTTTATTCAGTAAATGAATAAGCTGCAACATGCAGCCAAAAATGTATGGAATGCTAGGTAGAGGGAAAACAAAAGCAAATGCACTTCTGTCCAGCATCATTTTTAAGAAAACATAAGCCTGCAATATTTAGCTTTGTGTCTTTGATCATTGCATCAGTTCATCAGGTTGTAGGGTGCTGAGCTGTGTAGATAGATATATTTTTGGGGGGGGGGGGGGGGGGGAATTTTTAAAGAAAACTTTTGAAGTGCATCATTGTGGTATTAGCTTTCTCCAGTGATCTAAGAATAATCTGCTGATAATTTCTGTGTACAACGTTCCTCTTAAACACTTAGGAGGTAAATTGTGATTCAGTGGCGGATGCCAATTTTTAAATCCTTTTGAGCTGGGGGGGGAACCCATAAAACAATAGTAAAGAGGATGTGAAGTAGATATTATTTTTGAGGATTTTTTGAAATAATTATACGGTGATACCATAGCAGACCTTACAAGGTAGCTGGCCAAAGAACCTGTGCTTTCAACTCGACCTTTTCCCACACTGGACTGGGGAAAAGGAAAGGTATATAAGCTTGTTTCATAATCAGTTGTGTCTTACCTTGTTACCAGAAAGCAATACTGTATTTCGTAGAGTTTCTGCAAAACTGGGTATCTAGTTCTGGCCAATAATAAAAATGTCACTGTTTTTCTCTTCCTTCTGAAAATCCCTTGGTATGCATTTGCAAACAATGTGTGTATATTTTGCCTGGAAAGGGTAATCCCTATCTTAAAGGAAAAAAGGTTAAAAGGAGAAAAACTAAGATATACTAGTATGAGTTGGATTACTCCGATGCATGATTACTACCCATCCTTTTCTTAGGAATTCATGTAGGTTATGCTGCATTTGGCATGATAGAGAAGTGTATTAAAATGATCCTTCTTTAATTTCTGTAGTTACTCTTGGATTCAGCTCTGTGTCATCATCTGTGTAGGTGTGCGATGAAGGTACAGATAGGTGAGGTTAGTAAGAAGGCACCGCGTTTTTGGTTCCTGGTCTGTATTACATAATGACATGGAATGAAATTAGAGTAAGATCACTTGCCACCTTACAAACTACATTCCTAGTTGTTCCATAAAGAGTAATTCCCATCATAGTTAGGAAAGCAGTTATTAGAACTAAGATCTAAAGAAGAATAAAAGTTTTTAAAATAGCCCACCAAACTTCTGGGGAGGGAGGTTAATTGTAGGAGTGTGATTTCATTTAAATTTTCAACTAGCTTGAATTTAATGTGTACAAAAAAAAGGCAACCAAAGAAATGTGGTAAAATTGATTTCAGTCCTGCTGTCAGTTCTGGTATATTTTAGAAGCCTTCCTAAGCATAGTAACTTTCTTAAGATAACACTGGCCTCCAATATGCTGTTTAATAACTATGGTGATTATTAAAAAAGTAACAATGGCTAGGTAAGGAAAATTATTATGGTTTATGTTTAAAGTGACGTATTCTCCCACCGGAGGGAGGATGCTGTTACCCTCTTAAAGTGCTAACTGCTAATAATATGCTCCTTTGTTCAAGAAAAGAACTTTGCAGCATTTCACTTTCTTGAATAATGATGGTGCCAGTCATGTCGGGTTTCTTTAAATTTTTTTCAGGAACAGTAAAGAAGTGTTTAGGTATTTTCCTTGTCTCTGCTGCAGATGGAATGTCATTCAGAAAACCTTCCGTTCCTTTCCTGAAGTTTTGGCATCTCTCTCTGAGAACAGTAGGCAGAGGATTTTCTGTTGTTCAAGTGCCACTTCCTCTTGAATTCAACTTTGATTTTTGCACAGTCAAGTATTTTCTCAGTATGGTGCTTCCTAATTGCTGAAACTGAGGAGTTACAGTAACATTTGGTGAAGCTGAAGCAATGGTTTCAGTAACTACCTGTCCATTTAGTGTGACAGACACGTTGTGTCTAGAGCTGCAGCACACTAGATGGAATTCGACAGCTACTCAATGTATATTTGAAGTCATTTTTGTATACAGACAGTCAAGGACAGGGATTTAGTTCACGAGGCAGTTCACTAAATGTAATCAAAGTTCAAGAAGTGGCAAACTCCTGAAGGGATAGAAAAAAACAGATTTAGATAGGGTTGAGGCTATTGAACCAGCACTCAACGCTAACTCAATATCCTCGTGCTTTCTTCATCCTGCTACAAAAAACATTAGCAATACGTTGTACTGGATCCACACCGGATTTGGGAACAGCTTTTGCATCAGAACTGCAACTTTTGATACAGGCTTTCTGCAATGACTGCAGCTTCCTTTGCTTGAACGCTCACTGGGATCAGTGATGCTCTCCCAGAAAAGAAGGAAGATTTCTTTATTTTGTATTTGTTGAGAGGGAAGTCTTTTTTCACATAGCTCTTATAATTTCTCTTTGATCATCTTGACAGCAGACTGTTAAGTGCACAGCTTTAATGGTGTTTATAGCATCTTGACTTAGTATTTCAACCTCTACTGTTGCTTACTCAATTTGACTAGTAAAGATCGTCGTCCTCTTTAATGTCACATCCAATTCAAGCAGGAAATGCTATCTAGTTTACAGTACAATTTCAGCGTAGCTTTGTTTGGTTGCTTGGTTTGGTTTTTTTGCCATTTGTGCTTGTTTGTTTTGGTGTTTTCTGTAAGGCCTTTCTGGCTTGGGTGTGGGGGTTTGTGTGGTTTTGGCTGGGTGGTGCTGTTGTCACGCCGGTTGGGGTTTTTTTCACTAGAGTCAAGTGAAAACCTGAAAAAGCTTTTCAGTTGCAGGTAGATTGGCTGGATTTTTAACATACTCTTTGGTCCTTATGCATGATAGATTTCTACTCTCATTTACTTATATATCAAGTAAATGACTGAACAACTAGATTTTTAAGGGGCACGAAACAGGCATTGACAGTATTATAAAAATTGAAAAAAATAACTTATATCAACAATCGAAATGATGTAGTGTTATAAAGATGTATATTTATTGGGCCACACTTACTCCTTGAACCAGTATTGTTTAAAGTAGAGAGAATGAAGGAATATTGATTATAATATGGATATTACATTCTAGCATTGATGGTAATTTTTTTAGTGTTCTGTAAAATCCTTTTAAGCCCTACTTCTTTAAACTGGTCAGGTTTGCTTCTCTACTAAACCATTTAATTATGCTTTTTCAAGTAGCTGCCCAATTTTTTTAAAGCAGTGAAGTTACCAAGCAGAATAAGTTAATCCTCAACAAATATGCAGACACACACATCAATATTAATATGCATATATATACATACAAACATAGGTATCTGTATTTTATATTTATATAAAAAATATAGTTTAAGGATCCAGTCTTACAGACTTGTAGTTGACATGTGACAGAGCATAAACACCAGACTGTTTATATAAAGGGCAAAGTCTTGGCTTCAGATAGACCAGGATTTTAGAAGTACTTTATACTTGTTCTTAGTCTCTTGAATTTTTTTTTTAAGTAAGAGAACCTGGGTAGTAATAGTGTTTTGTTCTATTCTGCAGCAAAATCCCAAGTTGCCCTGAAAACCAAGTCTTTCTGCAGGCTCAACAGAAATGGTTTTCTTAGTACAGAATCTGCAGCTACTGTATATAATTTCCAGGAAGCAGGATAGAGAAATAAAAATAAGCTACGCTAAACAAACAATAATCATGTTTTATCATGCTGACATTAGTTTTGAGACATCTTAAAGTTTTGGACTCAAGAGAGGAACTATTTCTGTTATTGGAATACAAATCAAGATAAGTACAGAATTGAAAAATTACTCTCAGTTCTGCTAATTTTCATCCTCTTCACAAAGCCTTACAGCAAAAATTTTGTTCACAAAAACTATATTAACCAACAGTTCCACACTTATCACTGTGTTTGCAGAAGCTGTTGGGACACTAAGATCAGCAAACAAACATGCCTGCTTTTATATATATATATATATTTGATGCTTTCCTAAGGTATCCTAATACAGGGCAGTCCCAGAGAGCATAAACCAGTGTATTTAAACATCAAAGCCTGAATTGTATCTTCTGATTTTTAGACTGAAATAAACTCCCACAACATGCTGCTGTGCTAAGCACAGAAGTAAAAAATGCTCAGAATCCCACTTTTTTGCATTCTTGAGAAACATCTTTGGAAAAAGATATTTAAAGAAAAAAGAGAAGGTGGCTATAATATGTCATTGTTATTCACATTTGGGATTTATTTTACCCCTTTATTTGTCTCGTTCATTTAAACAGGGTGGAAAATACTTAAGCAAAATAAATAGACATATGCAAGTTGAGAAATTATTGTTATTAGCTTTAAATACCTTCATATTTTAGAGTATCTTTTTAATATTTAAATTGACAAACCACCACATAATAGGTAGAGAAAATATTCGTGTAAATGCATAAAGTGTAAGTATGAATGAAAAAACATAAAGTACATGATAGTTGTACCTGGAGAAAGTTGTTAGTCCTACTGCTTGTTTATAAAATCTTGATAATTCCCTCAAAAGTATAGTGCAGATGGATTTTTTTTTTGAGTGCATTTAATCTGCACCAAATATGGAAAAGTTTGTCAAGTTACATTGGCAGTTCATCTACAGAGCAACACATGACAATTATGTTAATACACGTGGACCACCCAGAGTCAAAAAAAGCATTCAAAGTCAAACTAAATGTTAAAAGCAAAAATAACAGCTCTAAGGAATTGATGATGAAATACCTGCAAATCACCATCCTAATGTCCTCAGTCTCCGTCACTGAAGTGGGGTAACTCCCTTGCTCCATCTACTGGATACATGCTTGAGAGAGATCTTGTGGTTTAGATGCCAAGAGGAAAGAGAGAATATAACCAAAACAGGTGGTAAGTCCTAAAAGATCATGATGACATTGTGATAAGAAAAAGGGTAGGTCTCTACCAAAACTATTTAATATCTTCCTTTATCTCGTGGTGGGATTGAGTGCACCCTCAGCAAGTTTGTGGATGACACCAAGCTGAGTGGTGCTGTTTAAACACTAGAAGGAAGGAATGCCATCCAGGACCTTGACAGGCTTGAAAAATGGGGCCTGGTAAACCTCAATGAAGTTCAACAAAACCAAGGGCAAGGTCCTGCACCTGGGTTGGGGCAAGCAGGAACATCAGAACAGACGGGGGGCAAATTGATTGAGATGGAAGAAACAGTACAGTGGGTATTTTTATATTTGTCGCATGATACCCAGAGGATCTATTTTATAAGCCAGGAAGTTGAGAAAGGTAAAAATGTTTGGCTGATTTATAACATCTTTGTTGTTTCTCAGCCCTGGGAGAAGCTGACCTTGATTTAGGAGTGTTTTCTCCCCCCCACATCTGTTTGCTGTTGTGTATTTTGAAGCTTTGATTACCTCTGTTATCTTCAAAAGACAGTATGGCTTAGATACAGAACCCAAGTACAGCCTATCACAGGCATTTTTCATGCTCAACTAACATTGGAAATTCAAGCCCTTACATAAAGGGGTGTCTACAGATGTATTGTAAATATGTAACCAAATACCCTGTAGACTGTTATTCCATAGCTAATGGGCAAAAATACAGATATAATCTGTGCTCATAGGTTCATTGGGGAAATTTATAACATTTCTCTTTCACACAGTAGTTGCATCTTCCTTTGGATTCTTAAGATCCCTTTGAATACAATACTGAAAGTAAAAAAATGTGGGCTTCATCTCAAGGTCACTTTCCTACTTGATAGCAGCTGTCCTCCAAAGAGTACATAATTAATAGTTTTATTACCTCAATTTAGTCATTTCCTTTGGTTGGTTTTTCCTGCATGCTATAGATTACTTCATATGCTATCGGCTCTTTCTCCTTTTTTTCCTATTATCTGAACTACTGCTTTGTACAGCTGTTTTCACCGTTGTTAAAAATCATTCATATAGCACCATAAATTACAGGCATTTTACAAGCTCCGGGTAAGACACCACCTTTGCCCCTAATAGTTTATGGTTCGGATACATCGCTGATTTCTGGTGTACCTTTTTTACTTAACACGACAGCCTGGGAATTTCTAGGTGGGTTGCATTAATCTCCTGGTTTATTCCCACAGTTTTTCACAATCAAATGATAGTGATCACACCTGTATGCCTCAGTTTATGTGATGTAGATAATAATCATTTGTTTGCTTCTTAGCATAAAGGTACTGTAAATACTTTTGTGTACTAATAATTTCAGGCACACATTTTTCTGAATGCACATTTGCAACTATAAGCTCCAGGTCCTGGAGAAAATCCAGACTCTTGGTCATTCAGCCCTTATAGCTCCCATACTGTCCCCCTCTCCCCTCCCTTCTTTTTTTTCTTGATACTGTAGCTGGCATTTCCATTTTCTTGTAATGAAAACTCCTTGGAATTTTCATGTGCTATTGCCACAGTGCTCAAGTGAAAATCTGACAGCATGTTCTGTAAGGATGCCTTTAAAAAGGTAGTTTATTTTTTGGAGTTTGGCTTATTTTCTAGGCTCCCAACTTAAGGATATCTTACACTTTCTGATATTTGCCTGAAAAGTAGCAATTGAAAATACAGCAAAGGAATGTTACTGTAATTATTTAATAATCTTCTGTCACCTTTAAATATAGATGTAAAAAGACCCCAAAACAACCAACCTGTAAATCTAGGAAAGACCATAAACTCACTTACCAACTGAATTTACCCTAAGCCCTTGAAATGTCTACGTGTTGGGTGCTTGTCATCTTCCAAATCATATGCTCAGATGGAAATGTGGAGTCCAGTATGGGATTGTGGGGTTTTCTTTCAGTTGTGATGATCTTGTGTCCAGAGTATCTATTTTATAGGGAGAGAGAGGAAAACATTTCAATGTTCCTCAGTGAATGAAATATAACAAAAATTTTCTAAACTCATATGTATTCAAATTTAGTCTTTTTTTCATGTTTTGACATCAGAGCAGAGTACTCAAGGTGTGCTAACAAAGCCATGCAGTTCTTTCTGTTTTGAAAATAGCAAACAACGCTTACTATACAGTTTTCAGATCTGGCTCCAAAAAAATAATAGTTTACATACTCTGTTCAGTGCATTCAAATAATACTTCTGACTAACCCAAAATAATAAAAAAATGTTAAAAATGTTTTTTCACCATTTTCTTCTTTTGAAAAGGTATTAGAGACTTATCCTAAATAATACATAATGGTATTAGGGTTACATTTAACTATCAGAAAGACTTTTACCATTTTTAGAGGACATCGTAGCTTGTCGTATATGAAAAAACCTTGGCTTTTATTTGTATTCATAGAAGTTTTCTGATGGTTTTTAATTTTCTCTCCACATTAAATATGTGCTCCTTTCAGAATGGGTAAGCAAAACATACAAAGCTCACCAAAAATAACACATTTAACCTTAATGTAAACACATCCCCCCACATTACTTCTTAAATCTTAAATTTCAAGCTTATCTGTTGTTGCTGGCTTTTTTTTCATTTCCTACTTTACTCTCCAGGAAGTGTAGCTGAGAATAATGGAAAATTACTATATAGACCAGAAATTATTTATGTAGATGAAACCAGAGGTGACATGAAAGGGCAATAGTGTTCATGAATCAGTGAACAGCAGTCAGTTCAAAAACCTGATAAAAATTATTATAAATAAATTCTACTAAAATGTTCCTGGGATAAATTCTTCCTTGCATTAAGTAGATCTTCTCGATCTCCCAGCTACTGCTTTGTGCTCCAGATGGCACTGAACAGTCTCCTTCAGCAGCTACACACTTAAAGGACAGGGAAGAGAAAAATGGAAACGTGGAAATTTGGGGGAGAAGGGTGAAGTGAAAACAAGTTTCTTTACACAGCATCCATGAGAAGTAATTGTGGGGAATGAGAAACTTGCTATGAAAAGATGCTCCTCCACCAAAGCCCAAGGCCAATGATAACGGATGATCTGAAAACCTTAATCAAATCAGTCAACAGAGTTCCTTTTAGTCCCATGCAAACAAACCCTCAGTAACATACAATAATAACACGGTGATGTAGATTGAGATGCATTCAATATACAGTAATTAATGGTTGAAATAGTAAAAGCAAACACATTTCTAGACATCGTATTAACACTTCTGTAATTATTTATTTCAAAAGTTGTATCCGTGACATGACTGCTGTAGTTAGTCAAGTTCTCATAAGAAATATCTGAGAATTTTTAAAAGTTGTTAATAAATAAATGTATGCGTAGAAAATGGCATTGTAAAAATTAGAGCTCGTTGGTCACACACAGCTCTGAGTACTTGTATTCAGAAGAGTAAAGGTATACAGTGCATTTATCTTTGTGTTAAAGGGGTATTAAAGATCTCACATATAGCCACATTGCCAGCTGTGAGGAGAAAGTTTCTTTGTTATTAAATATTCTCCCAGAAGACTGTCTAGGAACCACCAGCTGGAATCACTATAAATACAACTGATCTGAAAACAGAATTTGTATTCCATACACTATTAGATATTGCCCAGGATGTTGTCATTCCCAATCTGAAGAATCATAGAACAACCCAGTTTGGAAGGGACCTTGAAAGATCATCTGGTCCAACCTTTAGAATAGGTTGAAAGAAAACAATAAAGCCTCTTTATTCAAAACGTTTTAATAAAACAGTATTTCCGCATTTGATTCAGAATCATCCAAGCTTTATTTTGAAAGCATTGGAAAAGGCTGAAGTTATTAAAAATAGAAGAAAACTTTATTAAGTATGCAACTGTAATCATAATACAATTGGTATAGCAACATAACGTGAAGAAAACTCAGTTGAAGGGAACAGTTTTGATATTATTATTACAGTAAATAGCAAAAGCAGATTTATGTTCATGCATGTTTTTCTAAACTAAATTCCACCCAAATGCTCGCCATGTTTCTGCATTGCTTATTTTGCTCTCTTGCTAAACTAGAGCACAGTATTGATGCATTGCACTGCACTTCCAATAGTGCATTATATGGAGCACTCGGTCAGTTGTATGGATCAGCCTCTTGCAGCTTAGCTTGGTGCCGGAGGTACAGGCAGTGCATGTTTGTTCCTTTGCCAGCTGGTAGAAGGAATATAAACTATTGGAATTTGTAACATAGAAATAATCTTAGATGATGTATCCTAGGCTACGATAAGTTTAGCGTATGTTATTAGGTGTTCATGCTCTCTGACTTGCATGTTAGAATATCCATAATCATGGAAGGCCTTAATTCAGAACACTTAGCTAATGCGGAGACTCACTAACTGTACAGAGAGCATCTGAGTTTAATGCTTAGAGGGAAACAGTGCAAACTATAGAATCATAGAATCATTTGGGTTGGAAGGGACCTTAAAGATCATCGAGTATCACCACTGAGGGGCCATATGGGCTTTTATGCAATCTGATACTGCAGTCCGGGAGTCTCTCTGCCTTCTAAAGAATTGCATTAATGAGCTCTACTTATTTAGAATTTCCTTGTTTGAAGTGCAGGTCATAATGGAAAACAAGCCTTGCTAGTTACCACTTTGCTATGTATGTAACATGTACTTTGGATACATTAACTAAATAGAAGCGGGGTACACATTTCTGAATGTTCTGTGCAGTTTTGTCCATATTGGCACACTAAATTTCATATGTCAAAAAATCAAAGTATCTTTTGAAATGCTTTAATATGTTTACTTACAATGATCACTTTGCAAAGATACTGTGGTTTAGCTAGGTCTTGCTCGGTGAAAAGCGGTAACAGACAATGATGCCTTAGATCAGCATTTTGTAATTTCCTCTGCATGTGGAGCCCAACTGAGACGATTGTAGTTCCAGACAGAAGTGATAGTGATATTGTTACCTAAGAGATGCTGCTCCTTTTTCTTATGTGCATAGTTTTCTTTGAAGACAAAAGCACCAGATGTTTGCTCTACCACATGCTGATGCTCTCTTTCAGTCCAACTCAAAGTATCAACAACCTTTTGTCATGGGGACTGCTTCAGAACTGTGGGGTAATCTTAGTAATGTTGCCACTACGTGAGTGATTTGTCTGTGATGAAAGTGTAAAGTGAAGAACAATCACTCCTTGTGAGGGTACTGGAGAACTTCCCTCCTGAGGAAATAAGTTAATCTCAGTTTTTACACATACTTTAAAGTGAGTATTTCAGTCTATACTACTAGCAGAATCTACATTTTCATGTGAGAGTGTATTTAGAATTTTACTGTCTTAGAATAAGGTGTAATTTGTTTTATTTTGCTTTATTTCAGTGTCAGTACATGTGCTTTTGCTGTTGGAAATAGTTAACTTTGCATTTTGTTGCTGGCAAAGAAGTATCCAACGGATGTGAACCATGAACCCCTTAGGAAAATAGAAAATACATAGATTCAGAGCATTCCAGAACACAAATTAAATATTTAGTGCACAGGCTGGATCCCTCCTAATGGAGAGTGTCTGAGGTAAGTGTGGCATCTCTAATGTACAGTCAGTTTAATAACTGAAAGAATGGCCTGCTAATGTAAGGAGACAATATGGGGAATATTTTGATTTCAGACAAAAGAAGAGAATTGTATGATTAAGTGAACTTTGTAATTGTGAGAATGCATGGTCAGGGAATCCACCGTCACTTTGCTGAAGGCATTTCTGATAGCACCAGAATGCAGTGGGGTAGAGTGAAGTATGCACAAGCTGGTTTGCTTATTGGCTGGTTTATTGGCCTTTTGGTGCCTGTGCAAGTGAGTATAGTATCCATGGACTGATCTGTTTTGTAATGCTTGATACACACAGGCAAAAGTATTTCAAATCTGACCTTTTGCAATAAGCTGCCCATTCCCAAAATTTTTACAACCAGGAAAACAATTGTTCCTACTGTGGGGCTGTTGGAGGGGGTATAGTGGCCAAGTTATCATCTGCTAGCACTGAGGGGGAAGCAGTGCAACAGTCTGTTGTCTCAATGTGTTCCTTGGAGCAACGTTGCATGCTTTTACTTGCAGTATGGATTTTCAGCTACTTAACTATGCAGTACTACTGTAAATACAAGTACTTCTTTACAAGTAGTTGCATGTTGCACTTAACTTTCTTTTAGAAATACCCGTTCTTCAAAAACAACCATGTCCTGTTTAAAGAAATTCTACATCTAGAGATGAGTCTCTGTACTTTTAAGCACTCAGTGTGAACAAGACCAGACCATGGATAACTGCGTGCAGGTCCATTCACAGATACATTATCCTCTGAAACGACAGGAAGACTTTCCCTCTGCTAGACTCCCAACAGGCACCTTTCATGGCTGCTTGTCTCTTGACATTCCCTGTGCTCCCCCATATAGATTGAACTGATGGGCAGAAGTTTCCCGACATATTTGAAGTAATCTCAAAATAATGTGTTATCACTTCTGAAAATCAGAACCATGTGTATACATACAGCATATGACACACTGATGCATCCCTACCTATTGCCTCACTACTGATTTGTCATTAATACACAAATGGTTCCAGGAAATGTCAAGGGTTTCTGGAAGAACATGTTCTGAGACCATTAAAGAGTAATGTTCAGTGAGTCTCAAGGTAGAAGGAAAAAAAAAAAAAAAGGGCTGTGGAGAATATATGCAGACATAAAGATGATGGAGAGAGTCCTACCAGACACAAAATGAAAGGCAGGCAAAGATGCCCAAAGTGTTTTTGTGGTCTGGAAAGCAGCCAAAGAGGCATTGATTTATTAAAGAGCAGTGTCACAGCTTCCTTTCTTGTGGTGATGGTGCCATTACAGCTCCTCAAAGCAGTTTCTGATTTCCTGAGGAATAGGAATTTCAAACAAAACACCAAAAGAAGATTCTGAAGCCAGTTATTTCCCAGATCTGTGCCACTGCCAGACTATCACTTTGGCTGTGTACCTGATTGGAGAATTCAGTATGTGAAGTCTCTGCTGGAGATTGCACATAAGAGTTCCTTGCTTATTAAACACGGTGCCTACTTGTGTAAAAAGTACCTTGGCAATTGTGTACATAGGGTTTTGCACTTGTCGATCATGAGACAGTATATAAAAGCTAGCTTTAACAAGACAGGTAATCTAGAAATTGCGAGTCACCAGGTAAAAATGACATATTCAGCTGTTTCATTAACTGAGTTAGCTCAGGGCTGTTCTTGCAGACTGGTGTAATATACTGGGAGTGACTAGCACCTGTAGCATCATCTTTTTTTCCCTGTCTCTGTAGATCTTGAATTCTCTTATGTCATTTCTTTTCCACATTTGCTTTCTGAAGTCACGTCTTTTAGTTTAGTACTTTTCCATTCCCCCCCCCCTTACAGTGCCTCCATAAAATAATGCCTCCTATGTCTACTTGTTTGTCACTTGACACGCCTGGAGATGGACAATACCTGCTTTCACCAGAACTTTGTTGTAGAGGCCTTTCTGATACTGTGAGGAAAACTGTGGAGATCCTGGGCAGCTTTAAAGGCAGGGCTAATGTTGGCATTCTTCCCAAGAGGACAAGATTTCAGATGGCAGAGGAGCAGATTTGTGTCTTGGTCTCAGGGCTGTTGCAACAGCCCTGCTGCCATCAGCACTGGGACTCTTGGTGGCCTCAGGGAGGCGGCGTGCTCTTACCATGCACTGTCCTGTAGATATGCATGCCCCTCACCAAATGAAAACAGTGATATAACTACCACTCGGTTACAAGGCTGTTCTCACCTCATTAAAGAACAAGTGTGACAAGGAGACAGAGCATGAATTTGTTTTGTCAGATATATAGTCAGAAATAACAACTAATAGGTTTTCTGTGTTAAGTTCTATATGATGGCTTTGCTGAAAGGTAGGCTGTTTCATGATTTATTGAACTCTTGTAAGTGATAAAACTGATCCATTTGTTATCATCCAGTGCATAAAGACTTCAGGATTTAAGGAGCCTGCACTAAATAACAAAGCGATTTATAAATTCATAAACTGAAAATTACAGGGAAGTAGTCCTTAAGTCATTGGTAATAGCAACCTTTTATCATATTAGTGATGATTATCAAATGGTAACTCCTACTCCCCTTTTTAAAACAAAATCTTACCTTAGGAAAATAAAGAAGTCATGGACATAGCTTTGTATTAATATATCACGCAATTGAGGTTTTATTTATTTATCTGGTTGTCATCCCTTCCCCCTCGCCCTATCAGGTCCCTACCTCAACTGATGTGAACTGATTTATGCTTCTGCTAGCAGAAGTGTGTTGGCTGTTGTTACCTGAGGAATGGTATTAGTTGGCTCTACTACTGGGTAAAAGATTTAAGTCCAAAGCAAATTTGAGTCTAATATCTTGAAAAGAGAATCTTCCTGTGTTTCAATGAACAGATTAAGAGTTAGCAATAGTTGGTTTCAGATTAGCCTGTCCTAAGGAGAATATAATTATGTGTCCTACTGGGAAAAAGAAAATACTCTGCTTTGGATTTTAAAAAATGCATTATGGTTATAAGAGTGTAAGTCCTCTGTGCTAGCTTGAATCAAAAATTATGGGCAGTGGAAAGAAGATGCTGCCTAGAGCTGAGCAAACATTTGCCTGGAGATAATTTTTCTGCCTATATTAGTTTCTTTTTCTGCTCAAGAGTACACTGAGTTAATTAATTAATTCAATTTTATTCAACCAATATAAGTTCTCAAGGAATAGACAAACTGAGAGCCACTTGTTACCAGTACTCAATATTTGATATCCAACTTGCTTTGTTGAAATGTGAACGATTGCATGCTGAAACAGATTTGGTTTTGTTAACTGCGTAAGCATAATCTTTAAAATCAAGATGAAGATTTACAGAAACACCTGAGCATTAACAAGGAGAAGAAAACTGGAGAAACACAGTAACATTTCAGGAAAATTTAGTTAAAACAATGCTTTCTGGTAGCCAATAAATTCTGATCCCAGTATCCTTGCGTTAATTCTGTGGGAAAGTATTTTATAAGCTTTTATTTTCCTTTCACAGACCTTATTCTAAAAGTCAAGTCCATCATCATCCTAAACTGATATCCTCCCGTATCAGGACTGAAGCTGGAGCCTGGTTATGACAGCATACAAACAGGAGAGAGTATGTGAGGTTTTCCTTTGGCTGCCAGGGTTTTCCTTGTCAGAACTATTGAGTGAGTCTGTTCTCGCTGAAAGCACTGGAGAAGCAGCAGTAATATAGCACCTGTCATTGAAATTATGGACATGGCATTGAGCTGTTACCAACTGAACAATAATCACTAATAACTTGACTTAATTATAGGAGTCTTGCCAGGATAGACTGTTTGAATGTTGGGAGAAATAAGCAGCTCCCTTCATTACAGAAACAGCACAAACTGTACACACCAGACAAAGGGTCAGACCTCTCACATTTTTTCCCATCACCTTGCTATGCTAAGAAAAGGGAAAACAAGTTTCATATGCCTGGTTGTGAGGGAAACTATGAACTGTGTAAATCCCATACATGTGTCACAGAGTCTAGGATCAGGTGGCTCCCATCTGTCTCCACCTTGCTTGTCAGTCCTTGGACTGTACACTGAACACAAGTTATCTGACAGCCAAGAAATCCTTACTCAATGTTTTAAATTTTGGTGATGTCTAATGACCAAATTGTTGCCTGGTTGCTCCTCAGGCTTTCCTCTGTGACAGTATTCTGACCTTGCTATACAGCAAATGAACACAGAAACTAATTTCTTGCATCAAAAGCAGCAGAAGTGCTAAAGTAATAGAAAATAACTAAAAAGGGGGGGGGGGGGGAAAGTATGTAAGGTGAAAAAACAGACGTTTATAAACCATGTGAACTAAACATAAGATTGGACTTTAATTGCTCTTTTACAGTTATGTTGAAATCCAAAAAGCAAAAGCCAAAAAAACAGCAACAACAACCACCCCCTTAGAACTGCAGTGAATTAAGTGCAGATTAAGAGCTTTGTTTTGTTACCATATCTCCTAGACATTTGCAGTTTTTCGTTTCATAAATAGCCATGATAGATGAGGCTGTAAGGTGTGGAAATTAAGCACAAACACAAATATTTCTAGCTCTCTAAATGTTTCAAATTATTTCTGGTACCCTGTATAAACTATGAGATTTTAGTGTTGTTGCAGCTCATGTATCATGTGCACGATTGTTATCTTTTCTTGGTGGAGAAGCATAAGTGAAAAACGAACCAATCAGCTAATTACCAGTAATAGCAGCATAATCATTAACGTCACCTTCCTCCCTCCTTTATTAAGCATTTTTTAAAAATACTGTTACTCCCCTGCCCCAGTTTAAATTCTAGTACAGAGATTTTAGTTGAAAACATGGACTCATTAAAATCAATACAGGTTTTGTCTTTACAATCCATGAGTCAAGTACAGGGATTGTACTATTTAGCACTGAGATCACTTCAATATTCTTGCAGTTCCTAGGAATATTACATACCCTGGAACATGAGGAAATTACTTATCTTCCAATGCAGTAAGCAGGAATATCAATGCTATTTCCAATCTTCTGTGTCATTAATAAATATGCCAAGATATTTCCATAAATTATGCCCCTTTAATAAGGAATGGAACTCCTAGAACCTAGAATTATTTTTAATCTGAGTTGTTTAGCTCCCAATAAGAATGTGCTGATCATATATATAACTAATATTGATTAATTGCGATTACACAATTCATTATTTCATTTTTGCTGTTATCAACTATTTTTAATCTACCCTTAATATCTCATCAATCCTTTGTGATTCCATAGGCAAAATATCTGATATTCAGATTGATTATAAGAGTTAAGGCTGTAGTATGAGCTGGTACAGAAAAGCCATGCACTGAAGCTAAAATACCTGTCAACACCCCTGTAGAAGAGTCTCATATGAACGGTTTTGGTACATCAGAGAAAATGGGCCACTCTTTCAATGCAAATAGCATATACTCATATTTGGAACACAGTTTCCGATTGCCTGTTCTTTAAATGAACAGTAAGATTCTCACTGATTTCAGTAGCCTTTGACCTGAACCCAGTGTAAGCTCTCTTTGACCAGCCTTTGTTAAAATTATTGTGGTCAGTAACTTCTGTTTACTTTTTTTGACACTGCTTGCAAATCCCAAACGTGTAAGAAATAACCTTAGCAAAAAGGTTTGGTTTAAACTTTAGTCATAGGTGCAAAAAACAGTAATAAACCTGTTACCCATCTTCTTTTTTCTACATTTTTCTACCTGTGCAGAAACTAGAGATGATCTAATGAACAAAGCATGTAATAATAGCTGTACTAAAAATAAAACACTTCAAATGAATGGTTTTGTGTAGCAGCATTAGAAATTGTTCCACTTGTTTGAAGGAATAAGATAGGAAGAATTGATTGAGTAACCAATTTAATAATGAAGAGAATTTAGAATATAGAAAGATTAGTTAAGAGCCTTGGGACACAATTCACTGAAGTTTTATATGCTGTCTATGCTCAAAAACAGGGAAATTTTGATATAGAAATGATTTATAGGCAATAGCAGTGCACAGTCTTTTATCATATTAATAAAATCTTTAACCAGTTTTTGAAAATTCTAGAGCCTCATGAATTCAGTTCAGATGCACAGATCAGAAAGAAGTGCTGGCTGGCAGATGTGCAGATACATTATCAGAAAATGTATTTTCAGCTTAACCAGTATAATTTAATTTATTCTAACGTGATATTTCAAGTTTATTATACTGTAATTGAATACAGAAGAACACGGTGCGCTATACAGTAGAGAAAATGAGGTGAAAGTGTACAGCTTAAAGGTGACCAGGTTAGACCTGTTAGGTTGCTGAATGTTGGTGGTTAAATTGGCAGATGATTTCAACAGCCCAAAACCGTAAACAGAAGGCTGTTCTTTTCAAGCCTACTGTTGTGAAGTAAGTGGCTTTAACTTTATGAAATTGCACTAAACTTATTTAAAATTATATCATCCTTGCAAGTTACTGTAAAAGTTATTACTTTAGCAATTGGTACATTAAATATTTCTCTTCTGCTTCCACTAAAATAGGCATCAGCCTTTTACCTGGACATACTATTTAGTGGATCAGACCTAAATAGCTCTGTGCGTATAGGTATCTGTTTATCTGTATAAACTACTCTATTTAAATCTTAGAATTAAGTGTCACATTTTTATATGTTAAATCAGTTTTTAACTGTTAGTGGTATTGCAGTTATTTTTATTTTGAATTCACCCAATGGCAAATGTCTTTAAGACTCTCCTGATTACTGTTGTTTTTTTTTAATGGTACGGACTTTAGTTAGCTCCCCCCAACTCTGCTTTGCTATTATGTTTCCTTGTTATAGGCAGCAGCCTATCCATTTGCCACCTGCCCTGGTGCAGTGAATGATTATGCAATTTAGTTAATGCTTTTTAATTATTTAGGTGACATTTTACCTTGTATGGTTAAGCTGAATATGTAAATTGACTGGAGTCTTTAGCTAAAAAGAACGACAATTTTTTTGTCTGAAGAAGTGCAGTCTGTGACCAAAGATAATGAATAAGTAATCAAAAATAAAAAGAAGACAGAAGTTCTGTTTTATCTCACTCCCATGGCCATTTTTATACCTCCCCTTTTTATTTATTCCTTGATTTATAATCATTATGCATATAAAATAGTAGTTGATGCACTTAGTAGACAGACTGTAGCTTTCTACGTCAGTACTCAAAGCATATATTGGTAATGGCGTGATATGCTGCCATTTCACAAGCTCAGGAATGATTTTCAAGATCAGTAATACAGCCTAAAAAGTGACCAAGGCTTGCTCCCTTAACGTTGTAAAATTGTTTCTCATCTGAGGATCATGTTGATTGATTTACTAAATATATTATGCATTACAATGAGACAGGTTAAATTAGTTAAAAATACTTTCTTATAGCAAATGATAAAAGTCTAAGCTGCGATAAAAAAATCTTGAGTACCTTGCATACTTACTCATTTGCATAAAGTACTTTCAACTTTAAAAAGACCAATGAATCCCTTTCTTTTCATTAGCCTTTGTTGAATATGCAAATCATAATTTTTTCTAATTTTGATTTTTAAATGCATATTATGGCAAGAAAAAACGCTACCAAAAATGAATTAAATTAGCACAAACACTTCTGTTATTGCCTGATTTACGGTTTGTATTTCCCTGCTCCTCATATTGGCAGTTATCTCCCAGCAGTACTAACAGCAGCAGCAATAACACCATGAAGTCAGTAGATGGCTGTAGAAAAGTGTGTTGAACGCTCTTGTGTTAGCGTAATAAGATTGGGAAAGGCCTTGACCTGACTGGATGCGGCTTTTATCTGAAGTACATTTAAAGAGATAAAGGAGAAGCAGGGTGCAGTACATGTTCCTTTCTTTTCTGTAGGAGCTATGCTTTGAGTTTAAAAATTTCTCAAATGCAGGATTTGTGAACTGGGTCCTTTAGCAAGGGGAGGTAATGGCTTGAGTGCCACTGGAGTCACCTGCTATTCTCTGATGATTTTTTTTTTTATTTTTTTTTTTCCCCTCAAGACGTCTTAGAAATCCTGCTATAAATTCCTACAGAGGGGGCGTCTGTAGATCCCATAATAACAATCAGGAAGTGGTATATTCCCATTTATTTATTTATTATTATATTTTTTTCTTTTTTTGCTTTCTCTCCAATGTAGTTGGCTGCCTTTAGTGCACGGACCTGCTCATTAAACAGATACACCAAGAATTGTTACCTAAGCAAGCTTGACAGTAAGGAAAGGACAGACTGAGTTAGGGAGAAAAAGGGAAGAAAAAAGACAGCCTGAAGCAAGTCACTTCACACGCAGAAAGAGCCACTGAACGAATGCTATTCTCATAAACAAACCAAAAAAAAAAAAAAACCACCACCTTGTATAAGAAAAGAAGAGAACTGTGAGGACTTGACAGAAAAAGGCAAGATTTTCTACCCACTGTTTTCAGTTTTCCTTCCAGACATACTTGGTGAAGTAAGGAGACTTCTGTTTGCTGACAGAGCCCTTGATTTCTTTCAAGATGATGATGTATTTGTGGGTAGGTAGTGTCTCTCTCCATGTCAATCTTTTATTAATAAATTGACTTTGGGACTGTAGATTTTAGCCTGTAGTTACAGCATGCTTTCTAATATGTAAAGGTGTGTATGCTGCAGGATAGCGTAGCGTTAGCTAGTGTGCAGTACATGTGCTTGCATTTCCAATGAGAGTTTAAACAAACTGATTCATTAACATTAAGCTGCAATTTATTTTCAGGGTTTCAGGATGTGGCATAGTGAACTGCTTTCTTTTCATTGTCTTAGAAAATGCTACAATTGTATCTGTAAGATTCACTGTGTGGTTCAGTCATAAAATGAATGCTGCATCACTTGTGGCTGTTCAGAATTTGCTTTCTTTGTAGAAAATGAAACAATGTGATTAAAACTTCTAATTTGTATGACTTGACGTAGTTGTGTGTATGTTAGTTGTCACAGTCTTTCTTGGCTTCTGAAGTTTCTGGCAATTGACAACCACGGATAAAGAAATAGATAAAATGTACTTATTCCTATGGGGTTTATATTCAGCATTGTTCAGATTCCTTGCAGCAAAATCTGCTCACCTTAAAAATAATGCTCTGCTGTGTGTAACATGTATGTTGTGAATTAGTGAAACTATTAACCTGTTAATTCATCCAGGTTTAGATACGCAACATTTTTTCTTAAAAAAAAACAAAACAAAACAAAACAAAAAAGAAACAAACCCCACAACTCAGTGACTGAATATGCATACTTAAAAAGCATTTTGTGTTCCTCTTTGAAGCCTGTACATCTTCTGGGAAAATATTTTAAACTAATGTCATTTGACAATATATTTATTTATTTATTTTAAATATATGTAGAAACAGACAAGCTTGCAGCTAATCTGGGCCACCTCTGCAAACAGGCTGCATATGCGCAACATTTAAATCTTAAGAGATATTATCAGTAAATCACTACTGCTCTTAAGTTGCTTGTAGTTTGTGCTGTAAATCTGCCTTTATGGCTCCTTCTAATTTCTGTTGTCCCTCCAATGTACTGTAGTAACTTTTGCCATCTGTGGAAAAGGCACTGTATGCAGACTTTTAAGTTTCTTATTTCAGTTCTTTGACCTGTGCTATCATTTCAGGAGCTCACCAATCACTGAGTCTTATGATTTTGTCTTTTTTTTTGTTTGTTTTATGTTCTGTAGTACAAGTCACTTTAATTTTCCCAAGCAGATATCTGTGCATGTAACACAACCTCGATTGCTGCTTGATTTTAACCCTTACCGTGCTTCTTTATAAAAGCTGTATTTTTTGCCAATGCAAGGATTAATTTCATTCTATTTTTAGATTTATAAATCAGATCACTGAACTGCTGTAGCTTATTTTTCATTCAACACTCTTGTATTTTGCTGTTGTAGATAACATCATCCAAAAGAGGTACACAGTAAATATTTGAGGTTAAACCTTTTTATCTGACATGCACAATAAGGTGAAAAGACATGTATTATACTATTTCTTTGTGGCACTAGCTCAAGAGGTTTAAAAGCTAGGGACTCTTAACACCCCCACACCCCCGACATCCCCATTATCCCCCCCAACCTATGAATCTTTGTTAATTGGAAAACTTAAAATGCAATTTCTTACAGGTAGCTATGCAGATTTCTGTTATTGTCAGTATTGTATTTTATATTGTGTTTATATACTATGTATCATTTATGAACTTTTCTAGTTATTCCTTTAAATATATATATGCGCTTTAAGTAAGAAGTACAGTAATAAGCAGTTTCTGATTTTTCAACTTCCTGGTTTTCAAAGCTTCCAGTAATTAATATTTGATATTTAAAAGTCTATTCCTTCTACTTTTATGTTGTCCTTTTTACTTACATTTTATGATGTCTCCTTTTGATTTTTTGGTTTTGTTTGTTTATTGGTTGGTTTGTTTTATTAGCAGAATTCATTAAGCAGGAGAATGCCTGTCTCTTTTTTGGCACTCCTATACCTTAGGTATTATTCTCATTTTTAATTTAACTTTCCTTGTCTAAATGATTTGAATAAAATCTTAAGATTAGAGGAGGAATCAGAGAATGAACTTTTTTTTTTTTTAATTTTAGCAGAACATTATTACTTTCTTCTGTTCTGGAAATAAAGATGAGTTGTATTCATAGAAAACTTATTTCTGAAGTTGTATGATTTTTAAACTTTGTACATTAAGTGCACGTGTGCATGTATTTGCAGGTAAAAACATGCAGTAGGTAGACAACAGTCTTTTAATGTATGCAAGTGCAATGTATAAACTCACTGCAGCATTTGAAATGCTTTCTTCTGGCACCACATCAATTTTTTATATAATTATATAAAAGCTCTTCAGCAATATTATTAAAATTTAAAGTAGCAAACTTGTGTGAAAATACAGTCTTTCCTTTTTTAAAAGGTATGTAAATTAAATTTATTTTCTTTCATTGATAGGGATTTTTTCATACTATTCACTCCTTTGTATGGCCGTGCTTACCTGTTGTTTCATTCTGTCTATCATGTGCAATATTTACAAAGAAAAAGAAAATTGCAGTTTGTTTGCATTTTGTAATGTTTTACTAACTAATGTCCTGTGAGAAGGTGGGGTTTTTTAAAATTCTACTGCTGCTGCAGTTTGTTTTTATGGGAAGCAAAGTGTGAACATGTTCAGCTAACTAAATAGAAACATTCGGCAGGAATGCAGTACACGCCAGTAATTCAGTTTGTTGAGTGGAACAGTCTTGATTAGTTGTTTTTAAATACTTATTTCAAGATTTCAGAAAGTAAAGAAAGATTTTAGTACTCTTAACCCTGTCAAAGGAAATCCATATCTGTTGACAGCCCAAGCAATTTAATGATGCCTAGTCTGTCCTCCTCCCCTAGAAAAAGAAGAACATTTTTTGGTCTGGTACTTTTAAGTACATATACCTGTGCTTGTAGGAATTAGAGTTCATCAATATCCAATTTCATATTGACCAATAAACTTTGAGGAATTTCAAGTATTACTGATTTCGGGACTCCAGCTAAATCCTGAAGTCAAAAGAATCTATATCCTCTCTAACTTTAAAGGATATATAGAGAGAGACCCTTTCATATTCTAATTCTGCTGCATTATAATTCACCTTTCTCTCCAACACAAGATTGTTGCAGTGATGATGCAAGGTGTTCTTGCATCTGCAAGATCATCCTTCATATTTTGTAGTGCAGCTCACTTCCCAAAAGAAGTTGTGATTTTCCCAGAATGTAACAAGTAAGTGTTACTTTTTTTCAGTTAGAGAGCTGTTAAGTTGCTGACCTTCACTTACTTTGGAAATAGAAGTGTAACTATCAGTGGGTGAAATTAATGTTGATGGTTGAAAGCTGAGACTACTCAGAATCTTTCATGGAATCCACGCTTTTCAAAACCAGCTCTTTCTGTATAGTTTTCCTCCTATTCTTTTTAATATTTTGAAAAATAAGCATAGTTTGTCTACTTGACAGTACAAGCAACTGCTTGTTTCACAAGCCAACAGTTTCATAATTGCTTGTTTTCCATTTGGTAGTTCCAACTGGACTATTTTGAGTTCTCATAGACCTCATGTTCAACTTACGTATTCAGAGTCAGAAGATGAAAGTTTAATGTTATCGCTTCTCATTAAAAAGTTATTCATGTGCAATTAAATATTGTAATAAAAAATGGAACAAATTCATTGGTAAATGCATTTTAAAATATATAAATTGTTGGTTTTCCATCTTTCGTTATAGGCTACGAAAATGCTCAACTAAAATTACTTTAATATACCATAAGAGAGTTTTATAAATTTTATAAGGGTCTGTTTAATGTCTGTTTAGTCAGAGATGTGCTTCATTCCTGTCAGTCTGCTATTCTTTTTAATAATAGTGAATGAATTTTCTGAAGTTTTCTATATTAGCAGGGATTTTCAGTAGTACCTTCATAATACTACTTGATCAAATAAGGCAGAAAGCATGTCAGCAAATGAAATTTGCTTTTGCCCAAAACTAGAGTAGTCAGATACAGAGAAACAAACTGAGAAAAATTATATGCAATAGCAGTAAGATAATTGCTTCTGGCAATTGAATGTTGTTTTAGCAGCTCTGAAGAATAAAACTTTTTAGTCCATCTTGTACTTGCCTGCATTAGCAAAACATACCTCTGATGAACATGTGGGAAAAAGCCTGGAGGAACAGGGATTCACAGAAAGACTGTATAAGAAATTTAATCTGGATATGTATGTGGGAGTTTACTTTATAGTAGCATTTCTAGTGCTTTTGTCAGTAAACTTCTTTTTAGCATCATCTTAATACACATATAAGAGTCCGTGTCAGTTCACTTATTTGAAGGCAGATGGTATTTCATTCAGCTGAACAAAAGTCTTCCTGGTTCTTATGCACTACAGAATATATGCAGGCGTAGAGTATGCCTTTCTCCTGAATTAGGGAAGTGTGTAATTTCAAACCTAGCGTGTGCTCTTTGTGCACCGAGTGCTACAGGACAAGTTTGTAAGTGAAGCAACACAAAGGCTTTTCATCTAAAGGAAATGAGAACCCTAAACGGATACGAAGATTACTAAAAAGAAAAGATAAACAAAATACTTCTTAAGATTTTTAAAACTGGAGTAAGGAGCTACAATATCCTTTGGGCAATACAATTTTCCTTTTTTTGAGTAACTTTACTCACCGTGTATTTTGCAACACTGACATTGTGTGCATTAAGCAAGATATTTCTCCCTTAGGTGAGGGCTTGCCAATAATATCATGGACTAAGATAAAAATGTGGTACTTACTGTTTAAAGAGATGCAGACAGTTGTGATAGGATATGAGCTAATTTGGAAGACTAAATGAGTTTGTTGAAAACATTGCCAGTGGAACATTTCAGCCGTATAGATTTTCTTGCATAGAATTATTGAGTAATCAAAATATTTGGATCGTTTTACTTAAGAAAAATCAAACATATTAGCTGAAAAACTGCAGATACCCTCAGACAAAGTGATCCGCATGCTGCTTTCCACTGAGACCTTGAATAAAACATGTAGCTTCATTCTCTGTATCTGACGGCCTGACCGCGGATGTTGAATAAATATGTACCTTTTATTATTAACACAGAAAAATACAAAATGATTTAATAATAGAGTATGCTGATGTGAATATTAAGGATCTTCAAGGGTATCTGACTCAATAAAACTGAATAATGAAGTATTACAATTTATAAATCTGCAATCTTGATGGCTGAAATGAAAGGACTGATAGAGATGTTGAATGAAAACAGGATTACAATTAATTAAGGTAGAATCTGAGACAATTCTCAGTAGGTTATCTTTTTCTATCTGTCACAAAAGTTGGTTTAAAAATCATATGTATAATAATTCATGTTGGAATGATAGAAGCTAAAAATCACACTAATATTTAAAGCATGAAAAGATTCTCCAAAGTCGCCTTTTTTGATATGAAGAAGAGAAATGAAATAGAATAGAAAGGTAATTTCAATTGAGTATATTTGACAGCAGCGTTTGTTCATCCAGTAAGTCCAGTCCTGGGGTTTTTGACTGCTACAGTATTTTGTAAAACAAGATTTTATTATTTATATAGGGTAGCAATATAGACAAGAGAACAAAATCAGTATTGTGCTCCATTTTATCCAGTGTTGCATAATTGTGGCTTAAGCAATTTTGGTCTTTAATAATATCCATCCCTTCAGAAACACACACATATACAAACATGCATACCTGTTAAGTGCTAATGTGTGATGAAATTGAGTTAAAGTAGGACATAACCAATGTGTGTATTGTTATTCTTTCAGTAGAATTTGTGCATTTTTTGTAAAGCTATATGATAGACTTACTCTGTTCTTTTTTGCACTTGCATTATAGATCTTATATACTTCAATTACTGAACTGATTTCCCCTTCTTAATTTAGAAAGATGTTACATTAATTAATGTTATCTTCCTCTTGTACCTCTTAATAGCACTGGTTTCCATCACAGCTTTGAATGAACTGTGTGGATGTGATCTCTTTTTATCAGTCCAGGGATGCTTATATGAGGAAAGAATTGAACAAAGACTGCGTGAAATGTGGCTGGGTGAGCAGGCTAGAGTTCTGCATCCTGCTATGATAATCTTTTAGTGGAAATCCTTTGTAAATACCATCCCTGTGACAATCTGGGGAGTTTGTATGCTACTATATCTACAATTGTAGAACTGTTTGACTGGTCTTGCTTGGCAAGTCAGAAGGATGAACAAGTCCTAAAGGCTTCTCTGGGCAGTTGAAAAACCTTTTTCATGTCTTGAGATGAATTTCTTGACTGGTTGCTTTTGGATATTTATTCCAGTGAAGTATGCCTGTTTGAGAAGCTGAACAAGATTGTGACGGTCTCTAAGCCAAGATTTTGCTTATGGTTTCTCACTTATATGTGCAAATGCTACTAGACTTGATATACCTTGTGTAACTAGTTTGACTGCCTCAGAGTTTAATCAACAGATGGGGATGATTAGTAATGGAAGTCTAGCTACCTGATCACATCTTCATTAGATCTTCATCTTCTTTTCCCATTTTTCCATATTGGCTTCCTGGTTCCCTTCTGCTCCTGGATTGGTATTCCTTCCTTGCCAAACAGATGAATCTGCGTTTAGATCTTTCTAATAGAAATACACCTGTTCTTGCTGCAATTTCTGCAGAAGTGACTGTTTTCCACATATGGATATAATACACTGTATATTCTTTCCCCTTCGGAATTATGGTTGTGTCATGGGTTGGCCCTAGCTAGCAGACAAACTCCCACCTATCTGCTCGCTCACTCTCTGCCTCAGTGGGACAGGGAGGGAGGAGAAAATAGGGATGAGAAAGCTTGTGGGACATAAGCATAAAGACAGGGAGATCACTTACTGATTACTGTCACCAAAAAAAGACTTGTCTTGGAGGAAATGAAATTATTTCTTGCCAATTACGATTATTGTCAATGAAATTTTTCAATTTAATTTCTGATTTAGGTAGTAAGAAACAAGAACAACTGCTCTTATTATCTTGTTAAACTTGCTTCCTTCAGTGAGGCAATGGATAGTACAGTCCCTAGCAGGCAAGGGATTGCAGTCAGGAAAAACGTGTTTTTTTCTGCAGCTCCTTCCTCATCACTCTTTTCCTGTGCTCCAGTGTGGGTTCTCCATGGGCTGCAGTCCCCGTGGGGATGTGCTTGCTCTGCCATGGAGCAACTCTTCCTTCTCTGACTTTGGCATTTCCTCAGCTGTTTCTTTTTGTTTCCTCCACCTCTCTCACCAGCATTTCTGCCCTTTCTTTAAATATGTTTTCATAGCTGCCTCACCAAACTGGCTGATGGGCTTGACTGTCACCTGGGTGAGTCCATTGCAAAGCCACCTGGAACCAGCTATGTCCAGCACAGGGCAGCCCCTGTCCTCCTCCCACAGAGGCTACTCTGGCAGTCCCCTGACTACCAAAACCTTGCCGCCTACATTCTATACGGGTTTAAAGTCAGCTAAATGTGTTAGTCTGAGTCTGATTGTTGACATTTCAAGTTTCCTTCATGGATTGTTCTGTGTTTGACTATCTTGGCCTTTTATTTGATAAGTAGTGTTTTGTAAATTTAATTTTTATGGTGTATATATAATACAGTTAAGTACTCCTTTTATCAAGGAAAAGCTGATACATTTTCGAATTTTACTTTTTAGTTAGCTTCTCAAATATAATTACAGGAATTCAAGGAAGAATAAAATGTGACAACATAGTTATGAATCATGAGATTTAACAGAGACCGAAGTAGATCTTATTATTGATGTGCTTACTGCTTCATTAAATTCCCCTTAAGGTTTGCAGCATGGATATGGATCATTTGCAATAATAATTATGCAGTGATCGATTGATTGTTTCTGACATTGTACTTGTCACCTTGAAATGCAAAAACCATTCATTTTCAACTATGTGAACATTTTTCTTTAATGTTAAGCACCAGCATGCAGTGGTTTACTTTATAGAGGAATGCATTTTATAAAGTTGAGAACTTAACATTAAACTTTACCTAAAAATGAAATATAACTTGTCATGTTACAGAAATGAAAATTGCCCAAGCAGCAATGTTTTGAGATTAGAAAACATGGTCTAATTTCAAGTAGGTTCTTCAAATTAGAATGTATGTATTTCAGTTGATTCATGCATCGTGTATTAAATTTTCTGATAGGTCTGAGAGACAGTGTAATGAGCATACTTGATAAAATTTCAAGCTTGAGATCTTAGCTTTTCAAACTGGTGTGTGTTCTTTGGAAAGTCTGTCTCCCTTTCCCACTGAGACTTTGATTCATGGCAATATTAGTTAATTGGAAAATCAGTATAAAATGCTTTGACTTAAGTCCTTCTTTGAGCTAAATACTGTACATTTCATGTTCTGAGTGGTGTAGTTGTAATGAAAATTTAATCTTCCTTTTACTAAAAATGTCTGTAGTAATGAATGAAACACTATCTTTTATCTTGTTCATTTGGGCCCTCAGAATTTTGAACAAAATGTTTCTATTGAAATTCTAGAGAAATGGCTAGTTAGTGGGTGCAGTTAGTTAAGTGCATCTATGCTTTCAGAACTAACCAAAAAGCAACAGTCAAAAGAAATGTTGCATTTGTAGGTACTCCACTTGCAGCTTTTGTCAAGCATCCATTGTTGTGGAATAGGAAGTGAAGACCGGAGCTGTTTGGTGAAATGTGATTTGTTTCAAAAGTGACCTTTCCAAAGCTAAAAGCCAAATTTAGATTATATCAGGCCAAATATTTTTAATTACTTTTATTCAAGGTTTAAACTTTTATAAAAAGGTGTATTTTTTTGAAGTTTTGTTTTGTTTGAACCAGTATTTTGAAAACATACATATGTTCCTTCTATTCAAAAAGCAAATTTTAGAATTGTTGACATTCTTTACAGTGAAATGTTTTGTGTAGTGATTTTATTTCTTTTCCTGCAATGGTGAGCATAGATAAGTCTATACATTTGAATACTGAAATTTTTTATATGTTGGTGCTCATATGATCCGTTTGAAGAGAAACTGCAATGGTAACACTGCTAAAATTAAAGTGGCAAAGCTAATTGTACTATTGATTTAAAAATTAGCAACAGCATTAATACTGAATAAAGCTTACAAAACTGCTTTAAAATTGTGAAATAAGCAAAAATTGCAAAACTTTTTAAAGCAACTTCTTATCAGCAGTGTCACACGTAAGATAACTGAAATACCAAACCAAGAAAAAATTCTGTTACCGATTGTGCCTTACGGTTTTCAGCAGTTGTGCTGTTTTAGCTTGCAAGTTTTCAGAAAATATTCCAGGTTGATGATATTAAGTTATAGAAGGATCTCAGATAAATTGCACCATGTGGGAACATACCCAATATATCACATTCTTGTGAATTAACTTGTAGTTGTCATATTATCTTACTTTATTCTTTTCAGGTATTTGATTCTGATGTTAGCCTACACAACCATGACAAATTCCTAATTTTCAGTGCAAAGGCCAGTTATATTTTTTTACATACTTCTCACGTTCATTGTCCAGTGGAAGTGTTGAGAAAACTGAGGTAACTTCCTTTTGTGAAGTAACAGTCACAAGGGTCATGATAGTTTTCCCAGTTGTACCTGCCAATCTTGGTTGTGATGCCTGGTTAAATACTACATCCCAATAACAACAGGAACAATATACAAAGAAGGATAATACAAGATGTGTCACTGAAAGGGAAAGAAAGTGAAGGAGAGGTCAAGAGACTGAGATAAAGAGAGTATATTTAAGATCAGAAGTGTCACTGCTGTTTTGAGTTGATGAACTCTGTTAATGCTGTTTTGAGTGGATGAAGGAAAGGCTGTGGATGTTATTTACCTAGACTTTAGTAAGGCCTTTGATACAGTCTCCCACAGTATTCTCCTGGAGAAACTGGATGCTCATGGCTTAGATGGGAATACTCTCCACTGAGTTAAAAACTTTGCTATGGTTTGGTTGACACATGTAGGTGTCTAAGGCAGTGCCTTCTCAAATAGGAAAAATTAATTCCAACAGAGAGAGTCTGTAAAAAAATCTGTAGTTTTTTAGGGTAGTTGTGGCTGAAAGGCAATTTTGCTTTAGAGAAGGGTCAAATTTACCCCCTCTAGTGTGACATGTAAAGAGTCAGAGTATTTTTGTTGCGTGTTGTTTTTTTTTTTCTGCTACAGTGGTATTAATACACAGTAATCAGTCTTTAATGCATAAGAATAGCTACGTTACTTCAGAACTATTAAGACATTTGGGGGTATGTATACCAACTTGCCTGCCTAACACTTCATAGTGTGTGACTTCCACATCTCTCCATAGTCCGCATGCATTAGCAAATCTCTCTATTTTATTCTACCTATGTTCACTGTTGTTAATACACATTATGATACTCAAGACTTGTCTTCCAAAAATGCAAAAAAGGAAATATAGGTGGCAACTGCATACTAATGTTCATCAAAAAGGGCAGAGCCTATTGTGTGATTAATAAAAACCTTCAGTAGCTTATGTTACAGAGAAAACGGTTGGATCGTTTTCTTACATCATTAGATGTTTACAGTTGCAGCATTTGGATATTCATATTAGAACCATATTAGAGCTAAATAATACCCAGAAAAAGATCTCACATATCAATGATATAACTATGCATTATCAAAAAAGAGGTGTTTTGTCAGAAAAAGCATCAATAAGCTATTGTCTGGGAATGTGTTTGACTCTGTGGGCAACAGAAGAATCATAGAATGGTTTCGGTTGGAAGGGACCTTAGAGATCATCCAGTTCCAACCCCCCTGCCATAGGCAGGGACACCTCCCAGTAGACCAGGTTGCTCAAAGCCCCCTCCAGCCTGGCCTTGAACACTTCCAGGGATGGGGCTTCCATGACTTCACTGGGCAACCTGTTCCAGTGCCTCACCACCCTCACTGTAAAAAATTTCTTTCCAGTATCTAATCTAAATCTCCCTTCTCCCAATTTAAAACCGTTGCCCCTTGTCCTCTCACTACACTTCCTTGCAAAGAGTCCTCCTCCAGCTCTCCTATAGGCTCCCTTCAGATATTGAGAGGCCATTATAAGGTCTCCCCGGACCCTTCTCTTCTCGTGGCTGAACAACCCCAGGTCTCTCAGCCTGTCCTCATAGGGGAGATGCTCTATCCCTCTGATCATCTTCGTGGCCCTCCGCTGGACCCGTGTCAACAGATCCATGTCCTTCCCTTGTTGAGGACTCCAGGTGGGGTCTCACGAGCGCAGAGTAGAGGGGCAGAATCACCTCCTGTGACCTGCTGGCCACACTTCTTTTGATGCAGCTCAGGACGCTGTTGGCTTTCTGGGCTGCCAGTGTACATTGCTGGCTCATGTTAAGCTTCTCATCCACCAACACACCCAAGTCCTTCTCCTCAGGGCTGCTTTCTAGCCATTTTCCGCCTAACCTGTATTTATGCCTAGGATTACCATGTCCCAGGTGCAGGACCCTGCACTTGGCTTGGTTAAACTTCATGTGATTTGCATGAGCCTACCTCTCCGGCCTGTCCAGGTCCCTCTGGATGGCATCCCTTCCCTCCAGCATGTTGACCGCCGCATCGAGTTTGGCGTCATTGGCAAACTTGGTGAGGGTGCACTCTATCCCACTGTCTATGTCTCTAACAAAGATGTTGAACAGCACTGGTCCCAGTATGGACCCCTGAGGAACACCACTTGTCACTGGCCACAAAGTGGACATGGAGCCATTGACCACAACCGTTTGGGTGCGGCCATCCAGTGAGCTCCTTATCCACTGAGTAGTCCATCCATCGAATCCACGACTTTCCAATTTTGACACCAGGATGTCTCAAAATAATAAGAATAATAATAATAGGATGCAAATTTTGATTTGTATATTGGTTAATTCTTCCTGATAGTTAGGAAGAGTAGAAGAGTTTACTCTCAAGAGAAGAAGGCTGATCTAACAGGAAGACAAAATTACAAATGCTATATGAAAAAATATGACGGAGAAAATTGGCGAATGTGGAATTAAGACCTGTAAAGACGAGAAGATGATTTAATAATACATGCAGACCTAGCCGGGGTAGCGTAAAACATTTCATTCTGTCACTCACATGCACATAAGGAATCCTGTGGTATGATGTGGTGATATATGGTACTGGCACTTAAAAAAATTCTGTACGCACTTCTGTTTCTTATTACTCACTATTAATTTGTGTGTTTAGCATGTTACACTCGTATTTTGGAAGGTTATCATGTGCTATTGATGCAAAACTACACAGTGCAACCGAAGATAACAATCCTCTTTTAAGTTAATATATGGATGTTCACAGCTTGTGAACAAATTCTTAATTTAAATTGGTTTATAAAAAGCAATTATAAACAGACAAGTCAAATTTATCACTTAGCTATAAAACACACACAAGTGAGCCACATGTCTAATCAGAATTTTTCCTGCTGAAGAGCAAGTCTGTTCATGTCTTACTCAGTTGGACATGGAGAAATGAGTATTTACTCATGTTTTGCAGCAGCCTTTTACACACTGAATTATTATTTTTTTTGTGACACTTGTCTTTTAAGTGAAGCGATTCCAATTTACATGGGAGGTGTGTCTTATTGGGGAACAAATTTCCTACTGTTAACAGAGTCAAATAAGCTAAATATGACCAAGCAGTCTTGTTTCTATTTTTCTAGCTAGCTGCCTAAATGTTTTAGCTCATGTTCTCCTGTAGAAAAATCAGCATACGCAGCTTTACATGCATAGTACGTACTTTAAACAGTCTTTTCCATCATGTCACACTGACTTAGTTCAATTCAAAATCACCGTTTCACACATCAGGACAAGTCTGTAGCATGAATATGTACCACGTTATTTGACTGTGTTATTGATAGTTGTTGAGTGGCTCGAATGGTACCTGAAAGCGCATCATCAAAAGTAGTAGTAAGGAGAAAAGGAGAGAGGACAGACTTAAATAATGGATTCATGGTTGTGGCTTGATATTCATGGGATGAGTTTTTTTCGATATTATTTGCTGTACAGGAATCTTACTATTAGATAGATTTTTATACACATTAATAGCTCAGTTAATTTGGAAGTGTCTCACATGAACACTGTCATGCTGTTACTTGTCAGATGAGTACCTCTTTGATAGAATAGTCTGTAAACAGTTCATTGGAATTTAATTTGGGCAACTATAGGAATTACAGCTATTTTGCTTAATAGTTTATCACTAAATTATGGCTGTGTATTGGAGGAATTACTGGAGCCACGGAGTGTATATACTAAACATGTATTTATGCTCAGCAATAAAAGCAGAGGGGAGGTGGTTTTTTGAGCAAGTACAATTGCTTGGAAAATGGGTGGTCTAATTTTGAGAGGTGGTGAGTGTACTACTGCTGGAGTACACTGCAAGTTACTGGCTTTCAACTAGACTTCACCCCCCTGTTCACCACCCTCTGGAGCCAGTCATGCTGCCAATTTTCTCATTCCACTGCAATAAGTCTGCTCACCCAGCTCATACTGCGTTAGCTTCCCTATTAGGATCTGATGGGAGAAAGTGTTGAAAATTTTCCTGAAGTCAAGATAGGCAATATTTACTGCTCTTCCCTTGTTTACCAAGGTAGGCCTTTCTTTATAGGAAGTTATCAGGTTGGTTAAGCATGACTTGGAATCCTCTTGGTGAATCCACACCCACTACTCCCATTCACCTTCTTGTCCTTCGTGTGTCTGGAAATGGTTCCCAGGATTATTTGCCCCATCGCCTTCCTAGGGACTGAGTTGAAGGTGACCAGCCTGTAGTTCCCTAGGTCCTTCTTCTTGCCCTTTTTGAAGATAGGAGTCACATTTGCTGCAGCTTTCAGGCACCTCTCCCGCTTGCCAGGATTCTGCAAACATTATAGAGAATGGCCTTTCAATGACATCAGCTAGGTCCCTCTGCATGTTTGAGTGGAGCCCATCAGGGCCCATGGACATCCAGTTTGCTTAAGCAATCTCTAACTTCCCTGCAGCTTCTGGGACATCTTGCTGAAGACTGGTTCTACTAGTGAAGAAGGCATTAAGTACCTCAGCCTTCTCTATGTCCTGCATCACCAGGGCTCCTGCCCTATTCAGCTGTGGGTCCACACTTTCCCTAGTTTTCCTTTTGCCACTTGGGTACTTACAGAAGCCTTTCTTTAAGGGCTTTTTTAATGTCTGTTGCCTTTGACATGCCTTGCCAGATTCAACTCTAGGTGGATTTTGTCTTTCCTCACTCTATCTCTGCATGCCTAGAGAGTGCCTCTGTATAATTTCCAGGTTACTTCTCTCTGCTCCCCTATTTCTCTATATTTCTTTTTTATGTTTAAGTTTTGTCAGGAGCTCCTCTCTCATCCATAAAGGCCTCTTGGTACTTTTGTATTGGGATGGACCACTCTTGAGCTTGGAAGAGGGGATTCTTGAAGCAGTTTTCTTGGGTCCCTCTTCCTTCCATGGCCTATTCCTATGGGACTCTTTCCCATTAAGATGCTTTTTTGAAGAGGCCAAAGTCTATCTCCTGAAGATGTTCTCTGTTTCCAGGATCCTGAAGTCCACCATCTCTCCTGACTTCATGGGGAGGCCCCAGGTACTCCCTGCATCCTGGGACTTGGAGAGCTGTCTACTATCTGAAACTGTCTGGGTTAAACCCTCTGCCCTGGTGGGGACTGTCTGGGGAATGTGGCTTTCTGGGGAATGTGGCTGGCGGCATGTCATATCTGAGAATCTTTAGGCTGCACTGAACTCAGATGAGGACCTCATCTTTCTGCCCCTCTGTACCAATTGATGCTATTTATTGGCTGCCTGTGTAAGCTGTCCTCTCTTACTTATGCAAAAAACAGACATATTTTTAATATAATCTGCCTCGGGGGTTAAATTCATTCTGTGACATGTGTCTGAATATCTGAATAAATGTTGTATATCTTAAATGATTCAAGAGATGATTTTTAAAAAATTTTCCTATTGTTGACATGCTGTTCTTAGTTTCTCGCACTGGACAATGCTCAACTTGCACAACAGGGAGCTGCATTCTGAATTGTTGTGTAAAAAAAAAAAGGACACTAGGTATAAGATATCATCATCTGCTCACATTTTCTCCAATTTGTATTTATCCAGTACAAAGAGGAACACCAAATTAAGGTTTCTAAAATACCTTTTTTTGTTGTTGTTCTGATTCCCTTTATTGTCTAGCATTTCAAGCTATTACATATGAAAGCTTGTTGATAATTAAACCTGGTTTGGTTCTTTTTATGGGGTGCTGCGGTTTTCTGAAGACACTTTGCCATGTTTAGAAATGCTGTTAGAAAGAGATGCAAGCAGAAAAAGGAAATCTAAAAACAAAACCAAGTCAAATTAGATTTAATATAATAAGATAGTATTTTTTTGTGTGTTAGGAGTTAATTTTTTGATTCTCTGAATTTGGAGAAGGAGAAATTAATTTTTAGTGGGTTAGCAGGACTGCCAGTCCAGACATTCAAAACAGCATGAGCTTGTCCCTTCAAAATAGCAAATTCTAGAAGGATGTTCTTTTTATTCTAGGTTGTGAATCTTCACTTAATGTAAAAGCTCATATTAAACCATCGTGGGGTTTAAGTAACATACTGCTACTTCTGGAATTATTATTGCAGATTTTCAATGCTGGGTGAAGCACAGACATCACTCAGCTAACAAAATTCTAAACAATTCTGAGTTTTTAACACTCTCTGAACAATGTTTGAATACTATTACTGAACATAGTGACTATGTTGCTTCTCATAGCTGTCCATCCTGTTCAGGAAGCTCATTGGTAATCATCAAAACTCTGTTAACGTTCTTCAATGTTGCAATATTGGAAGGGTGACGGTGAAGGCATATGCAGTTATCAGAAGTCTGGATACTAGAAAGATCACTACAGGCTATTTTTGTGGCTTTTAGGGAATGTGGGAACAATACTGTCCATTTGCCCCATAAACTCTCTTGGCAAAAAGCACTCAAAGTTATTTAAGTCTCGGAATCCATGATTCCACCTCACAAGCAGGTTTCCCTCATGTTCTCCCTGATGAGAAAACCTAGAAAACGCAGAGTCTGCAGGGTTGTAGAACTGCATGCTATCATGAAAGGGAATCCAAAATCCCATCACCCAAGTATTGCTTCAAAAACGGAGAATCAAAAAACATAATCAGTTACAGCTGAATCATGGGAGAATATGAAAAAGTCTTCCTTGACAATTGGGGAAAAGAATGAACTGATGCATGAACTGATTCAAGGATCAATTCATCAAGTTTAAGATCAAAACAACACAGGTTCCCTTTGTTTTACTCTGATAAAACCTACACAGAATCTTTACCTTATTAGCTAGCAACCTGATTCTTCTACCGTTCTTGTAATCATTTTCAGCTTTTGAGATTCTGCTAGGTGATTATTTGCATCCTTTTCAGTTTCATAACTGGTCTTTCCTGTGTTTCCAGTTCAACATGTTGATTTTATTATTTTGGTATTCATACCCAGTTTCTTTTTCAGAATGCCAAACTTCTTCCTCAGATGTTCAGGTCACAAATGGGGAAAATAGTTTCAAATTGACAAATCTAAGCTCCCAAGCTTAAATCTTTCATGTTTGTTTTTCAGCATTCACTCTGCTTATTTGTTTGCTTATAGCCAGCTAGTGTTGCAGTAAGTTTTTTTTAGGAAATATTGAGGGAAAAATACATGGGGAAAAGAACAGACAGAAATTCAGGGCTTGAATTACGCTTTACAGCAGCAAGTTGGCTTTCTAACTCTAACTAAATCAAAGTGCAAGGTAGCAATATTTTTGACCTGCTGTCTCCTATGAGATGGGTATACAAGCCATTTGACAATATAAAGCATCTAGCTAAACTGTTTAACATAGAATCGTAGAATTGCCTAGGTAGGATGGGACCTTTCAGATCATCTAGTCCAACCATCAACCTAACACTGACAAAAACCATCCCTAAACCAGATTGATTTGGAGAGTATAGTATCCAGCATGGTTGTTGGATAAAAATATCTGTACCAATGAAATATACAAAGTGTACAAAGTGAGCGATTGCAGACTATCAGACCCTTCCTAGAGAATTGAACCAAGTTGTATGATTTATCCTTAAAAAAAAAAAAAAAAAAGTTAAAAAGGGGGAGGTATTTCCTTTCATTTGAAGACTTGACTTTATATTTGGACTGTTACAGAAATCTATCAATGGCATTATTTTTCTGTCTTCCCAGATGGCATTGTACTCCAAGTTAAAGATGGAGGTTTCCAGAGATAAAAGTTACAGGAATCCTCCCTGGAGTTTTCACACAAGGATAGATAGATCTGTCTTGAGACCTACTGTGAGCTATTTTGAATGGCAACTGTTGCAGTTTAATAGTTGCACAATTAGACCACAGTAGTAAAAAAATTGCAGAACTGTCAGGATGCAAGGTCATTTACAAAAGGTCTCATGATCCACTTCTAAAAGCTAGGAAACTGCCATTCCCTAAAATAACAGATAGCAATGCAGAATCTGTCTTTTCTTAAAGCGTTGTAGCTTCAGCTTTTACCACAGAGGAGGATCATTTGGATTATTTCAGGTGAGCAAAATATTGGATGTTTTTTTCTGTTTTTATGGGAAGTATTTGTTATTAATTGAAGAAAAAAAATTAGAGAAAGCTATATTTGCATTGATGAAAGCAACCAGTTACTTCAAAATACTTCATTAAGAATTAGTGACAAGTATTATAAATTGTTGATTTAATTATTCAGGATACATCAAATTTTTCCAGGAGGACATGGTGTACATTAGAACAGGCATCTTTCAGTAAGAACTAGAATTCAGATAGCATCTGCAAATTAAGAAATCCACTGTTTTGGAATATTTTAGACTGCAGGAAAATTAATGATATGGGGGGAAAAGGGAGTTCAAAATGAAACTTTATCTGATAATTTAAGCTTTTTATTTGACTATAACATGGAGTATCTGAAGTGCTTGTCACCAGTCATTGAAAAGGGTTAAAGTATTTGCAGCCTAAACCTGCATTATGCAAAGTAATTTATTAATTTACATGTATTTATATGTGATAACAGGCTATTGAGGCATATTTCTCTGATGTACAGTGCATAATAAGAATATGAAATATGTATTCCACAGTGCTTTTGGACTTCACAGTAATAGTTACATTTTGAAATATTGTGGCTAATCTAAAACTATACAGCTGAATAGAAAAACAAAACCAGTTCCAAATATGAATAAATGATCTGCTACTTAATATATCAGTATATTTGTCAGGTTGATAACATTAGGCTCAGATGCATTCATTTCTAAACCCTGCAATATTTGAAGTTTGGTGTTGTGCCTCACTAAATTTAATACATGGACCTCAGTAATAGAGGAAATCACTTTAGCACTTGGCAGTTTGTTACGCTGTATAAAATTGACTGCCCTGCAAACACAATAGCGATAATAAAAATTGTGGTCAGTAGGGGGGTGTAATGTATTTTCTAGCTTCAACAAAGGTCCAGATGAGATTTATTGAGATTTTTCCATTTGGGTGAAGATCAATACAGCTTCATTAATAATTTGTTGTAAGGGCACTCTTCAGGGATATGACATTTTACTTTAAAACTTTGGTAATTTTGAAAGCATGCGTAGTGATAACAATGTCAAGTCCCTATGTTTTGCAATCATGGATTTTTGCATTCAACTTGTGGGAGCATTTACTTTCACAGCAGTTATATTTGAAAACATTCAATGTATCATGCAGTCCGGTATTGATAACAAGATTCCACATCTTCTGTAAGAGTTCTCAGGCAACTCTTAAGAAATAATCCCAAAGGCATTCTGAAGTCCTCCATTTTCTCTGTTTTCTTCTCTAATCGAAAAACTTTAATCTAAATGCCAGTCTGCATTTTCTTACTGGTATATAATTTTAATGAATGATCTGGAACTACATCCTTATTTTCATGACTGTAGAATTATAAGGTTTCTTAAGAAATTTATCCCTATACCTTCTTATTGCCAGTAGCACTTTGCATAATAACTATTAGGTTAACTTAGATATCTGTACTTCTTTTATATTTTAATAAAAGAAACTTTACATTATGTGCTAAGCAAACCTCCCTTTTTTGCCACCAAAATTTGATGTGCATTACTGACTGTTTGTAAGGAAACAGAAATTTGTCAGCACTTCGAAGTTTGAACACAGGGACTAGGTACAGCAGAACAATTTATTTTCAATAAGCATGCATAAAGTAAGATTTATGACTTTTGCAGCTCAGATGACATTCCTTACATAGTTGCCGAGCTACAGCAAATTAAAGGGATCCATGAATACTAAGGGGTGTGTTTTTGTAATGAGGGAGAAGAGACAGAAGCAATAAGAAGATAATTAAGGTAACAACTTGTGAAAAATTAAAGTGTTTCTGTCTTTCATTTTTGAATCTCTGAGCATAAACTTTGTAGTTGTTAATTTAATTGCTGATGTTCTCTGTATCCCTGAAGAATATTAAGGATTAATCATCTGGTTCATTCCAACAAGAGATAAGGCCTAAGTGAATTGAAATTTTACCAATTTAACCCTGTCTCCCTCCTAATATGACATGATTAACATTCTTCAATTAACAACACATAATTACTCTAAAGGCCTCATTGCACCTACTCCATTTTTCAGTTTTACGTTGCCCTTTGCAGGTATTTCAAAACTGCATAAATGGAAGGCTATATTTTTGTTCTGTATTATTCAGAATATTACTCTGTTCATTCAAATAACAAGAATTTTTAACTCATACTTTTTTTTACTCCTTTTTGTTCCTGAGAATTTGTGTGTGTAAGTCCTGAAAATTGTTTCTGATTAGCTAAAGCTTTTTTTAACCCCCCTTGAAGGACAGACAAGTATTTCTTTTCCAACCTTATTGTGCTTATCTGAATAAATTTTCTTAATTATTTGTAGTTGAATACTGATTTACAGAACTAGAAATTTCATTGAGCCCTGGAATACATAGCTGTTAATCTCAATATTAATGCATAATGTATTGTTTCATTTTAGAATAAAAGATAATTAAATTAATTACATTTGTAAGAGACCGGTTTAGAGCTACACTCAAAAAATGCAGCACCTTTTTTAGGTATTCTGGTTATTTACTAAAGTGCTTTCCTAGTATCTTTCTTTGGGCAAATGCTACATAGTTGCTTTTGTGTCTGATGGATAATCACGTAGCTATTAATGGGAAAGTATCATTAATTTATGGTAAATGGAGAGAAAACAAAATAAAACTAGATATGAATAAGATACACTTAATTTTCCTTTGAAACCTGGGAGGTAACTGAAGTTTGCTTATTTATAGTTTTAAAGGGAAAACAGTAGCATTTCCTTGTCTAGTGCTTAAACCATTCCATATTTCTTACTCATTTTCTTTTCAGTCAGCACAACCTTTAAATATCAATTATTTTCCATTAGAATTTTTATGATAATGATACAGATTTAAATCTCTGTATACAAGGTTAAAATTTTGGCTGTGTAGCATACATATTTGATATGTAACTGCATGGGATTATTTTCTGAGAACAGATCCTGAGTTGGACAGCATCCTACTGAGAGGCCTAGTCAGGTCACCACTGTAGAGATCTACTGGGGCATCTCTACATACAGATGTCTGTCAGGGTTTCATCAGGGCTTTTCAGCCAGCAGTTCTCTAAGGATCACCTGATAATAGATACAAGAAGCTCCATCTGTTTGAGGCCTGAGTAATTCTGCACTTAAGAAATATAAGCATGAAGACCTATAATATATTTTAAAGACTTTGTTAATGAACATGTTAGTTGTTACCTCCATTTTCAAAGCTATAAAATTCAGTGAATATTACCTTTTCATTGTCTGTTAGGTCATTAATCTGTATTCAAGGTTTTGAACGCTGGAAGATGCAATGTGGCTATAAAAACCACTATTTTCATAGCCGATTTTTGGTACAGCACCAATCACTTCTGCTTTGTAGAAAACAATCTTAAATCAATGTTACTTCAGCTTTTAGATACAAGGCAATACTATTTAATTTTCAACTTCAGTAATTAAGTGCACTTTGTAGCATGTTTTTCAATTTCACTAGACACAACATATTTTTTTGCGTAGTAATTCTATCTCATTGGTAAAAGAGGGATTTTGCCATTTATCCAGTTTTTTCCACCAAGTAGCAAAGAGGGCCGCTCTGTTTTCACAGGTTTATTTCATAACCATTGTAAAGTCAGCTTGTTGTGAGGGTTATTGTGCAGCAGATGCACAATAACCATGAATTTTCCTAACGCCTACATTTTTGTCAAGGTTCTGTCTTATGAAAATCCGGTAGGTCTGATCTTTTCTTTTTATTTTTGTTTCTGAGTAACATTAAAAGTTCAGTTAAAGAAGAAAGTTCAGTTATTGTTGACAGTTAACTTTGTGTGGAGCGTATTAGCTTAAAGAATCTGCATACTGTTGAAGGCTTTTTAATGAATGTCCAGTAAATTACACTTTGGCATATGGTACAGCATGTTTTTCCAACTGAATTATGATGATTTTATTAGTAAATTTCAAATAGGATGGAATTGTGCCTACCTTTTCAGAAATTGAGATTTTCTTCAGGATTACTAGATATTTACAATTAAATCATTTTCAAAGCTTTGATAATACTTTTATTATTGTACTTTGAACCAACCAAAGTTTTCTAGCTAATGCAAAATACTTTCTTATTGTTTGGAATCTTTCACACAAGCTGAATTATATGGGTGTTGCTTTAGTCTTGGCTACTGTAAAAATACGGATTAGTGAGAAATGCATTAGTTTATTAGCATAATATTAATGAGGCCATTTGGGTTGTCTTTCTAATAGCCCTTATACCTAGTGGCTATGGGCTGTCCCACAGTGGACCTGACATTTTGTGAAAGGCAAAGAGATTCACTGAAGTCAAAGCAGCAATGCTTGAGAACAAACTCAATGCTCAGAAATCTATGGGATCTGAGGAGATGCATCTCGGAGTCCTGAGGGAATTGGCTGATGTAGTTGCCAAGCCACTCTCCGTGATAAATGAAAAGATATGTCAGTCAGATGAAATCCCCAGTGACTGGAAAAAGGTAAACATCGCACCCATTTTCAAGAACGTAGAAAGGACAACCCTGGGAACTACCAACCTTTCAGGCTCACCACTGTGCCTGGAAGATCGTGGAACAGATCCCCCTAGAAGCTATGCTAAGTTATATGGAGAACAGAGTACACTTTTGAAGAGATAAGATTTTTTTTTTTCCCCATAGAAAAGGGAGAGTTTCTTGCATGTTTCTAAGGAATACCAAGTAACGATTGTTGCTGAAATTAGAAGGTAGTACCAGACGAACCATAAATCATGGGCTTGCTCCAGTTTGATAGTTCCTTTGCAAACTAGATATGTAAATGTATAGGACCAGTGATTCTGAATATGAAATTATATGGATTTAATTTTAAGAAACTAAAGAAAAGGAAAGAAACAAAGAAAAAGGAAAGAATTGGTAAAAAATATTCCATGTCCCCCCAGAATGAGTCTGTTGTAAGACTGGACATCTCCAGTTGTCAATATGTCACCAAGTACCAACCTAAAATGACAACTCTTTCTACTACACATCAAACAAGACTGGGTTAGGGAAGAAATTAATGAGGGCCTCTTTCATGCAATAATGTTGCAGGGCTTTATTGAAAACTACTTAAATCAACTGTGATATACAAGGCCACAGAAACATGAGAAATCTTACTAGAAAATACAATTAAATATGATAAGTTGTCATGGTTTACGCTATATATAGATATATGATCAGGGAGATGTTTTTGTGCATGGACACATACACACATATGTTTTTATATATATACATACACACTTTAAAGACATACGTGTTTGTCTTTTGGAAACAAACAAACAAAAATCAGCCTCCTTACTTTCACAAAAAGATTGACATCAATAGGAAACAGGAATTTGGTATCTTTTCATGGGTCAAAAAAATAGTTTCCTTTCGCAACAACTAAACGTTGTTATTTTTATTACTCCTTGAAGTTCATTTATTCGTTTGATGATCATGTCGGGTGGGTAAGGGAAGGATGCCCACAGACAGCAATTGTTCCTGCCAATTTCTATTGCAATGTTCTATTGCATTTTTAAAAATGCATCAGGGTGGAATTGTTGGAAATTTTGTTCAGGAGTAAAAATACTATCAAATAAGTAATCAGCAAGTGAAATGACTTCAACCCCAGGCACTACCTGTCTTTGTAATTTTTTGCCCCGGGTCCATCCTTCCAGCAGGCCGGCAGGAATCTTAGACTATTAATGTTAACTATAAGAAGTGCCTTGTACACTGTTGTTCATGCATCTGTGCATGCAATTGTGCTTTCTGAAATCAGCTGCCTGTTCAATAAGATTGACTAAAAAGCACAACCTGAGCCCCATTAGCATTTTGAGAAACAACTTAAATCAGGATGGCAACTAACACCTGTGCAGTAATCATTTTGTCCCATTTCCTTCTCCTTTTGTGGATGCATTTCCTATAACACAACAAAAAGGGGACTTTTTCTTTCACCTATGTTATGCATTAGTCACTTTTTGGGGGGGGTGATCACCTGTTTATCCCCTTGCTTAGAAGCACTGATGAGCACCATCTCCTACCGTGCTCACTGGAGTTGTGCAAGTAAAATTCTCCTGGAGGTTTCAACAATTTTTTCAGAATGTTTACTTCTTTTCATCACTTGATCTTCTCCACAGTTTAACCAGATCTGCTCTTTGGAATTGGCAGAGGATTTTTTTTTCACTCAAAACCAAAAACAATTCTTTGTTTCTGCTAAGGATGGCAAACAAATATGTTTCACTGATTTTGACAGCTGTTATACACTACTATGTGACCCTATTCAAGGTTATAATACTGTATTTAAAACTTAGCCGATATTACAGAAGTAACTAAGATGAAAGAGAGCTCATTATTTAAAATGAGTTAGCAGGAAGAATGAGTAAGGAACTTTTGTCATTCTGTAGCATTCTGTAACATTTGAGCACTGATGATGTGCACAGGAAGAAATACTTCAGAGGATAATAACTTCTGATTTTATTTTTTTTTGTTCACTTGTTACACAGATGGGTGTAGTTTCATATTTATCAATGAAAAGCCATAGGAAGACCATTAAATCACAGACCTAATTACAGGGTCTTCCTTTGTCGGCTTTCGGGGAGCCAACTGGTCTGCGGTGTGAGTAATGCTGAATACATTCATTAGCAAGACAGCATGGGCAAAGCATCTCAGAGGGCTGCCACTGGCCTGCAGCTTCCACCGTGACCTACAGCATTAGTTCCATAGCATTCCTAGATATTTTATACTAGTACAAAAATCTAGGACCTAGTCTTTCCTATTTACTGTAATACATATCAGGAATGTGACTGCTTTGCTTTGGGATGGCTGTTGAAAATTTTCATCACAGAAGCAACCTCTGGGATTTGGTTTAATTTATTCTGAGAAACTCTACAGAGAAATATACTAGTTAGTAAAAAAAAAAAAATAAATCAGTTATTGTATGCTGTGTAATGTGCTGGGGGAAAAGAATGAAAAAAACCAACCCTGTACTGTTCAACTGTTTGGCTACTTTAAAAAAGAGGAGGAGAGAAAAAACAAGGTAGATGATGGAATCTGTAATTCCTTGAGATAAAAGGCTTTGACGTTGTTCTGTATGTCTCAGCATACTTCCTCAGCTTCAGTCACTTTATTTTTGCTGAAACAATCTCTGCAGCACCAAAAATCACTCCTGGACTTTGGTAAGCATAATTGTGGTTAATATTTATTGTGTGGGGTAAAAATAAGTAATATTCAGTATAATTACAGGTTGTCAGAACCTTAAAAATTCAGAGCTTCTTTGGCCACTGCCCTCTCTAGATGTAATGTGTAGAGAATATCCATGCGGCCATATAACAGGATGTACAGTGTGTGAAGAGTATATCCTTAGCAGTGAGAACCTTCAGATGTAAATCTCTCACAATTCATTTCCTGCAGAGCTATTCATAGCAGAAGTCTAGGATGAATGTAATCTCTGTATGTGATAATTTTTGATAGTAGTACAATTTATTTCAGAAGTTTGGAATATATACTGACTGAAAAAAAAGAACTACTTTGCCTCCCTCAAGTGTCTGGCTCACATCCATGTTTGATCTGGATGGGAAAGACTTTTTATGAAACTTGTGTTGTTGTCTACCCACAGGAAAGGAACCGTTTAAACAGATAATTCCAGATTAATACAGAGAATATATCAGTGTCTTTTAATGTTTTTATTTCTCTATGCTTACCCTTGTTTGTTGTCTTCTATAGTTATCTATTAGTATGATATTCTTGCTTTGGAGCATCAGTTTTTTTCCAGGTAAGTACTGAATGAAACCCATAATCACTGAACTTGTTTACAATGAAGTATGCACTTAAATTTAGGCATCCAGTGACACTGATTTCCCCTATGCAGATAGACATCTACACATCTGAAATACTTCTGTGGTAGGACTTTAAGGCTAGTATAATTCCAAATAAGATTAATGCAACATTAAGCTACAGACATATAGAATTTACATAAATCCGAGGTTTATTTGTTATTTTGATGTCTATGAACTGTGACCTTTCCATGTGCTCCTAAATCTAGAGGGTTTGATATTCATTCAGTAGTAAATTATGGTTTATACATAATTTGTTTTCCTTCTTTTTTCCCTGGCAAGACAGGCTAAATAAGATACCTTGCTGCTAGTAGATTTATACCTTCATATCCAAACAAGAAGGAACTGAATATAGCTACAGAAACTGACTCATTCCACAGGTGAAGCAGTAAAACTCACTTGTATACCATGGGCTGTCAAAAGCACCTGGTAAACAGATTGAAAAATAGGACATTTCTTCTCTACCATCTTTCTCTAAGGATGATTCCATATTGAACTTAAAAGAAAAAAAAAAAAGGATTGATAAAATAACCCAATGTTAGTGTGGTAATTATGACGCAGATGTCTTTTAAAGTTTAAATGATAAGTTTGTTCTTACTTTTTTAAGACTAAGGATTTATCACTAGGTAGCCCATTATTATTATTTATCTCACTATTATACATCCATGAGAAATCAGGGCCAGTATTTCTTAAAACGTTGCTTGTAGTAGCATGAGCCTTGCAGTTCTAGGATACTTAGTGCCAGAGTGTGGATATGTATTGTATATGCTGCATTCAATTTTAAAGCAATATTCATCATTTTTAACTCACAGATAACAGAGGTCTGTAACCTCTGGTTTTGTTCTCAAACAATTTACTGAATGATGTGCAGGCTACTGAATTTTAATTAGCAAGTAAAAAATTGTTTTCATCAGTTTGTGGGAAATACTGGTTATGAGACATGCATCCTGTATTCCATTAAGCTGCTGCTGGTGTGTTTTCTTTCTTTTGAAATCATTCAGAAATCCAGTCTTACACTGACAAAAGGACAGATATGTGAAATTCAGATTTTCAGCAGTAGGCATATTGTTTGCTGGATGTTTAGCAATGCAACAAGCTAATACGTTGGGCCAAAGAGGTTATTGCTTCTGCTGCCTGCCTTCCCAGAGCAGGAGGTTACTTACTACTGAAGGTGACAAAAAAAGACATAGGCTCACTCATTAGCTACTAGTGTTCACAGTCTGGTGTATTAGTTTGAACAGAAATTATGGCTGTTGAATTTAATATACTAGGCTGTTAGTGTAGTCCAACAGAAATCAGGTCATGCTCAGTTCTGCCCCAGTCCACAGCAGGGGTGGTTCACTTCAGTAACAGCTTTGTCAAAAAACTGAAGGTAAAAGTGTCTGTAAGGACTGCTATTAAATCTAACAAAGGCTGTCTACAGACCTTTTAGACTGTGGGAGCCACTCCAGGTCATTCATGTTACTCAAATTCCTTATTTGTTAGACTAAAGAGCAAGCAAGCTTTGAGGTGAGAATACTTTTTAAAATGCATACTGCTAGCTAGATTTAATTATTTGTCAGATAAAAGATTACTACTTTTCCCTCTAGTAATTAATACACATTTCTAGAGCAGTTTATTATCTGACATAAAACAGTGGTGCATGTAGTTAAAAAACATATCAACAGTAATAGTTGTTTCAACCAGCAACAACCAGCAATGTGGATAAATAAAAAAAAAATGGGAATGAAAAAAAGTGTGAAAATAAAAAGCATTCTGTGAATGCTAGAAAATGTAACCTGGTATTCAATTCATATGCTTGTCTTACAGAACTATCTTTTTCTCACTTAACATGGTAACTCATGTTTTGAATGGAAATTATGGTCTGCAGTTCCTGGGTTTTGGATCTAGAGTGTGAAGGGGTTTGTATAATTTGGGGATTTTTTAACTAATTCAGGTAGAAGAATTCTGTTTTTACTTTTGGCCTGGGTCTTTTGTTCTTTTATAAAAGTTTCAGTCAAAGTCATCAAGACTAAGAAGCAACAATTTTCACTGCAATAGACAACCAGCATTTTATTAAAAAAGCCCAACCAACCAAGCAAACAAACAAAAACCCCAAACTAAAACTCAAATAAACCACCCACAAACCTTATAATGATGTCAGACAAAAAAAAAAATACAGTACACTCTTTATCACATGTAAGTCAGTAACCAAACTAATGATATCACTGCATGGTTCCATGTAACAGTATCACAAGGTTAACTGAGGGAAAATTAAATACACACCAAAGCCATTAAATGCTCACTGATGAGCTACTGTAAAGAAGTAGCAAAAGACTTTTGAAGTAGGAAAGCTATAGATTACTAATTATTAATTATTATTATAAAATACGATATTTTATATATTATTATAGAAATAAAGATATAAAATATATATTTCTAAATTTAAAAATCATTAAAAATAAATATTATCTTACTTTAATTGTTAGCCTATTTATTGATACATGTCTGAGGTTGCTACAGCACGCACAGTGTAACAGTGTGGCAAAAAGTTGTACTCGCTGGCAGTATAACTGGATTATTTAAGCAGAAGTGTTTTACGCAGTTTTGGTAGAGGTAAAAGAGCATAGCAGGGAAATCCGTTATATGGTTGCCTCATTTCTCTTTTGCCAAACTTTCCAACATTAAGACAAGTATGAAGACAGAGTCCTGGGACAGACAGACCTTTCATACAAGCTAGTACAACTGCTCATATGTTACGTCCCTAGGTTTGGCAGTGCATTTGGCAGTATCATCTATCAATTTTTCATAGCAGACTGACCAGATGAAGAAACCTCAAGAGCTCTAGGAAATGCTACCTATTTCTGGTACTATGAGCTTGCTCTACAGGGAGCTTTGAGATCAAAAAGGGAGAAACTGTGGTATCTTTCTGGATTTCATCTTTAAACCTTTATTGTTATATATTTTAACATTGAGTTAGTAAGCCTAAAATTAAGAACGAGTTACTAGGCAATCAACTGCATTATAGAACTACACCATCTCTCTTATTCTAAGCACATCAATGCTTACTAGCAAAAATAGCATATTCAGATTTACTAAAGAACATCATCATGATCTATCTTCTGGAAATATTTATGTAAAGTAGTGGTGCAGCTATATGCTTAACTTTAAAAATACAGCCTATCAAACAAATAGATTCCATATCAACCCATTTAATGTTTCAAATAATCTGCCTTCCAGAATCTTAAGGGCAAAGAGGAGAGAGTCTGATTTGGTCACAAAACCACAAGTCATTAACCTTGAACACTGAGGCATGGAACTTCTCATGGAGAGCAATGCTACTTAATAACCCATAATCTAACAGATTCTGTCTTGGCAGTATCTGTAGGTGATTTCCCCAAACACCAATGAAGCCATGAAGAAAAGTATTGCAAAAAAGAAAAAAAAAAAGAAAAAAAAAAAAGAGAGAGATAAGGCAGAAAGATACAGGAATCAAATCTTATACTGCTGATATGCACAGCTTTTACATCTAACACTAGTTCATTCCTAAGACACACAATGATATCTGATACACCTGGAATAAATTAAGAATAGATTCAAGAATCAAGTTCATGGTTCCCAAATGCATTCCATATTTATTCCAGCTATGCTGGCAAGTGCTGATAAATACATAAAATACCTACTATTATGGAAAGATAATTTGAACAGCAAGCAGTTATGTTTAACAAGAAAAACATGTACACCTAAAAATACAAACATACTAGGTGATAGACATTTACAAATACATGTGGAGTCAATTTTTCAGAATGACTTCTTAGAACAGTGAACGTGATCTCTAAATCAAAGCTTTACAAGAAGAGAAACAGCCAGCTAGCGTTCTGGTGAAGGTCACTAATGCCCCAAAATAAAATGCTTATTTAATATGCTTTATCATACAAGTATCTTTTCTTCAAAGTCAAAATGTCTAGATCTTGTAGAGACAGCAGAGAAGTCTACATGTATTGTCATGTAGTTCATAGTTCAAAAATACAAACTGTGTTTACACTAGAACCACAGGGTGTATTATTCTGGCAGACTATGTGTGCATTAGGTCATAGAATAATACAGCTTGTTTATACCTGGCTGAAACATCATTCGAAATACAGAGAAATTCAAAGCAATACCCTGCATTCAGTATTATTATAGTTGATTATACCCTAAATATTCAGAGGTTTCAGTGGTGTTAAAAACATATAACTGAAATGACAACAGGCCGTATTATTGTCATCAGAGTAGGTTAATGGAAGGAAACTCATCTGATCATCTTTTCAGCAGTAGTCTTATATGTTGAAAAGCTTTTCCTCATGCATATGCACAATGTGACAGTCTGCTCTGAAGAGGACTGTGCTCCGGAAATGGGAAGCTGGACCATGTGCTTAGTTATTAAATACATTCAGAGGACAAACTCTATCACTGAAAACGTGTAGTACAAGATACCATTTCAATCTGAAAATGAATTTAGGGTAAATAGAAGGTTGTATCCCATGCACAACGTTGTTAAAAGATGGTGTTGCTATGGAATCAAAAGAAATTTGATGCAAACTGCTATATGGTATTTTCTTTCAGAGTACTTATACTTTGCATTTTTGTTAGGGATGCTAAAATCATGCTGAATGTGAATGAACCCAAATGCCAGGGATTCACAGTACTTCTGCCAAACTGAGATCAGATGGAAATTTATGGGAGTTGGATCAAAAGACTTCTATATCGTACCATTAATGTTGTGCACCTGATCTAGAATAAGAACAAAAATTTACTATGTATGTTTTCCCATTCAGGATGTGTAACTTTGGAAATATCTTTCTACTTGGAAGAAGTGGTTGCATGAGTGAATCCATACTCACTCTTAGCCATGTACCACGGTAAACCTTTTAAAATACTTTTTTGGTTCTTTTAGCACATGTATTTTAAGCATGGATATTTATGTTCTCTGAAAGGTAGACTAATCTAAAAGCTCCTTCAACGCTCCTGTCTCAAAATACCATGGGAACAAATTAAATTTAATCTATCTTTTAAGTGAAACTTGGTAGCATTTAAAACGCCATATTCCATCTTAAGTTTAGACCTTTTTCGACCCCATTATTCAAGCCAACAAGTTACGCTTTTTTTTTTGTTTTCAAAGCTTGCATGAAATCCAAGTATATGTGCAAGTATAAAGTAAAATCCATCCCCTTCATTCTCTGTATCTGAAAGTACCATGTCTCGTATTCTGTACTGATACCTCAAGATAATGCAGTACTTCAGCCCTAACCACTTCATCTTAGAAAGCAACTGTGATAGAACTTGACCGGGAATTACTTTGTCTTTTCGCGAGGCGAGCAAACCCACGGGTACAAAGACTTTCACCCTCTTAGATATTTTGCTAAAGATAAAATGGGATAGCACCTTAAACTCGGAAAACTCACAGCTGTTAGGTAAACCCGATGAAATACAAAAAATTACCAACCACCTACCTGAGCGTTCCCGCCCTGCCGAGGGTCTCTCAGGCCCGCGCCGGGGTGGGGGGGGAAGGGGGCGGTGGGGGGGGAAGGGGGCGGTGGGGGGGGAGGAGCGCCCCCCTCCCTCCTGAGGCGCCGCGCGAGGAGGTGCTCGCGCGCTTCCCGCCTGTCAGGGCCGCGCGCCCGGCCCCTTCCAGAAGGTTCTGGCGAGGCTGCCTGAGGCGGGCCCGGCCGCGCGCAGCTGGCTCCGGGCTGAGGTAGGCGTGCGCTCGCGCCTTCTCTCACACACAAACACAGGCACACACAGCGCGTATATAAATATAACTTTGAAATCGGATTGACGGTACCCACACAGTAAGCGGTGAATGAAAGAAATCAGCCATAAACTGTGTAGATTCTCACAGTAACAGTGGTGTGCTTGATCTCCCGTGTAAGTCTGGCTGCAACGTAATCGATAGCATTAAGAAGAGGAAGATGGTGGAGTGCAATTGGAATCTGGTAGGAAGTGATAAAAAATAGCGAAAGCAAAATGGATCAAACTCGTGTGTTGGGTTAGAGCTCCTCAGTGCTCCCTCAGCTGTCAAAGAGGTCACCTTGCTTTTTAAAACTATAGATGTGGACAAAATAGCAATAGCTGCTTGTCAACAATGACTTAACTGTTCATTTTGACTTAAAGGACAGTTAAATTTCAGTATTTGTATATTATATAGCTTAATAAAAATGTTAAATTATTTCATGACAAACATGTTACTAAGGCTGGATTTTTACTATGGGTTGAATAATGAACGTCTTTATAATTTGCATTTAGTTACACACATGAATTTTCTTTAAATCTGGTTACTGGATTTAGCTGTATGAATTCTAAGGTGTTTTTTTTTAAATAAAAATCCAGCTACCTCAGTGTTTGGCACAAATAGAGGCATTACAGGAATGTTTTCTGCTGCTGTTCAGCAAAAGAACACCAGAGAATTTTTACCTCTGTAATGCGATTAGCCAGCTGTCAAACAACCAAATATTTTATTGAGTCCATTTCAGAAATAATTTGTGAATATGGCATTGATTCAGGGCACCCTTTTTTGTTATGTGTTGAGGCTTGATCATCTCTCTCTTCTCTGCTGAGCTTTGTTAATAGCCAGAAAGCAGATCTCTAGCTTTTCTCTTTTCCTATTAGAAGTAACTTTAGAATATGTTATGTTTAAGAATGCTTTTAAGATTTCACATAGTTGGTTTGGGTTTTTTTTAAATTGTTTTGAATAGTAAAGAACATGCTGCTCTTATAAAAGCAGCATGAGAATTTCCATTTTGTGGTCTAGCAGAAAAAGAATTTGATGTGCTGAACTTTACAGTTGGTGAAAGTGGTGGAAGTCAAGCATTTGTGCATGGGGAACAATTTAGAAGAGGTGCCTAAATTCATAGCAGGTAGTGGTTAATGTGGCTGAAGTCCATTTTTACTCAGTTTATACTATGAATAGCATTTGTGAGGAGTCTGAGTTAGTGTTTCTGCAGATCATTGCAGTTCCTAAAAAGCTATCAACTAATTAATTAAAATGTTACCACTCTCATTTATTCTTATTAGAAATAATGAGAGTTTTAGAATCCAGTCCTGTGGTTGTGCCATCCCGTTCTTTGAGGTGAAACTGGTAACACCTGTTAATAACTGAAGCTGATGTCACTATTTTAGGTGAAACTGAGAACAGCTGTTTTACGTATTGCATAGATTTGGTTGCTTAAAACATTGTCTGATGTTAACTTGTTCATGCTGAAAATTTACGCATTAGGCATCTGCTTTAGAGGCCTGTTTATCTTTTTTTCACTTGAAAGTTGCAACTGTGAAAACTGAAACATTTATGAAACCGAGTATAGGAAAAATACTGGTTTGCTTCTAGTAAAATTTGTCATAGTCATTTTAGGAAATACTCTTATTTCATTGGCTTTGGAATAGTAACTTGAAAGTTAGAGGTCAGCTTTTGTCACAGTGTATCAAAGGATGTGACTTTGTCTCGCAGTAGGCCTTTTGAGAATTTGGGTTTTATGCACATTTGACAAAGTTTTGTTACAACTTTGCATCTGAATTCTTAAAAAAAATGTTGCTAAAATGACTGCATTGGCACCTGGGAATGCATGGAACATTCCTTGCACCTGTAGCTCTGAATTAATACAGACTGGCTGCAGCTGGGTCTAAGAGCTGTATCTTGAAGTTCCCTTGGTTTCTTTAAATATGTTCCTTGCTTTACACCAGCAAATTTGGTGGAAGAAGGCAATCTATACAAATACAGATTGGACTGTATATCATGTATGTGTACTGATTATGTGGCCAGTATAGTGGCATGGAAAGAGTTCACTGCTAATACAATGAGTCTGAAGTGAACGTTGTCAAAAGCAAATCTGAAAGCCAAGTCCGGGATAGATTGTGTTTGAGTAAGGCAAAATGGAGCTCTGCAGAGGATAATTTAACTTTTTTTTTTCTTAAAATGCAGCACTATGTTACATGCATTCACATGGGATTCACAGATATGTATTTCAAAAAATAATTTTTAAGACTTTCAGATCCTAAAATTTAATTCTTAATTTTGCAAGTAACTACTTTGCCTGTGCCAATACATATGAATTACTTTTTTGTGCAATCTCCATGCCTGATTTCTTGGCTTAAAAAGAACAACTGTCATGTTCAAACTCAGTAGATACATATTTGTTTATGTATTTTAGAAATACTACTTTCTGTGTATGTGCTGGGAGGGTGAAAAAACAATAGATCAAAATTACTCTAGAAGCTAAGCGTTCTTGTGCTTTTCTTTGTGTTCTGACTTTTCTTATAATTGGTTTTTCCTTTTCAAAGCAATTGGGAAAAGTTGGTAAATCTTAGCTACTTGTTTGAGTATTTCATAATGGTAAAATGGTAAAACTTGGCCTGGCTGTTTCAGATAGTAACCAACAATTATAAGATGCTGGAAAATCTCCCTCAATTTTTTTTACCTGTGACAGCCAATTGAATGAATTAATTCTGCCCGGTAGATGTTGGATGTTCTTATATACATAAATTAATTTTTTTATAGTACTGCATTAGACATTAGATAATCTCTGATTGTGTATAGTCATTATAGTACTGTGCTTAAAAGGCACAGCACTTTTCTGTTCCTTCCAGAAGCGGAAGGATGGATGTTGCAGTGCCCTACAACAACCAAGGAGCTAATCAAACAGATGCTCCCTTTATTCTATGTGAAAAATCAGTTTAAAAGATAAAATACGGAAACTGTTTGGGGTTGTTTTTTTTTTTTTTTTTTTCCCTTTAATTAGATATACAAATTTCTTCTGATTTTTCAGAACAAGAAAAGCCATGGGCTGTACTTTCCACAGAGTATTTCACTGAGCAAAGCTGAAAGCAGTGGAGTTTGAAGATTAAGCCCTGTTGAAATTTCATTGCTGCCAATATGAGTAGATAGATCATTGTCTTGGTTTTCCGATATCAAAGCTGTTCTGCGTTTTTTTTGGTGTACATATTGCCTTGGAAGAATGGAGATGACTTTTTATTTAAGTAGGTTAATAGATCCCATGGTTTCCAAAGCTGAATTTGTTTGGGTTTGGGTGGTGAGCTTGTACAGGCTTACTTGTTTCAACAGCATAGCAGGCTAGACAGGTTTTCCCAATGGCACTGACATTTACTATAATTTGTATGTGTGTATCTATCTTACAGCTTCAGTGTTCCGTTCACCAGAGAGTTCAGCTCCGCTAAATGAGCCCTCTAGGTTTGATTGGAAGGCTTGGGATATTGTGGATATACACTTGCTTGGCTGAAGGTAAAAATCTAATGAGAGACAGAGAGAGTTGTGAATGTCTTTGTATGCATGTAGAAAATTTTGATCTGAGAGTTTTTCTGCTTTATCTGGGAAAATGTGTTTTTCTTTAAAGCCCACATAAAAACTGGAACTTGGTCCCTTCCAATGAAATATTCCATTCCACTCCATGACCTGCCAGATGGTCTGTTTTGCTTTTTTTTACTGTTCTTGCAGAGGAGTAAGAATGCTGCATAACTTAAATGATAGGCTGAGCAGCAGCAACTTGAACATTTGACTTGCTGCAGGAAAATGTGTTTGCGTCATTATAATAGTTATGCTGCTCCTTGTTGCAGTTTATCCTATCAACAAATTGTGGATGTCTCCCTGAGCAGAGCTACTTTCAGGTTCTAAAATGAAAGCAGATACCTCTTCACTGGCCAAGCAAGGAAAAGCAGAATATCTTAAGAAAATAATTAATCCTTTATTTTTCTGAAAACAAAGCAACTTCTTTATTTTTTTTTTTTACTGTTCTATAAAGAAGAATATCATGGTTGATTTAAAAATAAAACAAGTGAGGTCTTTTGACTGGTATATTTGGGAGCAATTAGTTGAGAGCTCAGAGGTCGAGCCCAAAGGGATTTGGAGCTTTAAGAAGGAAGGTGTGCAAAGGCCGCAGGTTTGAAACACTGCCCTGCAGAATTTGTAAAATTTATAGGAGCCTGATTCCATATGTCCGTTTGTTAAGGATCTTCGACAACAACAGTGCTGTCACATGTTTTCAACTCTCCTGTTCTGTGCCTATCAGCATCATATTCAGAAAGCTATGAAGCAGGTTTAGATCTAAGTCTCTAGATTTCTTGTCAGCCTGTCTGGAAAGCTGCAAAGGTTGAGGGAGCATTTAAAATAATCCATCTCTGGATGACAGGAGAATAAAGAAAGGATTGAACAAGTAGAGAAAGGTGTAGACTAAAGGAGAACAGTAATATGGCACTTGGAAAGAGGAGGGAAAAGGATATACAGGATGAGAAAGCAAGCAGGGAGGGAATAAAAGCAAAACAAGAAAGGGTATGTCAGATTTATTATTATGTCAGATGCAGGAGGACAGAAAATGTTACAGGAGGAATGTACGGAAATCTATGCTGGAAAAAGAAGTAGGAAGTGTTACAGTTTTCCTTGTGTCTCCCTGCTGAAAAAAAAGTGAAAATGACACAGCATTTCTATACACACACAAAAGCTGTATCTACTGCAACTGGATTCTATCCTCAGCTTTCTCTTTTGAATGAGCACTGGGAAGTGAAGAGAATGTAGAAAGGAGGAGGACAACTTTACTTCTCTAATGAGGGAGAAAATGGGTTTTGGCAATCCTTACTTCTACCTCACCTCCATGTGTCAAACTTTGTATTTCTGCTATTCTCCAAGGAGAGAACTTCCCTGGAGTTTTGCGTCTGTATATTAAATGTTCTCTTTTTAATTCAAAAAGCTGAATGGTGGAGATTGAAAAATGAGATGGTAGGAATAGTATTTTACTTACTTTGTGTGTGTTTACTCATACTGTTCTTTAACTACTACTTAAAATAAAAAGCAATGTTTCTATGTGTGCCATAGAGTTAATAGTGCGCTTTGTAAAAATCTAAGCTTCGAATCAGATCAGGGAGTATATTTTCAGTTGTGCTGTCAGTCTCAGGTCAGTTCTTATTCTTTAGATCTCCTATCATTTTGAGTAAGATGATTTCTTTGTAGTGTAGTTTGCAGTTCTTGTAAAGTATTTTGAGGTTCTAAGACAAAAAAAAAAAAATTGAGGAATATTGATTTTTCTTTCCCCTCTAGCAGGAATCCATACATTCACCTCTGGAAAAGTAACCTGAAAACACTCACCTCCAAATTTAACTTGCATATTAAAAGAAGCTTCTACACTATGACAGGGTTAGTATTTTCCAGTAAATCACTTAGCACCTTGCTTGGTGTTAGTAATGTTATATTAGCCGCAACACAAATACAAAAGGATCAAAGATAATGACACCTGTTATCTTTTTGTGATGTTAATGCATGACATGTGACTGGGGCCAGATAAAGAAGACCAAACATCAGTGTTGTGTATCAGATGCTTCACACAAGAATTGAAAAAATCCAAGAGCACAGAAGATGGAAAGATCAACTCTGCAGATCATGTCAAATATAGGTATTACTAAGATCTCATCACAGACGTTTCCTAAGCAGTAATCTGGTATCTCTTGTTAAAATATGACTGAGTACTGGGGATATTCATGCATCTCTAAGATATTTAGGTTTGTATTCTTACATGCATGTCAGAATTCTTTTTTAAAAAAAAATATTGCTTTTTCTGTTTCTGCTGGCAGCTTTATGGTTTTGAGATTTACTTACTAAACTTCTTTTGCAACATAGTTGCTCAGAGAACTTAAAATCAAGCCTGCATGTTTTAAGCTTGTTTTTTCTAATGTGTTAAAAATATGCAGTTATTCGAATAGTCTTGACAAGTTTGCTGTGGCATAATTTGGGTGTGCTTGTTTAAAGATGCAGATATGTATTTTATATATGATAATACTTGCTCATGAAATGGCATGCTGGAATGTACTGGGGTTTGAAAGTCTGTCCCAGCTCAGATTTTATTCTCTTAAAAGGCATTGATGAGAAAATGAATAGTTTTATATTTTGCTACGAAATGAAAATGTTGCTGTCCAAGAACCAGTATTACACATTGTGGTTTAGAGTGGATAAAGGATGTTTTCTTTTCTTTCACAGATTGAAAATTAAAATCCCTTGGAATATTTTAAAACATTAACTGTGGTTAAGGGATTAAATGAAGCAAAATGGTTTGCTGTATGTTGAATCAATCAGAATTAAAGTTTATTTATAAGTGACAGGTTTTCTATGCACAGCAACTTACTTTCGATGCCTCTGGTGTAAATGCCTCCTCTTTTTAATATGTCACGTTACCTGTGTTTAATGAAGTGATTTAGGTATTCTGGGTGGGTTATTTTTGAATTTAAATTCTAAATAAGATGAAAATTGCTTTTCAGTGGTAGGGCTAGCTTTCCCAAGATGAGCTAGGTGGCAGAATTGACTAAGAAAGTGGTGCTTAGTTATTCCATAAGCTCTGAATGCCAGTTTGTTCACTGAATCATGTAAAGTGCAGTCCATTTTGACTTTATACCTTACAAAAAGGAGTCATCTGTTCATATCAAATACATTTTTGTAATATTTTATACAGAATACCTTAAAGCAGGTGTATGCTAATTTCTGAGAAGCTGCAGGCTGTCAGTGAGAGGGGAAAATGCATCTTGTTTTGCAAATCCAATATGGTTATTTAACAGTTCTAGTGATACAATTATTTTTCATGTGTATTACACAATGGAAGGTCTACAGAAGGATTCTGCTGATAGCGTGGTTCCCTGAGGTTCTCTGCACTGCCTGCCCAGGTTTGTCTGCTTTATATGCTCAATTTTTACTGAGGACAAAGGTGAAGAGTGGATAGGAAAACAAGGATGACAGATGTTTGTCATTACTGTTTAATGCTCAACTGGTCAGTTCTTGGATACTAAGATGGAGAGTGTGGTGTGAAAACAGGCAGAGTAAGAACAGGTTTTTAACCTAAGTATTGTCGAGTCAGTGGCTTTAAATACAAGTATGTAGCTATTAAATACGAAGTAGTGGATTACTTGTGGTTTTGAATGTCAGTGAGAGAAGGTATGTTTCCCATGAAGCATTCCTGTTGGCAATTGTTACACTTTAATCTAGGGGAAGCATCAAAGGATAACTCCCTTCAGGTCCGACTTTTTCAAATAGACTAAAAAGGACTCTGGTTTTGTAATATTGCTGGAATACTGGCCAGAAAACATGCTCTGGCTTTTTTCCCTTTTTTTTTTTTTTTTTAACCTATCTCCCATCTCTTTACCTTAATCTCCTTCTGATGTAGTAAGACACCTCTGAAGGCACAGAGAGATAATATTGTGTAGAGGACACATGCAGAACTGGGAACTGTTTCCCATGTGTACCTGGGAAATAGGAATTCCTGGAGTTTTTACCTCTACTGCTTAGTGGTTTCATTTTATTACATTTGTTGTGCCACTTAATTTCAAACTCAGTTTTTTTTTACGTAAAGTTGATGATAATAGTGGTGTTGGTGATAGGTGGTGATAATAGTCATTGTTACTGTACTGACTTACTAATCTTTTTGTAAGACCCTGTTCTGTGAAGGCCTGTTTTAGCACACAGAGTACCTGATACAGTCTGTGTATGTATGAGATTCCAGGCATCAAAACATGTGGTGCGATTCATTCTGGAATATCAGTTTAAGTCCATGATAGCAAACAGGGTAAAGTAGAAATAAATGCAATAACTAAAAGATAATGACACTGATAGGTGCAGATAGATTTAGGTAGACCTAAATGTGTATTGTTCTTCATCCAGAAGGCCTACAAGGATGTATCAGGTAGAGTGACTGGGAATGGATTGCTAACAGAATAATTTTTGAGAAGCAGGAGCATTTTTGTCCACCTCTCCTCTTAAAGGGCTTATTTAACAATAGTCTAACTGCATAAGCGTGAAGATTCTTCTTTGGCTACTGTTACAGAATCAGTACTATACCTAGAACAGAGATTACAAAGTGTTTCCATTTTGAATTTGGATTTTAAGGTACCTGATATAAAGTCTTTGCATTAATTTGTAAATATATGTTCTATTACTGAAGTAATACAGAATGTTTAATGGAATTGTCTTTCTGATAAATGGGAAACAGTATTGAATTTATTAATCTGAGAGTTATTCCAAGAAAGAATCTTGCTTTATACAAATATCTTGCTAGGGAAAAATTGTTGCCCAACTCATTTTGGATGTAATCTTCATTAGTCAATATGTACCTTTAAGATTAAATCTGTTGTTGTACCGTAGTTTGTCCCTGCTTTAAAAGTACTGCTGTATTTCTGTTTTTTCTATTCTTTACAGTACGCTTGTTGAATGCAGAGCTTCATTCCCTCTGATCATGACCCAGTTATGCTGCATTTACTAACTTGGTTAATAGGACTATAAATAATAATTCATAGTCTTCTTTTGTAGTTAGCAGTGGTAGCCTATTATAATTTTCCTTGGCAGCACATATGGTGGGTAATCAACTAACTAATAAAAGTGCCACATGGAACATAGGTCTGCTTTTATTTTTTTATGACTGTTTCTTTCATCTGATACGTAATTAATGTGTAAGGCTCAAAATTGTTTTGTCTGTGATTTTGGCTTCTGCTGATGTATCCTAAGCTGTAATAGTTGTGTGAAAGCAATGATTCCCTGACATAGTTCAACTGCAGTTGTTCAATGACCATTGTGTAAAAAAGCAAATGAGGTTGCCAATACACTTTTTAAGAATTTCTGTATTCACTCCTTGGGTCTTGTTACTAGTTCTTTTAATGGAGATTAAAAGTAACTGTAAATTCCATGAGAGGTCTTCTAGCCAAGCAAATGCATTAACTTTTTTTTTTTTCTTTCATTTGCTGTTTAGGTGTTCATGCTCTTTAGTTGGCTTTTTAGTCCTGTCTTCACAAAGACAGCTATGTAGGTATGTAACCACCATATCAAAGAGAAATCTTCAACTTCTCTATAAATACTCATTATATTTGGCGCAATGTAGGGAATCTTAATGAACTAACCTAGTGCTTGCTGTTGTCTCTTGAATTGTGCCTCGCTGGATTTAGGTGAACCACTTGTTGCAAGATACCTTCAATGATTTTTCAGCGAAATTTCTTTTGAAGTGCATTTCCAGATTTAGAAGCAGAGGTTCTTGAACTTTGATGTTTTCTCTTTTCTCCTTTTGCTTCCAGCCTGTTTGTCCTCCTCAATTTTGCTCCCTGGGCACTGCTTAGAAAAACTTCCATTTCATTCCATTCCACTAAAGGATAATTAGTGAGCAGGTAACTGTAGTGATGCGATGATGCGACAGGTCTAGAGAGTCTTTAGAGTATTTTTTTTTTCCCTCTCCCTGTGAGTAATTAGGGGATAGATCCTAGGTTGCCATGCAAGAGCCGTGTGAGGTTTGCCATTACTGATTGCCATTTACTTACCTGATAGAGAAAAATCTCCTACCAGTTTGTCAGGAACATTTTCATTGTATAATTTAGATTTCAATTTTGGAGTTAGAATTAAATAGTGTTAAATAGATACATCAAATGTTCTCACTGGCTTAAAGGTTTTAATTTTTTCTTTTGTAATCATGCTTCAAAATACACTATTCTTGAACACTGTAGCCTCAAAAAAAGATTGCTTAGGAAAATAATCAGCCTGTAGTAGTATGTTCAATGTCTTGATTTTATCTAGCCTTTTAACACATTCTACCCTAGTATTCTTACAGCCATATTGGTGAGGGGTGGAATGGATAAACGGATGGATGAAAAGTCAACTGGAAAATTGACTGCCGAATTTAAAGGGCTGTGATCAGTGGTTCAGGAGATCACTTGGTGGCTTTTGGTTGTCTGCCTCAGGATTGGATACAAGGGGCAATACATTGTTTGATAGCAATGTGGAAAGTGGGGTGAAGTGCACTGTCAGGTTATACCAAACTGGAGGAAGCACTATGCATAGTAGAAGACAGAGCCGCTCTTAAGAGGGACTTAGATTAATTGGAAAAGTGGGTCCATAAAATCATAAAATGGTTGTGGTTGGAAGGGACTCAGGAGGTCACCTGGTCTAAACCCACTTGTCAAGCAGGGACTCCTAGAGGCAGTTGACCAGGACTCTGTCCAGATGGCTTTTGAATACCTCCAAGGTGAGACTGCACAACCTCCCTGGGCAACTTGTGCCAGTGCTCAGTCACCCTCACAGTGAAAACGTGTATCCTGATGTTCAGAACCTCCTGTGTTTCAGTTTGTGCCTGTTGCCTCTGGTCCTGTCACTGGGCACCACTGATAAGAGCCTGGATCCTTGTTCTTTTTGCCCTCCTGTCAGGTATTTGTATACATTGACAAGATCCCCTTGAGCCTTCTGTTCTCTAGGCTGAACAGGTCCAGCCCTCTCAGCCTTTCCTTACATGAGAGATGTGCCAGTCCCTGAATCATCTTAGTGGCCCTTTGTTAGACTCCCTCCAGTACGTCCATGTCTTTCTTTCGCTGGGTATATTAATCATCCCCGCTCCGCCCCGGCTTTCGATTTCTTTAGGGAACATTGGATATTGTAGAATAGAGGATTCTTCAGTGAATACTTTATCTTTAAAGTTGTTTAGTTGTAGAATTGTGGGTCAGGCTGTGGGTTTTTACTTTTCTTGTGTTCCCTTCTTTGACACAGAACCAGGATATTCACAGTTAATAGTGCATTTATGTTCAAATAACACATATGTGTGATTGTGCTGTTTTATAGAAAAAGGCCTAATGAAAAGATCTAAGTTAATGATGGAGAAAGGTATTGGACCTGAGTGACCTGAGGTGTAGGACTGTGCTGTTAGCCATGCAAACTTGTTACAAATAATCCTTAAATGGTAAAGTCCGCAGAGACAAAGCACTATAAAGGAAATGCCATCAGTATTTGGGTTGTGAATCTGAAGGTTTAGGTATTTCTGTGCTTCATCAGCAATAGCAATTTCCCTTCCTGGGAAAAAAAATAAAAATTAGAAAAAACCTGATGTGCTTTTTGGTCCTTCAGAAGTCTCAAAAGTTTTTTTTGTTTTCTAAGTGTTGCTGTCTTAATAACAAAAGGCGACTTCATGGAATTATGACAAATATAAAAAACTGTTTTGTTTCCTTTGGCAATGCAATAATTGGTTGATAAATTACTTAGTTCTTTATGTTGTTCAACTGATTGTGGACACAACGTTAACATAAGGAAAACTAAACTGAAAGCAATTTTATGCAGCTTTTTTTTACTATACCCTTGAGCATTTTCTAAGTTTGCATTTAATCACAGAATCTTGGCTATGATATTTCTGACAGGTAATTTCCTTAATGCAGTTGACAGAGATGGATTACATGGAAGCCTATTGGATCCAATGCTTTTGTGTGCAAGTGATAAGACTAGATTAGGGTTATCTTGCTCTGAGTGCCTGGAAAGATACAGCCACCTAATAATTCCCCTGGTAATGTGGATGGTTTTGTGGGAGCAGAAATTCATGGCTAGATACTGGCCTGCAAATGTATTACCAGATTTTGTTGCACCTTGGGAACATCTGGGGTGATGTGTATTTTTCTGATACATGATATCAAAATTATATGTCAGAGAAAGACAAATGTATTAAATGTTAGGCAGATTGGAAAAGTGATAAGGCAAGAGGCAGGCACATATCTTAGAATTATTAATGGAACTTTAAAATAAAATTATGTTTGTCATAACCATGAATATTCTTACTTTGCAGAGAAATACTAAAGTAAGTAGCATTTAGCTTTTTAGCTGCTGTAAAGGTTCATGTAAGAAAATTGCTGTTGTCTTGCTTTCTTATTAAAATACCCTAAGCCTGGATGTTCATGACCAGGATGGTTTATGAAACGCGATTTCATTATAAATAGCAAAGTCTGCATAAATTTTAGATCTCAGTAATATTCTTTGGCAGTCAAGACTTTTGACTGCTTGAGTGAACACTTGAGTGAAATAATTAAGAGCCATCACTATATAGCTTATTTTGATTTACTTGTAGCACTCATTAACTTCAGGTGAAACAAGATTTTTTTGCATGAGCTCCAAGATCATGAGAATTCTTTTCAAACTTACTAGACTAAGAAAATAATTTTTAGGGGCTAGTAGCTAACAATAGTGCGGTCAAAACACCTGTCTCAATTGGAAACCGGCTTATTAGAAAGATGAAGGTTGGAGAAAAGAGTGGGTAGTGTTCATAAAACATGGACTCCTGACACTTCTGTACTGACTCCTGTCAGTAAAGAAGAGAGATGCGCCTTCAGGAGGCAGTTCAGAGTAAAAATCTAATTCTGATGGTCTGAGTCATGTCTGAGAGGGCTAGAATGTGAGCAGCTTCCCTAGGCAGAAGTTAGCTTTTGTGAATATTTTCTGGAACACCGAGTTGCTTAGATTGAAGATACAGTATGGTTTTCCAGGTTTTATAGCTTTCTAGGCAATAGATTTTTGCTACACTGTAGAAAATGTTCAGAGGCTTTTTGGTGGGAACTTTGTTGGGGGGGATACACATAGTATATTTGTTGGCATCAAGGCTCTTAGCTTCTTTCTGACTATTGATGTAAAACTATTGTCAAATATTATTTCTGGAAAACACAGCAAATAGAAAAGACCATTCCTCGATTGCAGTTAAAAAGAAAGAAGAAACCAAAACCGAACAAACCCCAGAATGCTGGAGAATATTTGGATTTGGTGTGGTGGTGAAGCTTTCTGTCCTTTTTGTCCTGAAAGATTCTTTACCTTATTTCTTGGGCCATTAAAATATATTGCCTATCTTTTCCTTGTTTTGTTTCCAAAGGAAAAAAAGGCATTTTGTACTGTGTCATGAAAAAGGATTATGTACGTGTTTAATATATGCTGTGATGAGTAATTTTGGTCATGGTACATCAGAAAGCTATTTTCCCCCACCTTCTTTCTAATAAGAATTTTAATCCATTGATGACAAAACCTCTAAAGTATTTCCTTGCTGCATTGTAATACGCTGTGACGAATTATGTCTCAGGAGTTGTAAAATTTTCTCATAGCTTGTAATACCTCATTTAATGAATTGATCACACTGAAATGTAAAGATGAAGCAGCATTTATTTTGTATGTTATATCGCATATAATTTTTAGACTTGACATTTATAGCTATGGAAGCTGTTATTTTCACTGAATTTCACTGAATTTTTTTTTGGAGTTGGAAGGGACCATAGAGATCATCTAGTCCAACTCCCCTGCCAA